>OZ038004.1:17924116-18036616 GCA_964035705.1 Porites rus | reverse complement strand
CAATAGTGGATTATTTACGTCTGGAAAGATATTGCTTGAATAGTGATGAGAAACCTCCAGGGCGTAAACCAACTATGATGAATGGGAATACTTGAATTGGCATCTCCTGGTAATACCTAATAAATGCCCGGGTTTGACTACTAGTTATAAGTGTATTCAGTATTTTGCCAATGACTGTGCCTACAAAGAAAAAAACAAAACTGCCTGTCTCATCAGCTTATGTTTTATCATAAGAAATGTAAGACAGTAGCCGGATCAAAGCATTATGACAAATTTACACCCACTGATGCGCGAAACACCATGAATACCAAGCTTATGCTTGTACAACGGAAAGTGATGATTGCACGTAGCACAGACCAATTATACTGAGAGAGCCTTTGTATGTCTCAGCCGCAAATTTAAAAATATCTATTAATTAAATTCCGTCAAATATATAACCAGTGAAGAAAAGCATATGCTTGAAAGCATAGTAAGTCAGTCAACAAGTGCCTCAAGACATGAAAAATATTGGATTTTTTTTAGCGAACAACAGTTCCATCAAAATAAAACTAGTTACCTTCAAAACACTCTTGTTGGGCTTCAAGAATGAATGTTAAGTTTTAATAAATTACAAAATCAGTTCAGTTCTACCAGAACATAGCCAGTTAGTAAAAAGTTGCGGCGTAAAGTCGAACTTATATAGGAAACGCCATGCTATAGGTTATAGTATAACAACTTAGGTTTGTTTTCTAAGACTCATGAAAACTATTTTAAGTTTTGTTAATATCATTCAATACCAAATAAGAACAATTAGTACAAGGTCATGCTACTAAGCATAGAAAGTGGATGACGACAGGTATTTTCATTTTACTTTATAGTGTCGCCATTTTAGAGGACAGTTCACTGCTCACAAAGCTTCATTTGCCGCGGTATTATGCTTATATCAGATATCACGTTAAAACCGAGATTATTCCTGAGCATTACTTCACATTCATATTTATATTATGCTTTGAAGTTGCCTTTAATTGACTGGATGGTCCAAAGAACTTCTTTAATGAAACCCTGAGGTGCGGGAGTGCTAGACAAGGCGGTACACAAGTCCGGTTCACTTTATGCTTGTTTGATCAATCGTGAAACCATAAAACTAAAAACAAGCTATATTATAAGTAATTAGGTTAGAAATAAGTTGCAAATCATTGATTGTTTGAGGTTTGTTTTGGCTTCTTTTCAAGATCGGAAGTTTTTCTTTTGTAATTAAGTTAGCCTGTTCCAGGCGTCGTGATAGTGAGAACCCTATATGAACGACGCCTGCAACACTGATTATGACCAAAGTAGGGAATAGATGTTTTTATTTCTAATACAGAATAAATAAATAAATGAAGCAAACTCGCACAATTAGATTTCTGCTAAGTATTGTAGACCACGGGACGAGGAATTTAGTCAAACGTAAAAAGTTAGAGGCTGTAGACTTTAGTTAACAACGTAATTTCCCATTATTCGTCTAAAAATTACTCCATTTTGGTGAGAATTAGTGGACTCCATGCAGTAAAAACGGATTAACATAGGTATCCAAGGGTAACGGGTAGACGGGAACTTTAGTAATGTTTGGGAATTCGGTGTTGTCTACAACACACCAAGGAAATACTGACCGGCATCACAGCAAAACTCGTGGAAGCCTAGTAGGTTGCAAACACTTTACTAAAGTAGTTCGAAAAAATGACAATGACCGCAATAATTGCCAGGAAAGATCTATAAAGTTCCTTCAAAACAAGCGTCTCGCTTGTGTATTGTATTCCCGCCTCTAGAGATCAGGAGCACCCAGGTTCAATTTTGGCAAAATATCTGTTCGGAAGGCGATTTGAAATCTAGAATTTTTGAACATTTGTTGTAAAATTTCTTGCTTGCCTGCCTCTCCTAGGATTTTCAAACATCTAAAAAATGGTATAATTGCCCATTTTAACGGATTTTTAACCTAAAACAGATTTCACCTAGAATTTTCGGGAGCCTTTTTTCTGGCTGAAATATTTGAAAAGGTAAGTTTTGATCACTATAAATTTCGGACCACTAGACTTTCTGCTCAGTAGCAAATCCGAACAGATGAAAAATTTTTAGGGGATAAAAATATGCCTATATCTACAGTTTAAATAGTAAAATACGTTCAACAATGCTATGTTTGAGTGGTTTTGAAGTATATTTTCCTTGGGTGCCCCTGAGAGATCAGCCTATTTATATGGCTCTTGATTCCCTTTGGCGTCAGGATTTAAGCATCCTGCAATTGCATAGTATACAAATTTACACCTACTGATACGAAAAACAGAATGGGTGCAAAGCTTATGCTTGTCCAGTTATACTGAGAGAGCCTTTGTCTGTCTCAGCCGAAAATTTAAAGTATCTATTAATTAAACTGCGTCAAATATATAACCAGCGAGGAAAAGCACATGCTCGAAAGCATAGTGAGTCAGTCGACAAGTACCTCAAGACATGAAAAATATTGGATTTGTTTTAGCAAACCGACAGTTCCACCAAAATAAAACCTTGAAGTTACGTCCAAAAACGCTCTTGTTGGACTTCAAGAATGAATATTGTATTTAAATTACAAATCAGTTCAGTTCTACCAGAACATAGCCAGTTAGTAAAAAGTTGCGGCGTAAAGTCGAACTTATATAGGAAACGCCATGCTATAGGTTATAGTATAACAACTTAGGTTTGTTTTCTAAGACTCATGAAAACTATTTTAAGTTTTGTTAATATCATTCAATACCAAATAAGAACAATTAGTACAAGGTCATGCTACTAAGCATAGAAAGTGGATGACGACAGGTATTTTCATTTTACTTTATAGTGTCGCCATTTTAGAGGACAGTTCACTGCTCACAAAGCTTCATTTGCCGCGGTATTATGCTTATATCAGATATCACGTTAAAACCGAGATTATTCCTGAGCATTACTTCACATTCATATTTATATTATGCTTTGAAGTTGCCTTTAATTGACTGGATGGTCCAAAGAACTTCTTTAATGAAACCCTGAGGTGCGGGAGTGCTAGACTAGGCGGTACACAAGTCCGGTTCACTTTATGCTTGTTTGATCAATCGTGAAACCATAAAACTAAAAACAAGCTATATTATAAGTAATTAGGTTAGAAATAAGTTGCAAATCATTGATTGTTTGAGGTTTGTTTTGGCTTCTTTTCAAGATCGGAAGTTTTTCTTTTGTAATTAAGTTAGCCTGTTCCAGGCGTCGTGATAGTGAGAACCCTATATGAACGACGCCTGCAACACTGATTATGACCAAAGTAGGGAATAGATGTTTTTATTTCTAATACAGAATAAATAAATAAATGAAGCAAACTCGCACAATTAGATTTCTGCTAAGTATTGTAGACCACGGGACGAGGAATTTAGTCAAACGTAAAAAGTTAGAGGCTGTAGACTTTAGTTAACAACGTAATTTCCCATTATTCGTCTAAAAATTACTCCATTTTGGTGAGAATTAGTGGACTCCATGCAGTAAAAACGGATTAACATAGGTATCCAAGGGTAACGGGTAGACGGGAACTTTAGTAATGTTTGGGAATTCGGTGTTGTCTACAACACACCAAGGAAATACTGACCGGCATCACAGCAAAACTCGTGGAAGCCTAGTAGGTTGCAAACACTTTACTAAAGTAGTTCGAAAAAATGACAATGACCGCAATAATTGCCAGGAAAGATCTATAAAGTTCCTTCAAAACAAGCGTCTCGCTTGTGTATTGTATTCCCGCCTCTAGAGATCAGGAGCACCCAGGTTCAATTTTGGCAAAATATCTGTTCGGAAGGCGATTTGAAATCTAGAATTTTTGAACATTTGTTGTAAAATTTCTTGCTTGCCTGCCTCTCCTAGGATTTTCAAACATCTAAAAAATGGTATAATTGCCCATTTTAACGGATTTTTAACCTAAAACAGATTTCACCTAGAATTTTCGGGAGCCTTTTTTCTGGCTGAAATATTTGAAAAGGTAAGTTTTGATCACTATAAATTTCGGACCACTAGACTTTCTGCTCAGTAGCAAATCCGAACAGATGAAAAATTTTTAGGGGATAAAAATATGCCTATATCTACAGTTTAAATAGTAAAATACGTTCAACAATGCTATGTTTGAGTGGTTTTGAAGTATATTTTCCTTGGGTGCCCCTGAGAGATCAGCCTATTTATATGGCTCTTGATTCCCTTTGGCGTCAGGATTTAAGCATCCTGCAATTGCATAGTATACAAATTTACACCTACTGATACGAAAAACAGAATGGGTGCAAAGCTTATGCTTGTCCAGTTATACTGAGAGAGCCTTTGTCTGTCTCAGCCGAAAATTTAAAGTATCTATTAATTAAACTGCGTCAAATATATAACCAGCGAGGAAAAGCACATGCTCGAAAGCATAGTGAGTCAGTCGACAAGTACCTCAAGACATGAAAAATATTGGATTTGTTTTAGCAAACCGACAGTTCCACCAAAATAAAACCTTGAAGTTACGTCCAAAAACGCTCTTGTTGGACTTCAAGAATGAATATTGTATTTAAATTACAAATCAGTTCAGTTCTACCAGAACATAGCCAGTTAGTAAAAAGTTGCGGCGTAAAGTCGAACTTATATAGGAAACGCCATGCTATAGGTTATAGTATAACAACTTAGGTTTGTTTTCTAAGACTCATGAAAACTATTTTAAGTTTTGTTAATATCATTCAATACCAAATAAGAACAATTAGTACAAGGTCATGCTACTAAGCATAGAAAGTGGATGACGACAGGTATTTTCATTTTACTTTATAGTGTCGCCATTTTAGAGGACAGTTCACTGCTCACAAAGCTTCATTTGCCGCGGTATTATGCTTATATCAGATATCACGTTAAAACCGAGATTATTCCTGAGCATTACTTCACATTCATATTTATATTATGTTTTGAAGTTGCCTTTGATTGACTGGATGGTCCAAAGAACTTCTTTAATGAAACCCTGAGGTGCGAAAGTGCTAGACAAGGTACACAAGTCCGGTTCTCTTTATGCTTGTTTGATCAATCGTGAAACCATAAAACTAAAAACAAGCTATATTATAAGTAATTAGGTGAGAAGTAAAATGCAAATCATTGATTGTTTGAGGTTTGTTTTGGCTTTTCAAGATCGGAAGTTTTTCTTTTGTAATTAATTTAGCCTGTTCCAGGCGTCGTTCAGATAGTGAGAACACTATCTGAACGACGCCTGCAACACTGATCATGACCAAAGTAGGGAATAGATGTTTTTATTTCAAATACAGAATAAATAAATAAATAAATAAATAAATAGAGCAAACACGCACAATTTGATTTCTGCTAAGTATTGTAGACAACAGGACGAGGAATTTAGTCAAATGTAAAAAGCTAGAGGCTGTAGACTTTAGTTAACAACGTAATGTAACCATTATTCGGCTAAAAATTACTCCATGTTAGTGAGAATTAGTGGACTCCATATAGTAAAAACGGATTAAGAATCGTCAAGGAGACATAGTAAAGCCCGTTTGGTCACATTAGGTATCCAAGGGTAAGGTAGACGCGAATTTTTTTAATGTTTGGGAATTCGGTAATTGTCTACATCACACCAAGGAAATACTGAACCGGCATCACAGCAAAACTCGTGGAAGCCTAGTAGGTTGCAAACACTTTACTAAAGTAGCTCCAAAAAATGACAATTGACCGCAAGAGTTGACAGGAAAGATCTAGAAAGTTCCTTCAAAAGAAGCGTCTTGCTTGTGTATTATGTTCCCGCCTCCAGAGATCAGGTGCACCCAACGTCAATTTCTGCAAAATATCTGTTCGGAAGGCGATTTGAAATCTAGAATTTTTGGGACATTTATTGTAAAAGTTCTTGCTTGCCTGCCTCTCCTAGGATTTTCGAACATCTAAAAAATATCATAATTGCCCATTTTTAGCGGATTTTCACCTTCAAACTGATGTTACCTAGAATTTTCGGGATCCTTTTTCCTGACTGAAATTTTCGAAAAGGTACGTTTTGATCCCTATAATTTTCGGACCACTAGACTTTCAGCTAGGAAATCAGAACAGATGAAAAATTTTAGGGGGACAAAAATATGCCTATATCTACAGTTTAAATACTAAAATACGTTCAACAATGCTCTGTTTAAGTGGTCAGTCTTGAGCTATATTTTCATTAGGTGCCCCTGAGAGATCAGCCTATTTAAATGGCTCTTCGTTCCCCTTTGGTGTCAGGATTTAAGCATCCAAGTGCAAAGTATACAAATTTACACCTACTGATGCGCAAAACACAATGGGTGCAAAGCTTATGCTTGTACATCGGAAACTGATGATTGCAGGTATGACGGACCATTCATACTGAGAGAGCCTTTGTCTGTCTCAGCCGAAAATTTAAAGTATCTATTAATTAAACTGCGTCAAATATATAACCAGCGAGGAAAAGCACGTGCTCGAAAGCATAGTGAGTCAGTCGACAAGTACCTAAAGACATGAAAAATATTGGATTTGTTTTAGCAAACCGACAGTTCCACCAAAATAAAACCTTGAAGTTACGTCCAAAAACGCTCTTGTTGGACTTCAAGAATGAATATTGTATTTAAATTACAAATCAGTTCAGTTCTACCAGAACATAGCCAGTTAGTAAAAAGTTGCGGCGTAAAGTCGAACTTATATAGGAAACGCCATGCTATAGGTTATAGTATAACAACTTAGGTTTGTTTTCTAAGACTCATGAAAACTATTTTAAGTTTTGTTAATATCATTCAATACCAAATAAGAACAATTAGTACAAGGTCATGCTACTAAGCATAGAAAGTGGATGACGACAGGTATTTTCATTTTACTTTATAGTGTCGCCATTTTAGAGGACAGTTCACTGCTCACAAAGCTTCATTTGCCGCGGTATTATGCTTATATCAGATATCACGTTAAAACCGAGATTATTCCTGAGCATTACTTCACATTCATATTTATATTATGTTTTGAAGTTGCCTTTGATTGACTGGATGGTCCAAAGAACTTCTTTAATGAAACCCTGAGGTGCGAAAGTGCTAGACAAGGTACACAAGTCCGGTTCTCTTTATGCTTGTTTGATCAATCGTGAAACCATAAAACTAAAAACAAGCTATATTATAAGTAATTAGGTGAGAAGTAAAATGCAAATCATTGATTGTTTGAGGTTTGTTTTGGCTTTTCAAGATCGGAAGTTTTTCTTTTGTAATTAATTTAGCCTGTTCCAGGCGACGTTCAGATAGTGAGAACACTATCTGAACGACGCCTGCAACACTGATCATGACCAAAGTAGGGAATAGATGTTTTTATTTCAAATACAGAATAAATAAATAAATAAATAGAACAAACACGCACAATTTGATTTCTGCTAAGTATTGTAGACAACAGGACGAGGAATTTAGTCAAATGTAAAAAGCTAGAGGCTGTAGACTTTAGTTAACAACGTAATGTAACCATTATTCGGCTAAAAATTACTCCATGTTAGTGAGAATTAGTGGACTCCATATAGTAAAAACGGATTAAGAATCGTCAAGGAGACATAGTAAAGCCCGTTTGGTCACATTAGGTATCCAAGGGTAAGGTAGACGCGAACTTTTTTAATGTTTGGGAATTCGGTAATTGTCTACATCACACCAAGGAAATACTGAACCGGCATCACAGCAAAACTCGTGGAAGCCTAGTAGGTTGCAAACACTTTACTAAAGTAGCTCCAAAAAATGACAATGACCGCAAGAGTTGACAGGAAAGATCTATAAAGTTCCTTCAAAAGAAGCGTCTTGCTTGTGTATTATGTTCCCGCCTCCAGAGATCAGGTGCACCCAACGTCAATTTCTGCAAAATATCTGTTCGGAAGGCGATTTGAAATCTAGAATTTTTGGAACATTTATTGTAAAAGTTCTTGCTTGCCTGCCTCTCCTAGGATTTTCGAACATCTAAAAAATATCATAATTGCCCATTTTTAGCGGATTTTCACCCTAAAACTGATGTTACCTAGAATTTTCGGGATCCTTTTTCCTGACTGAAATTTTCGAAAAGGTAAGTTTTGATCCCTATAATTTTCGGACCACTAGACTTTCAGCTAGGAAATCAGAACAGATGAAAAATTTTAGGGGGACAAAAATACGCCTATATCTACAGTTTAAATACTAAAATACGTTCAACAATGCTCTGTTTAAGTGGTCAGTCTTGACCTATATTTTTTTTACATAGTATACTAGTAGTATACTATGTTGAAAATTAACCTCGTTAGTGCCTTCCCTTGCCTTCCGTATGCCTTCCCTTTATTAATATGCATATGGTCTAGTCAATGACGTCACCCATTGTTATAACCTGGGGAAAAAGTGCCTTCCTCCATAGTAATTAAGTGCCTTCCTCCATATATAATGAAGTGGATAGGTTTACTAATGAGCGTCACTCTACTACAACAGGAACAATAGGCTTGCGTAGACTTGCCCGGGCTCTTTTAACCCTGATTGGCTCATGTAGAATCTATTACGTGCTTTAACATAAAAGCGCGCTCTCCCTTCAGCATATTACTCTTGGAATCGCTTTACTAAGAAACAGTTTGTTCGAGTTTGCGTGTTTTGAGAAAACCTTTATTCAGTTTTTGAGCATCATGGCTTTTATTACTAACGTTGATGAGCTTCAAGCTCTTTTGGATGGTTGTTCCTCGACCCGCGATTTGGAATTATTGCTGGAATCTATTTTGATACCCGATGAGTGGATTCCAATGGTGTATGCTCGGCTGTTGGAACTCACCGCCCAAGAGATACCGGTAAGTATTCTATTCCCTCTCTGAGTTCTTTCCTGATGACGGTTAACGTTTAATTTGTACCGTGAAATAACGAGTATTCATTAATCTTTACTAAACGTTCTGCTCCACAGATTGAAACGAACCAGGATAATGAGAGCGATCAATCTAACGAATTTTATCAGCGCGAGAATGTCGTAAGTATATTTTGCCTGAAGTTTATGTCAGTTTAAGTTTAAATAGAAAATTGATCTTTAGTCTTTCTCGTTTACTATAGGTGCCAGGGGAAGTTAACGCGGGTGTTGAAGTCAACGAGATACTGAGCGATTCGGTAAGTTTTGAAAAACGACCTTGAGTAATTTTCTGTAACCGAGTTTTCACGCATCATTTATGTTCGTTAGACTCGACTTGGGTTAGATTTGCACTTGACCTATTAACCTGCTCGCGTATCTTTTGTTATCTTCGTTAATGAAACAACTCGATTCGCTTCAACGTTTTGTAGACAGTTGTCATATAATACTCATCGAATATGTTTCCTTGCTTTACAGTTTACAACTGAAGAAATACAGGCCGTAAATGAGATGGAACGTATAGCGCTAGACAAGGTTACTCCATTTCCTTTTTAATACGCAACGTACATGAATTGTTTAGTGATGAAACAACATTACGAATCTACTTACTCGTTCAATGCCCACCTATTTCTTTGTAATGGGCGAGATTTCAAAACCTAAAGTAATCTGATTTCTTCTCTTCTTATCTAGAACAACAACGAGTCGGCACCGTTATCAACGCAAGATACATGGGATAATTTCTTGGACGAAGTAAGTTGTTCATGATCATAAAATTATTTTTCTTTCACGGAATTAAGTTTGCGCTATATTGTTCAATCATTCATGTGTATATTTCTTATTCATTTTCAGTGGACTGGCGAAACCAGTGAATTACCCACTTGGAACCCGTCGGAAACCGTAAGTAATCTTTCATGTTCACTTGTTTAGAATACGCTGAGTGCAGACGTTCCTATTAAAGTTTTTTTGAAATGTATACCCTTTGAAAATGACATTGATTAGGCTCACCAAAAAGACAACATCATTCAATCCATCGTTTATAAGAGTCGAAAGAAAATAAAACTTACAGTTGGCTTGGTATTTATGATTTTGAAGGAGTAAATAGTTTATTCTCAGTTATCGATTCTCACTGATCACATAAGTGAATTCGTTTCTTTGCGGATGATTGCAAGCATAATGAAATCTATTCTATTCTTTTGTTGAAAATCAAAACAAAGCATTTGCTCAATGTGCTAATATTCTTCAATCATCAAGCCAAATTGAAGAAAATAGACAGCGTACGCGTATTATTTACTAAAAGAAGTACCACAGCAACTTAAGTTATTGCCACTAAGCAGATGAATATAGCAGTTTTATGTCGTGGATTAAATTAAATTAAGTTTATTCTGTTGTTCAACATCAAAACAAGCCATCTACCCAGTTGTTGAGTTATCACGCTCATTGTAGAAAGATAGAGTTTATTGGAGTTTCTTGTTAGTTGAGCTTTACACTAAGACTAGGTCGTATTTACTAATTGTAGGCTATCCAGTCCGGGGATGGTCACCCTCCACCAGCCAAAAAGCCTCGTAAAGAATATCGTTGTGACACCTGCGACAAGACCTTCTCTCGCCCCAATCATCTAATTACTCACCAGCGAACCCATACTGGGGTGAAACCTTACGAGTGCCCGCGCTGCGAAAAGAAGTTTTCAGACAAATATATCGGTACTTAATCGTCACCTGAAAGCGCACGACAAGCGAGCTGCCGAACGTACGTTTACTTGTAATACGTGTGGAGAAACCTTTCACAACCGCACCCCTTTCAACGCTCATGTTCGCACCGCTCATCAACAACCCGCCGCTGCCACTAACAGGAAACGACCCGCCGCTAAAAACACAGACGCACCTGCTGCCAAAAAACACAAGAAGTCCGCTGATCCTGGTACTTCACCAACTACACCGCAAACCTCAGCGCTCGGGTCTAGCTGGCAAGAAGATCCTGTTCTCATTCCAGCCAACCTTATTCCTGCCGCGGAGGAAAATATCACCGACACGTACCGTCAACACTGGCCCCAGATCCGTACCCGATTTAGTCGCCGTAACCGTTTACAAGACTGGTACACGATCAGTCCCACTGCTCTCCGCGAACAACTGAACCGCATTTTTGCTGATCAGCCTACTGTGTTTAAAGTGAACTTTTCCCTTGGTTTTATTCTCCGTAATACAGAGACTGGGGCCCTCCAGTATCATCATCTATCCGCGAACAACCATTTGGTGCTAGAACAGCCCTTCCTGATTTCAAGTCCAGACGATTTAGAGCGCCTATATCAGCAGATAGCGGAGATCGATTACTTGGAGTGGGTTCGACAGCAGAGACCAAATTCAAAATGGGTCGTGGATCTCATCACGAATGTTACCTGGTTTGTTTGGAAAATCAGGGATCATCCGATCGGACGAGGGGAATACTTGCCTGGTTACATAGCGGAGAACCGAGGTATCGACGCGGTGGAAAATAATGCGATTACAGGCAAACCCTATGAAGACAACCTCTGCTTTTTCCGCTGCCTGGCTCTCCACAATGGTTGCCATACGAAGAATTTAGAGAGGGACACGCGGTATTATTACCAGCAGTATCGATACGCTGGCCTATCCAAAAAGAAGTTCCATGGGGTCAAGTTGTCCGAACTAGACGACCTAGAAAAATTGTATGAAGTGAATATTCAAGTATACAGTCTCGCGCCTACTCAGAGCCACAGTGAAGACGAAGACAATGAAGAAAATACTCCCGAGATTGCCGCCACCCTGCTTCGCCGCTCTCACCGCCACTACTCCAGCACACTCTACTTGAACCTCTACGAAAATCATTTTTCCTATATTAAAGACCTGGCCCGGTACAGTAAATCCTTCTGCTGTTCAAGATGTGGCAAGTACTGGAAAGATATGTGGAAATGTCAGCGTCATGAGAAAACCTGTGACGGTAAAGTCCAGCTCAAGTATCCTGGCTGCGCGTACCATGTCCCTAAAACTATCTTTGAAGAATTAGAAGACGAAGGTATTGTCGTACCAGAAGAATGGCGGTACTTCCCTTACCGCGCCACCTTTGATTTTGAATGTTACTTTGATAAAGAGAAAGCGCAAGAATTAAATAACACTGAAAAGTTAACCTGGCAATCCGCCCATGTGCCCTTAAGTGTGAGTGTATGCAGTAACGTGCCTGGTTACCAAGCACCTAAATGTTTCGTGTCAGAGGGAGATTCAGACCTACTTCTTAAAGAGTTTATGCAGTACCTCACCACGATTAGCACCAAAAGTTCATCCCTGCTCCGCCAAAGGTACGCAGAAGTATTTGAAGCTCTTAAAACCGCAAGAGGCCCGAATAACAGTGAACCTCACGAAGAACGATTGGCGCAAATACTCGTAGACATCCATGAAGGAAATGTAGAGGCTGGCGAAGATGGAAATAGCGAAGAAGAGAGCGAAGATCAAAGTAGAGACATTGATCTAATGGCGAGTGATAATGAAGAGGATGAAGAAGAAATTGAACCGGAGAATGAAGAAGACCGCGCATTTCTCGATGATGAAATACAAGAACAGGAAGACGTCTCCTTTTACAGAAGATTGAACGTTGAAGTGGACAGAGAAAGAAGACAGCAACTGAGACAGACGTGGGAGCAGTTAGAAGAGTTACAAGATATTGTAGGTGGTTTAGAGGACGTCAGTGACCACAAAGTCCTCAGTCAACTAGAGGAGAAACTGAACGCCTATATACAAGAACTGCCAGTGTTGGGTTTCAATTCCGGAAAGTACGACCTGAATGCCTCCAAAGAATTCCTCTTCCCGTACCTGATCAAGCATCAGCCCATCAAATTTACTGTGAAAAGGAATAATAATCATATGTGTATCAAGACAGACTCTTTAAAGTTTCTGGACGTCTCTAATTATCTCGCTCCAGGGTTCAGCTACGATCAGTTCCTGAAAGCGTACGAGTGCGAACAGACCAAGGGATTTTTCCCATATCAGTGGGTCGATAAATTGCACAAGCTAGAAGAAACATCGCTGCCCCCTCACGCTGCCTTCTACTCAAGTCTGAAAAACGCTAACATCACGGGTGAAGAGTACCGATACTGCCAGCAAGTATGGGAAGACAATGAAATGTCCACCTTTAAAGATTTCTTGGTTTGGTACAATAATCTGGATGTAGTACCTTTCCTCGAGGCAGTAGAGAAAATGAGTCAGTTCTGGCAAGAGAGAAAGATTGATATCTTTAAAGATGGGATTTCTGTGCCTGGTCTCACCCTCAAGTATTTATTTTCGTTTCTGGACAACCAAACGTACTTCAGTCTCTTCGATCAAGCGAACAGTGATCTCTATCACTTGATCAAAGACAACAACACCGGAGGCCCCTCAATCATCTTCCATCGTTACCACGAAGCCGATAAAACAAAACTCAGGGAAGCTGAAGAAGGCGAGGCTGCTAAGCTGTGCCAGACGATCGTAGGCTATGACGCGAATGCGCTTTATCTCTGGGCGCTCATGCAAGATATGCCCACGGGAAGTTATACGAGACGCCTAGCAGAGAATGAGTTCAAACCTAAAAGTTCTGTACGCATGGCTATTGAATGGTTGGAATGGGTGGCGCACCAAGACAGAATACATATCAGACATCAGCTGAACAATACAGAGAAGCGCATTGGGGATCGTAAACTTCCCGTCGACGGTTTCAATGTTGAGGCACAAACTGTGTACCAGTTTCAGGGGTGTTATTGGCACGGCCATGACTGCGCTCTCAACCGCGGAAAAGAGTTTAACGAGAAAAGAAACAAACCAATGGCTGAGATCAGAGAAGAAACGAGAGCCAACACTGAGTATATCCGCAGCAAAGGGTACAACGTGGTGGAAATGTATGAATGTCAGTGGAGAGAAATGAAGAAAACGAATCGTGAATTACAGCGATTTATTACCACCGAAGTAAGAAGAACCTTGGATACCATCAAGATCATGAGCCCGGAGCGAATATTGAGCGAGGTGCGAAATGAGCGTTTGTTTGGGTGCGTGGAAGTAGATATTCGTGTGCCTGAGCATTTGAAAGAGAAATTCAGTGAAATGTGCCCCATCTTCAAAAACACCAACATCAGCCGCGATGATATTGGAGACTTCATGAAAGCGTACGCAGAAGAGCATAACATCATGGCTCAGCCTCGGCGAAGCTTGATTGGAAGTATGAAAGGAGAAAAAATCTTGTTGGCCACACCCCTCCTCAAATGGTATTTAGAACACGGCCTGGAAGTCACCAAAGTGCACCAAGTGGTTGAATTCACCCCTGAGCCCTGTTTTAAACCCTTTGGAGACGCTGTGTCCGACGCTAGGAGAGCTGGTGATGCGGATTCTAGGAAGGCCATCATCGCAGATACCATGAAACTGGTAAGTTTTTGTTTCATTCTTTCATTCATAAAGGGGTGGGAACAATATACATTTTCACGAATAGAAAAAACTTATATCTTTGTTTATCTCTCAGGTGGGCAATTCAGGCTATGGTAAGACGATCACTAACCAACTGAAACACAGAAACGTGGAGTATTGCAGTGACGCAGAGGCCAGTCGAAAAGTCAACACCCCACTGTTCCGGAAACTGGATAATATCACAGAAGACAATTACGAAGTAGAGTCTTGTAAGAAAACTATTAAGTTAAACTTACCTATTCAAGTCGGGTTTTTTGTGTATCAGTATGCTAAGTTACGCATGCTGCAGTTTTATTATGATTTTATAGACAAGTATCTCGATCGCAGTGATTTTGAAATGTGTGAAATGGATACGGATTCAGCATATATCGCTATTGCTGGGGAGAGTGTGGAAAGTTTAGTCAAACCAGAATTGAAAGCAGAGTTCGAAGCCGATAAATGCAACTGGTTTCCCCGTACGGATACAGCCGAGCATAAAGCCTATGATAAGCGAACCCCGGGTCTTTTTAAGGTTGAGTGGGAGGGACAAGGAATTATCGGGTTGTGTTCAAAAACCTACTACTGTTTTGGGGCCAAAGATAAGTTTTCTTGCAAAGGAGTCAACAAGCAATGTAACGAGATTAACAAAGACAAGTATCTACAAGTGTTGCTCACAAAACAGAATAGTTCAGGTGTTAACAGAGGTTTTCGTGTTGTTAACAACACCATGTACACTTATGAGCAAGTTAGGGATGCATTTTCGTATTTTTACCCGAAACGTAAAGTTCTCGCAGATGGAGTTAGCACTACTCCACTCGATATTTAAGTTTTCAAGTTTGTAAAAAATTGATTTTGTAAATAATTTTCGTTTTCTCAAGTTTGCATATATATTACTCTCAAAATAGTTTTCCGAAATATTTATATAAGATCGCCTCTAGTTGTAAATAGTATTTTTGCGTAGCGTTTCACGGATGTTTGTACATAGGAAATTAGTTTGTAAATAAATCATTGGTTGAATTTAATCGTGGCTTGTTTCCTGACTCGACGCGCACGACTTACACGCGAGATCTCCACGCGCGCCCAGGGGAAAAAACACAGGGCTAAAAAGATGCCCTTTCTGCCCTTTCTGCCCTTTCTGCCCGATCTGCCCTTGAAAATCAACAATAAATTTCGTGTCGCAAATAGTTTTACTCAGTTGGTAGCTAACATTCGTCCTGTCAGCATGAAGAAACTAAAATGTAAACACTGCTCCATACCGGGATGTCATTCTAAATTTTTAGTTCGATTAGCAAATCATTTAACTCAAGTCCACGAGTTATCGGAAATAGAACGAAAATATTGGCTTCAATTTGCAAAATTACAAAATACCAATGCGATTCGTGTGTATGACAAAGAGGCTGAACCCAAAACAATTTTTTCTATAAATGAGAGTACGCACAAATCAGTTAATCAGTTGTGATCATGGACCCGAGATGGAAACATCCTTTCCCCGCGCTTGTGGCCGGCCCAACATGTTGTGGGAAAAGTCAGTTTGTAAACGTTTACTAGAAGCAGGAGAAGACATGATTGATGGTGCCCCGGAAAATATCATCTGGTGTTATAGCATGTATCAACCAGCCTACGATGAGATGCTTAAAACTATTCCGAACATTATGTTTGTTGAAGGAGTGCCTGGTGATCTGGAAACCCTAATTAATCCCTCTATGCGGAATTTAGTCGTCATTGATGACTTAATGCACGAGCTTAGCAATGATCAGCGAATGACTAATTTGTTTACCAAGGGCTGTCACCATCGCAATCTCAGCGTGATCTTTATTCTCCAAAACATTTTTCATCGTGGAAAAGAACTGAGAGATATGAGTTTGAATTCTCATTACTTAGTGGTGTTCAAAAGCCCGCGTGATAGCAGTCAAGTCAATCATTTAGCAAGACAAATGTTTCCCGGTCATGTCAAATACATGCAAGAAGCGTTTGAGGATGCAACAAAAAGGCCCTATGGATATCTATTTTGTGATCTTAAACCGGAAACACCTACCGACTTCCGGCTGCGTACGAATATTTTCCCCGGGGAGACTCAGTACGCTTTCGTCAGAAAAGTATAAAAAGCGTGAACCACATCACATTTCTTCAGTTGAGGATGGCACAGCGACTTAGAAAGAACCACGATTTTCTGAAACTGCTTGTCAAGTGTACACCAGCTCAGCGTAAAGCCATTTTGAAGGTGGCAGACGACGCTTTAGTAAGAACCATTTGTGAGTGTGTTTTAAACGTGCTTAAAGGAACAGTGCCCGTCAGTAAGCCAGCCAAGAAAAAACTTTTACCCCACAAGAAATCTTTGATCGCTTTAGCCGAAAAAAGTACACCACTCGATAAGAAAAAGAAATTGTCGGTACAACACGGAGGAAATTTTTTAAGTGTTTTACTACCTCCTATTCTCCGTGTGTTAAGTTCTATTCTTACCTAAAATGAATCACACAAAGCGTATGGTTCTCGTGCCCGAGAACACCTTAGAAAGATTACAGCAACGCCAGCAGATTTTAACCCCACCCGTCACACAAACTCTGAGAAACTTGGATAGTGAAATGACAGATATTTTATCCAGTAAAGAACTTGATGATGAACAAAAAGTTAGGCTTTACAACCAAGTGTTGCAGCGGTACTTGACTTATTACGATCAGCGAAAAGGTCAACCTCTTCATGTGAAAATATCAACTCCCAAAGCTATAGAAACACCTAAACCAGAAGAAAATGAACAACCTACGGAAGAACCCGCCACAGAAAAATCTATTTCATCAGCCGTAGAGCAAGAAGTGATGAAAAGTGTACCTAAAATTTACAAAACCGGGGCAAGACAATTGTTGGATAAAATGAAAGAGCATCAAGATGTCTTGCATTGGAATGATAAAGGAGAGCTTTTGTATGAAACCAAACCCATTCCAGGTTCTCATCTGGTGGACCTAGTCAACGACACATTGCGCCACCGCAAAGGATTTGAACCAGTGGGATGGTCGGTGTTTGCGAGGGGTCTGGCCCGAATGAATGTCCCGGAAAATCTAGTGCGTAATCCACAGAGGCAAAGTGCTATTCGAGAATTTAAAGCAAGGGTGAGAGACGAAACCCCTAACAGTCCTTCCCGTTGGCTACCTAGCCCACCTGTGACGGTATCCCCCGTGAAAAAACAGCGGCGAAGAAACGCGAGTCCGCGCCCTGAGGCTGTGCGCTGGTAACGGTTATAAAATCACCACAAGAGACATTATTATTATCATTATTGTAAATCATCTCTTTATTATGTTCACTCAATAAAAGATGTTGAAAAGAAATTACAAGGTGTTTATTTATTGAACTTTGTGCTGTGCTTGTGCTCTTTGCTTGTTCACATCAGTGCGATATTTCGGAAGACTTATAGGAAAATGTGTTTCAATAAATCGCTTGACAAGACTATCATTTTTACGTGTGTTATTAGAAAAACGATGCGCAATTGTACTCATACTTATTTGCCGACTACGATATAAAGCAAAATACAAACAGTAATGTCCGCAGACTTTGGAATAGATGCTCTGTAATGTCACGGTATTAAAAATCCACTGGTTAGAATTGTTGTTTAAAAAGGTAGTAAATGTTCCTGAATATTTGCTGGGAGGTGCTCCGTAAGAATCGAAAAATTCTCCCTCTTGCTCCTTGGTGAAATAAAACGCCACCCAATGCGAACCTGGCTTGTCACTCGTATCCACATTGGCAATGTATAAGGCCGGGTATTGCGAAACACTTACAGGGAGCTTGTCTGAGGAATACACGCCTTGAAACACACCTTGTGTAAATTTGTCCTTTCTCAAAATAAGGGTCAGTTGAATGGTGTCCATTTTTAGTTTGTGTAGTCGTAGAGAACGTTTCGGTTTGCGTCGACCTCAATCACGTTTTGAAATTCAGCGTAGACGATAAGGTTGACCGTGTTAGCGAGTGCTTCCGAGAAATGAAGCTCCAAGCGCAGGTTTCCTTGTTTTATAAGCTCAAAATGCTCTCCCGGGCAGTGATCTGGGGTCAAATCAAAGGCGAATAAGGTGTAACCAGAGCCGTAATCACTTCTATTTATCTGATTGCCCGTATCCTGGGAAAGCTTTCCAATACCAGACAAAAGACTTTGATAGCCGGCTATCACATTTTGATCACCAGCGGCGTCAAACTTCAGGAGCAAAGGTTTTCGGGGGATTTGTTCTCCGTCCACGTACACACCCACTTGGGTTAAATTGTGGTGATTGAAGTTGAAGGGGTTGGTACGGTAACTCCCATTGTAAGCCTCTGTGTCCACTAATCCCAATACTATGCGCTTCGGAATGTGACCCAAAAAGATGTTGTCAGGGTTAAAACTGCTAAATCCTCTTGGAATAGAGAGTACTTTACAGTCGATTCTGCGAATGGGGTACTTGGCGCTGGAGTGTTTTAGCCCAGCTGCATGGCCTAGAATGATAGAGGAGGCAACCTTGACTCTGCGTACAAACAAGATGGCTTCTGTGATAACCACTTTGAAATTAGCTGCGGCAGCTGAGGACACAAGACAAAACACATTCTTGGCTCGGTTCAGTTTGATTCTTAAATTCACTCCATTGAGCATCAACCGATCTTGAAAGAATATATCACTGTGAATGGGTCCCATCATATCCACCGTATGACTCTCTTTGGTAAACTCATAGCGAGCCTTTAATCCAAGGTTTGCTTCATCGTCTGCAGCCAAGGGGTTCACTACATTCATCTTTCCAGCAGTATCTTTGTAAAACATAGCCATAGAAAGTTGACTTGTTTTAGCTTCTTCCCATAGTTCAGCAAAGACTCGAGCATGGCGCGATAAGGGTAAGTATTAGTGGATGCAGATATGAGTCGCTCGTTCAAGGAAACGTCCACTTGTGAAAACAGGGAATGTAAAAACAGGTTCACGGGACCCACTTGTGTATCAGCATCTAACGCAGTTCCGTTTGCTTTCGTGATCTTAGCTTTCACATAAAGTTGTGTCCGCGCTAAATCTAAATATTCTTCTCCGGTTCCAGATACGTTAAATTCAATAGGACCAGTGTCCGTGATGTTGCTGAGAGGGTGATATTCAATCCACTGCCCTTTGTGAATAGAGGTTTGTGTAGCAGGAATAGTAAAAAGATCGAGCTCTGATTTAGTACACTCACGTGACTCGTGATGAACGAAGGCCATTCTATTCTTAGTCGAAAATGGTTTTAGGTTTCTTTGCTTGCGGAGATGTTTTTGCTTTCTTGCCGGGAGGCGAACTGATTTTTGAGCCTTGCGCTTTCCTTTTTATAGCTTTTTTGCCAGCTCCAGATTGTTCCTGCAATGAATTCTGGGAGGGTAGACCGAGGGCTTGTTTAGCCTGTTTGCTGATTGCCGTTTTAATGTTATCTCCATCAAGAACATCTTGGGCGACATTGACACCCGTTTGTAAAGCTTTTCTTCCAATCACCTTAGCACCTTGTTGCAGGTGAGGCATCGCCCAGCGGAACAGACCTTTAAATATCGAACCTAAGCCATACCCTCGCTGAAATCGAGCTCCATGAAATGCGGGTAAATTTCCACCTTTTTGTTTGGCTTGATCTACATAGTACTGTTCGTAAAGCTTATGATTTGAGGCGTGGAGTTTTTTCATTTTTTAAAAGTACTGAGGTTGACTCTGACGAAAATGAAGTGTTAACAACACTCTTCCAAACTCAAATGGCACATATTCCCCTGTGTCTCTTTTTATATTGACTTCGATGGTTTCAAATTGCTTTCTGCTGACAGGTACATATTGAGGGCGCACAAACGATTTACTAACTCGCTGGCCATCCTCTCCTTCTACGGGAACAATTCGAAGCAAAGGGACCAGTGCATCGCCAACATATTGTGACTGAATAAGATCACAGTAAACGAAAAGATCGTGAAAGCCGTATTCCAAATCCACTTGTCTGTCCCCCTTGGTGATCTTTGAAATAATTTGTTCGGGGGTGAACCCCAGCATATAGGCCATATCATTTAGCGAGACTTCTGCGTTGTTTTTCAAATGAACTGTAACCTTTCTGCTGAGATTATCGTATGAAAACCGTACATCATCTGTATACCGATTTTCATTGTCCACTAACTCTTTCATCTTTTGAAGGACATCCTCGACGGAAGAATAATGACCCGGAAGCATCTCCAGGGAATCCCAAACACCGTGGAGTTTTTCATTTCGAACGTAAAATCGAAACTGTTGAATATTATTCCAACTATGCGGATAATGGATCTCGGTCAAAGCCACTTCCCATTCGCCTGTGAGGTTTAGGGTTTGTGGTAGACTAACTCGGTACTCTGTTAATGTGTTATGAGGAAATTTATCAAGACTGCTATTGCTAGGGAGATGCAGATAAAACTGTGTTACCTCCATCGTACCCTGTGTTGAAATGAACTTTTTAATCTGGGTATTCTTAATTTATTAGAAACCGCACACCATTCATTTTATTATTTCCTTTTCTTTTATTCACTACACAAAAAACACATAAATTACAACTTCAAAATATCACTTTCTTGAACCCAGGAATCAAATTTTGGGTCTTCGTATCCTTTCCATCTCACAAGATACTCTACTACTCCTTTACGCTTTCTCTTGCGCAAAATCTTTTCGACGCGGTACACATCATCGTTCTTAATAATTTTCTGCAATTCAGGCTCATAAAATGTTCCATCTAAGATTTCACCTGCATCATCTTTTAGTTTATAAACGGGTACTTGACGAGCCATTCGCTTGTAAACAGTAAAAATTTCTTCCGTAAAATTAGGTAAGTATGATTTTTCAAACATTCTCTTTACTTTGCTAATCTTGACGCGATCTCCCACTTGAAATTTAAATCGCACAGGCTTTTGAACATCATCCCCATACAAAGTATCCCACACTTGAGCTTCATTCGCTTTAGTCATACTTCGGTGGTAGGTGTTATTGTAAGAAGATACTAACTGGGGTAATACATTGATATAGGTGAGAGTGTTTTTGGCCGTGAAATATTTGTACATCTTATTCTTAAATGTTCGGTTAAAACGCTCGACCACTGAGGCTTTGAGCCCAGAGTTAACAGTAAAAAAGTCAATGTTGCTGTCACGCAGAAATTTCTGGAACACACGATTTAGGAACTCTGTTCCCTGATCCGTCTGCAGTTTGGTAGGTTTTCGACCAGTAGAAAGGATCTTTTGAAAGGCTTTGACCAGTTCTTGACCTTGTTTTGTCTTCAAAGGTAACACAAAAGCGTACTTGCTGAAGATATCTATACAAGTCAGTAAGTATTTATAACCCTTGTTGTAGCGACTGAGATTTTGAAGATCGACCAAATCCGCTTGAAACTGGGCATCTATTCCAGGAACGATGACTCGGCTTCTCTTGTAGCGTCTTCGCGCGGGCTAAACCACCGAAACTTGCGGGTTGACTTGGGTCGAGATAAATGCTGGTCAGTGTTTTCTCCATCACAGAACTCGGAATTTTGTACGACCACTCTACCCCCACAGCAGGCTAATACGCAACGAATGCGGCTAAAGATGTGTTCAAATCCAAAAGTGGACGAAGGAGGACAGCAACCTATCGCTGATGATCGCTATGAAGGTTCAAACCCGAATGATTTCTTTCCTCTTGGTGTTTACTTATATAGCTACTCTCGAATCTGGGTGAGAGTGTGCACGAGAAAATTAAATAATAGTTCCCATTCCTCCTCGGTTAATTCTAGCTGATCCGCGAAGTTCAAAAATACCACCAATCGTCCCCAGTTTACTTTTGAAAAGACCTCAGGGTGGAGTTTTTTCAACTTTTCTAGACTCGAACCCGGCAGATCTTTAAATTTTTGTTGAAGCATTTCTACTTCACTTGAAGACACTTTCAACGTTTTGGCTTGTGTGCGATACAGAGAAAAGTCGACTCGAAGCAAAGACAGAGAAAGCCCCATCTTGACTAAGACAGAGACAAACACACACTAACTCACAATTTAGATATAAACAAATTTTATTACTTTTAGAAACAAAGCTTATTTTGAATGTCATTAATTATAAAGTCAAGGTCCATTGGTTGCTCATCTTTCCTCACAACTCTCTCAGGGCATTGCACTTCAACTTGTCTGTCAATTTCCACAGCACTGGGATCTTTGCACTTCAGTCCACAAGGTCCGTAGTAAATAGCATACAGAATTCGATCTTCTAACTCACCATAATCTTCGAGCTCCAAGGAAGTGAGATAGATGTTAGTCCAAGGCAGCTTTGGTAATTCGGTCACGTACGCTTCCCACGTTTTGCCAAGTTTGAAACCAAGAGCACTGCACACACTTTCAGCCGTTTTTAAGATAACATTGAGGTCAATTTGTTCCACCACTTCATCATGGTAATACATCCATGCGTCATCATTATCCATCATCAAGCAAGAATGTTGGTTTTGACTTGGGTGTTGAATAGCACAACCGTGGCAGCGATTCAGCTTTTCTCCTTGGATGAGTTTGTCAACCGTAGCCGCATAAATCAGTTGGAACACATGGCCGATAAGGCTAGCTACCCGTTGACGTTGGACTTTTTCCACTTCATCTACTGTCAGAAGCGGTGTAGCGCTCGATTCGACTTGCATGTTTGGAGTAATGTTTTAAAAAATATTGGTGATAATAAGACTTTCTCCTTAGCAAAGCGATTGCAAGAATAAAATGCTGAACGGAGAGCGCGCTTTTATGTTGAACACATAATAGATTGTTTACTATCCAATCAGGGTTAAAAGAGCCCGGGCAAGTCTAGGCAAGCCTATTGTTCCTATTGTAGTAGAGTGACGCTCATTAGTAAACGTATTCTCAGCGGTCCTACCTCGCGCGTATAAAAGGGAGAGTAGACAAAGGAGTTATGCCATTCTCTCGAAGCTGCTGAGCTGTTCAGATTACCATGGCTGACCCGCAGGTCCCTGCAGATGCAGTCCAACAAGCTCAAGTTGTCTTACAAAACCAAGCACAAGAAGGTCAAGCACCGGCGGCGTTAGCAGAACAAGCTCAAGCACTAGTAGCCCTAGAGGAACAAGCTCAACCGCCTGCACAAGCGCCAGTGCAAGCAAACGAAGTTTCTTTGGAGGTTTGTGAAACTTTATTGGACTGCCTACAGATATTTCAGACAGGAAGTAAAGAGGGAAATTAGAATTGCTGAACGAGAATTTGTTGCTGAACAAATCCAAAGGAACCCAAATAACACCAATAATATCTGGAAAGCAATCCGCCAGCGTGTCCCCAATAAATCTACATCTCAGCGAACATTTAGTAAGAGCGTCAAATCTGTTGCAGACGAATTTAACCAGTTCTTCGTATCTGTTGGTCAGAGCACTGTTGACAAAATTACGTCCCTGGCTAATGAATGCAACTTAACACTTAATCAGAATTATTTCGTGCCGAGACAATACGCTTCCTCTGACCAGTTCACACTTAGTACCGTTGATTATAAACAAGTAGAGCGTATAATAGCAGCGATGCCTTCAAACAAGGCCCCCGGGATAGATAAAATTCCGATCCGTGTCATCAAAGACTGTCTTAATCCAATTGTTCACCCAATAACGTCTATCGTTAATGCATCCTTTCAAAACTGTGTTTTTCCATCAAAATGGAAAACAGCCGAGGTTACACCCATCCTAAAGGAGGGCGACCATGAACAGGCAAACAACAATAGACCCATCTCACTTCTACCAGTTTTATCGAAGGTTTGCGAAAGGGTAGTACATAATCAACTCACCTCGTATCTGCAATCAAATGACACCCTATCAAAGAGTCAAAGCGGTAACAAGAGATGGCACTCTTGTGAAACATCTGTCATTGAAACAACAGACACAATTCTTAACGCCATCGATAAAAAGAAGTTAACGGCAGTTGTACTATTAGATATGAGCAAAGCCTTTGATAGTGTCAATCATGACACGTTAATTTTAAAATTGCAAGATGTCGGAATTTCCAGTGACACTCTCCAATGGTTTCGTAGTTACCTAAGCAACAGGTCACAAGTAGTACGAATCTATTCAACGCTATCTGAGCCTTTGTCTGTGACCAGTGGCGTTCCTCAAGGAAGCATCTTGGGCCCACTTCTTTTTAGCATATATACGAACGATCTTCCATTGATCCCACAGAAATGCAACACCCAGAGTTATGTAGATGATACGAAACTCATCACTTCCTTCGAGCTTAAAGCCAATCTGGATGCAATTGCTGATTTGGAAGACGACCTGTTTAAAATAGGGGAATGGTGTTCCAACAATCAATTGTTACTAAACCCCGGCAAAACCAAGTTGATGATATTTGGCAGCAGGCAGATGCGTGCAAAATTCCAATTTCGTTACCTTTCCTTTATGGGTAAGGACATTGTCCCTACAGACACCGCCAAAGACCTTGGTGTGACTTTGGATTCTAATTTAACTTACGATGAACATATAATTAAAACCGCTTCCTCGTGCATGTCCCGCCTTGGCCAGATAAACCGTGTCAAGCATGTCTTCGACAAACGTACACTTTTGATGATTATTAATTCCTTAGTTTTTAGCAGGTTATCTTATTGCTCCAATGTTTGGTCAAATACCTCAAAATGTAATGTCAACAAGTTACAGGCAGTGCAGAACTTCGCATGCCGCATTGTTAGCGGCGCGCGTAAATTTGACCATGTTACACCAATTCGCAAGGAGCTAAATTGGCTTTCAGTTCCCAGTCAGCTTTATTACCGGAACGCTACAATGGCTTTTAAATGTATGACCGGTCAAGCCCCTGAATACCTTACATCAAAATTCATAAAGCGAGCAGAGGTTAGCCGACGTAGCACCAGAAATTCACAGCTTTTACAAATTCCCTTTTTTAGAACAGCTGCCGGTCAGAGAACATTTTTCTATAGAACTGTGAACTTATGGAACTCCTTAGACAATTCCTTTAAACTGTGTAACTCGATTGATGTTTTTAAAACTCGTTTACGTACTAAATTACTTAAAGAATTGTAATTTTATATATATTTTAAAACATTTCTTAATTGTAAATAGGATCATGTATTGTCTTTGAAAAGCCCCTTGGGAAAGTCAATAAAGTATGTATGTATATGTATCCGTTCGTTGCCACGTGTTTCGTTCTGGTTCTCTAGTATTTCGCTTCCAAACCTTGTAGGTTGTTTGCCCTACGCGAGCTGTTTTTCATTTCCACTTAGTATATTATTTGCCCTGCTTCTTAACATTTGCCCGCTTTTCTACGGGCTGTGCGGGCTAAATTTTGTTGGATATATTATTCGCCCTGCTTCTTAACGTTTGCCCTCGTTTCGTATGGGCTGTGCGGGCTAAATTTTGTCTGATATATTATATGCCCGGCTTTTAACGTTTGCCCTCGTTTCGTGTGGGCTGTGCGGGCTAAATTTTGTCTGATATATTATTTGCCCTGCTCTTAACTTTTGCCCTCGTTTCGTGTGGGCTGTGCGGGCTACATTTTGTTTGATAAATTATTCGCCCTGCTTTTAACGTTTGCCCTCGTTTTATGTGGGCTGTGCGGGCTAAATTTTTATTTGTATATTCGTTCTGCTTCTAAAGTTTACCTTCGTTTCGTGTGGGCTAGTGCGGCATATAATTTTGTTTTGTTTACCGTATTACACTGTATTTAAATTGTTTTTAAAGTTTACCCTCGTTTTGTGTGAGCTCAGCGGACTAAATCTTGTTTTGCATATTATTTGCCCTGCTTTTAACGTTTGCCCTCTTTACGAGTGGGCTGTGCGGGCTAAAACTTTGTTTTGTAAAATATTCGCCCTGCTTTTAACGTTTGCCCTCGTTTCGTGTGAGCTGTGCGAGCCGTATTTTGTTTTGTATATTATTCGCCGTTCTCAACTATTTGCCCCTTTATGTGGGCCTCGCGGGCTATAATTTTGTTTGGTTTGTTTTTCGCCCTGATTCTCAACCTTTGCCCTCTTTTCACGTGGGCTTCGCGGGCAATTCTGAATTCGTATGCTTGTTTATTTTCATCTTTAAAACCCCCTTTTACTTTTACTCCGCCTACAGTTCGTTTAGTTGTTGCGCCTCCTTGTTTGCCCTTTTGTTTTATTCATTTGCGTATTTACCGCTCGATTACACCGGCAGTCCCGCTGGGGCTAGTTTATTTTGCCTGTTGTATTTAATTTTGTTTGCTTTTCCTCTCTCGATCTTTTATTATAAAAGCTGTTTATTTATTATTGCCTTGAATTTATTCTTGGATTTTATTATCGATGTTTTGTCGCTTTTAGGGCTTAGTTTTGACTGCCCATTTTTCTTTTTTTTAGACCTTGCAACAGCGTATTAAAGCTCTCGAAAGTGCCCAAGGCACCTCAGTCGAGTCATTGGTACAGAGAATTTCATATTATGGTGGCAGAAGAGTTGAGGACTTCGACAAGTACGAAGCGCTTCGTTACGCCGAGGAATTAGCTTCTGTTGCAAAGTCCTCCAGTCACCCCAAGGCCGCCAGCTATGATGTTATCGCTTCGACTTTGAGAGAGAAGCTCCACGTCCCAGCTGAGCAGTTCAAGGCGTATTTCCTTGCTTTGTTAGCTGACAAGGATTTTTCCCGTGTTATCGACACGATCTCGAAGGTTGACAAGTCTTTCCAGCGGTCCACGCCATTTCGCACACAGACGCGTAGAGGAAGTTTGCCATATCGGCAACCGTATTTTCAAGCCTATCAGCGGCCACCCTCTCGCGTTATTTGTTACAAATGTGGTGAACCAGGGCATAAGTCACCCCAGTGTTGGAAGCGCGCTCCTTCTCGTCAGCCTTCTTCTGCTGCTCAGCCTCGATTTAACCATCCTTCAACATAATTTTGTTGTATCATCTTATGCAATAAAGATTTTCCTTTAGGCGAATAGTGCATTGTTTTTACTTGCCTTTTGTTTCCTTTATTTTTTGTTATTTCGGGGTTACCGTCTTTAATCCTTCACCCTTTTATCCCCTAATACCGACTTATATTTTTATATACTTTATTTTGCCCACTCGCTATGGTGTTCTCCACTCGCTGTATTGTTGTCCACTCGCTATATTGTTCTCGCTCCTCTTTCTTCTTCCCTCGGGTGGCATTCTCAGGGGGAACGAATGTTCCCTCTCGGATTACCGGGGCTGAGTTTGCCATTCCCTGGGCCTTACCTATTCTTTCTTCTGTTCTAGTTTTTCAAGATGCCTTTTCATGACTGGGAAAAGACTCCCAACTTTGATCCTGCCAAGATTTCTGTTAACTCGCCACGTTGGGTCAATTACAAGGGATCTCTTCTTACTGAGGCCCAGGAAATGGCAGACAACGCCCATATTAGTCAAGATTTCATCTCCTCAGTTATCGCGGGAGAAGCGTTTGCCGACGCCTCCCTTTTGGCCTTCCGTGACTCAAGTTCCTTTAGAGCGGGTGAACTCCATCGCCATATAGATCAATGGGACAAGTTATTTCAATCGTCTGATAACAATTTCTCTGAAGTACTGGACTGGATTCATAACTTTATCCACGTTGACAAGTTTTTTACCCATTATAAAGGAAGCTATAAGGGAGTCAATTATAACTGCGAAAGACCGCCTGCTCGCATTTTTGCTAATCATCCTTCTTGTAAGGCGTTTGCCCAGTTTATTTCTGATACTCTTATCGAGAGATTAGCTTCAGGCGCCATCTCCCTCTGGGGCAAGGTAGGGGAATGTCCACCTCCACTCCTGGTCATGCCGCTTACAGTAGAACCTACCAAACCACGCCTTTGTAATGACGACAGATTTCTCAACCTTTGGACTCAAGACCGCCCTTTTAAATTGGACAGTGTTCAGCACTTACCCAAGTATGTTCTCCCTGGCTTCTTTCAAACTGTCTGCGATGACAAATCCGGTTACGACCATATCCAACTCTCAGTGGACAGCCGGACATTTTTTGGATTCGAGTGGGGCGGACGGTTTTTTGTCAGTTGTTGAATTCCATTTGGTTGGAAATCGTCCGCCTACATTTATCACTCCACTGGCCTCCTTGCCTCTCATTATCTACGGTCGCTTGGCATTCCATCTTCGCTGTACATCGACGACCGTCACAGTAGTCAGCTTTCTTTCCCTAATGGTTGTCTTCCGGTTGCTTATCAAAATTTGCCCTCCCAGGATAGCATTAATTTGGCTTTAGCCAACGCTGCTATTTTTCTTACGTGTTTTATCCTTTCCTCCCTCGGTTATTTTATTGGTTTGGATAAATCGACTTTGGTACCTTGCAAGCAAGTCCCTTACTTGGGTTTTATTTCCGATTCCGAGGAACAGGCCTTCATTTTATTGCCTCACAAGAAAAAAAAGTTTCTTACTCTTCTCAAGCAGGCTCTTAGTTCAGAATCCATCGACCTGGTTACTCTCCAAAGGTTAGGAGGGAAGTGCATTTCAATGGTTCTGGCCGTGCCAGGTGCAAGGCTTTATACAAACGAAATTAACTTGGCCCTTTCTCGTGCTGTGCGCTCATCTCGACCGGTCAAACTATCCGGGCCCTTGAGACAGGAGTTGGAGCATTGGCTCTTTTGGAAACCTGGAACGGCTTCCTTCCTTGGCGTTCCGAGAAACACTGCCATTTTCGTTTGTTCTCGGATTCTTCCTCTTTTGCTTGGGGAGGTGTATTGAGTCCGGGTGCCGTTACTGTTAGCACTTCCGACTACTGGGATTCTTCTGTTATTGGGGCCTACATTGCTACCAAGGAAACTCTTGCCCTCAACAATGCCTTAAAATCCTTTGGGAGTACGGTAAGAAACTCATGGGTGGATGCATTTGTTGACAGTCAGGTTTTGCTTCACTCTTGGAACAGTCGTGGTTCCCGTTCCCACTCTTTGGTGACCGCTCTTAAGTGCTTGTTTCAAACTACCATGCATCTTAACGTTGATCTGCATGTCTACTATGTTCCTGGCCCTGAGAACCCTGCGGATTCTCCCTCCCGTCGGCTAAGCTTTCAGGACTCTAGACTTAGTCCAAAAACGTGGGATTTGGTCCAAAGTCTGTATGGCGGTCCTAAAGGTCACTCCGTTGATCTTATAGCACGAGCTTCAAATGTCCAAACTGACCTATCTGGCAAACCTCTACCATTTTTTTCTGAAAGTCCCTTAGTTAATGCTTTGGGGGTTAATGTGTTTGCACAATCCCCTAACTTGTATCGACCTGAGATTTTTTCGAATCCTTACGTTTTCCCGCCCATTTGCCTTATTCCCAAGGTCTTTAAGTATCTTAATAGCCTTAAGTTGCCATACACCCTTGTTGTCCCAGACGTGATCCCACGTCGTTTTTGGTGGCCTTTGCTTCTGTCTGCATGCTCTTCCAGCTCCTTGCTAGCCTCTAAAGGGGTTAGTGGCGTTCTTCTCACCCCTTCCAGGGATAGTATCTTGGGTGACAGGCCGATCCCCTGGGACCTTTGGGTTTTCCGGATTTCAAATAATTAGACTCGCAGTATTTCATACTGTTTAAGGATTATCAAGCAAACAAATCCATTTTGCTGTTGCATTTGATGTGTTTCTGTCATTAAGATGTAATTTCAATAAAGTCATCGAGTCTTGTACTTTTCGTCTCTCCTTGATTTTATTTAGTTATTTTCAACTATATTTGGTATTTATTCTCATTTAGTCTTTCATCTGTCTTCCCTATTAGGATCTCCCACAAGTACAGCGGTTTTTTATGCCCGCTGTACCTTGCCCTTCATGTGCTTATGCCAACGACCATTTGTTTCGTTTTTGCCAAATGTGTGGCTACAAAAGAAAGTCAGTCCCACGTCAGCCTGCCTCGAAAATAAAAGTGGATCTCGTAGCCATTGATGCTCGTTTGCAACAGCTTACACAAACGGCCAACACGTCTTCGTATTCAAAGCAAAAATCCTCTTTGCGCGTGGAGCTTGCAACCTTTTTAGCCTCTTTGCCTAATACAAAGTCTATCTATTCCGCCACCCCCGAAGATGTTTCGCGTTTTCTGATTTGGAAAGATCGTCACGGGAAAAGGGTTGTCCATGTAGCTGAATGTGTAAGTGCCCCAAACCAAGATGCTTCTGATTGCGGTTGCCCCAAGCGACTCGCGTTTAAAACCGTGGATTCCTATATTGGAAAACTTCGTGCAATATTTAACGAGGCCGGCCGTTCTGGCGAATGGAATAGTATGCTAGGTTTTGGTAATCCTGCTGCTTCTTCTCCAGTCCAAGGTTATCTTAAGGCTGTTTCTGAGGAACAGTTGCGTGCTCATATCGTCCCCAAGCAAGCAGTTCCGTTTTTTCTACCGAAGCTCTTACTTCTGGCAAGGTTATGGGATAGAAAAATGGCGGATCCGGCAGTCAGCCCTTCCGCTCTCTTTATTCTGGCTCGAGATCAAGCATTCTTTAAAACTCTATTCTTCAGCGCGGATAGAGGTTCTGATCTGGGATGTGTGAAAACCGCAGAAATTATGCGTTTCCCTAAAGACGATGGCTTTTTATTTAATCATGTTTGGGGTAAAACTTTACGAGACGGCGCCTACAACGTCTTTGGAATTCGTCGCCATTCAAATCCCCAGCTTTGCCCGGTCAAGGCAATTGAAACATATGTGGCTGTCGCCTCAGAACTACGCATAACTCTCTCCAACGGCTACTTATTTCGCCCCACTAATCACCAGGGTCATATCGTCAATAAGCCCCTTACAAGTTCTTCCGCAGAAGCCCGCTTGAAATATTATTTAAAGGACGCGAAAATTGATGAAGGCCAGACTCTGCACGGTTTCCGCTCGGGCTCCGCCATTACCCTCGCTTTGTCTGGATCACAGCTCGCTGATGTGATGTCCCACGTGGGTTGGTCCAACAAGGGTACTGCCCTTTACTACATGAAGTTAGCTGAAGTTCTTCGTGAAGGATCTCCTTCTGACTTATTGTCTTCAAACGAGTTGGCGGCCTCCGCCTCCACAACTTTATATGCGGATCTTAATCGCTTAAAAGACTTCGTTTCTGCGTTTCCTCGTTCCTAATTTCTGTTTTTGTTAGGACGGGGTTTTCAGTTTGGGGTTCTCGTTTTGAGGATGGGCATCCGTTTGTGCGGTTTTGTGGTCTCCGCCGTGGTATTTTTGGGTTATCTTCAACACGAGACTGTTGGTGCCCATACTCAACAATAGGCGTGAGGGAGACAGGTGAGAATAGACTACTATCCACTTCATTATATATGGAGGAAGACACTTAATTAGTATGCAGGAAATCCAAATTAGTATGCAGGAAGACACTTATACATATTAATAAAGGAAATCCACTTTTTCCCCAGGTTATAACAATCGGTGACGTCATAGACTAGACCTAGCTAGACCGTGCTAGACACTAACGAGGCTTATCTTTGACCCTAGTATACTACTACCAGCGAGGAAAAGCACATGCTCGAAAGCATAGTAAGTCAGTCGACAAGTACCTCAAGACATGAAAAATATTGGATTTGTTTTAGCAAACCGACAGTTCCATCAAAATAAAACCTTGAAGTTACGTCCAAAAACGCTCTTGTTGGACTTCAAGAATGAATATTGTATTTAAATTACAAATCAGTTCAGTTCTACCAGAACATAGCCAGTTAGTAAAAAGTTGCGGCGTAAAGTCGAACTTATAGGAAACGCCATGCTATAGGTTATAGTATAACAACTTAGGTTTGTTTTCTAAGACTCATGAAAACTATTTTTAGTTTTGTTAATATCATTCAATACCAAATAAGAACAATTAGTACAAGGTCATGCTACTAAGCATAGAAAGTGGATGACGACAGGTATTTTCATTTTACTTTATAGTGTCGCCATTTTAGAGGACAGTTCACTGCTCACAAAGCTTCATTTGCCGCGGTATTATGCTTATATCAGATATCACGTTAAAACCGAGATTATTCCTGAGCATTACTTCACATTCATATTTATATTATGCTTTGAAGTTGCCTTTGATTGACTGGATGGTCCAAAGAACTTCTTTAATGAAACCCTGAGGTGCGAAAGTGCTAGACAAAGTACACAAGTCCGGTTCTCTTTATGCTTGTTTGATCAATCGTGAAACCATAAAACTAAAAACAAGCTATATTATAAGTAATTAGGTGAGAAATAAAATGCAAATCATTGATTGTTTGAGGTTTGTTTTGGCTTTTCAAGATCGGAAGTTTTTCTTTTGTAATTAAGTTAGCCTGTTCCAGGCGTCGTTCAGATAGTGGGAACACTAGAGGATGTTAGCATCAACAACGAGTACGAGTACGAGTACGATAACGACTTCAAGCCATACTCGTACTCGAAGTCGTTTTCTCAGCTTTCTATGTTAGCGATGACACCGAGTTCGAGTTCATAGAACTGTGTAGGAAATATCGCGTTCGGTTGCTTTTCCTCGACTTCAAAAGCAGTATTTTACATAAAACATAATATAAGGAATGTTCAAGATGATAAAGAGAGGCTAGAAGCGAAAAGTAACTGCATTAAACGATCGGAATTTCCCTTTGAAAACCAGCTCTTCCCAGTCGTTCTACCCACTTCGAGTTTTTGGTGAGAACTCGTCGTAGTGCAACTTGACAGGACGACTTGAAAACGTGGAGGTGCGCAGAACGGATGCGCAGTACGCAAAATCGCTGATCTCGTTCTAGGACTCGTACTCGTTGTCGATGCTAACATCCTCTAATATCTGAACGACGCCTGCAACACTGATTATGACCAAAGTAGGGAATAGATGTTTTTATTTCAAATACAGAATAAATAAATAAATAAATAAATGGAGCAAACTCGCACAATTTGATTTCTGCTAAGTATTGTAGACCACGGGACATGGAATTTAGTCACTGTAAATGTAAAAAGCTAGTTAAGAGGCTGTAGACTTTAGTTAAGAACGTAATTTACCATTATTCGGCTAAAAATTACTCCATTTTGGTGAGAATTAGTGGACTCCATACAGTAAAAACGGATTAACAATCGTCAAGGAGACATAGTAAAGGCCGTTTGGTCACATAGCATGATCCAAGGGTAAGGTAGACGCGAACTTTATTAATGTTTGGGAATTCGGTAATTATCTACATCACACCAAGGAAATACTGAACCGGCATCACAGCAAAATTCGTGGAAACCTAGTAGAAAAATAACATTGGACCGCAATAATTCACAGGAAAGATCTATAAATTTCCTTCAAAAGAAGCGTCTTGCTTGTGTATAGATCTTGTCACGGTTTTCGACGCCATCTTGACGGTAGGCAAACGTGTGAGAAATTACAGTGTTTGTATGAGAATCAAATGTCGAATAATTTCCGCAAAACGGCTTTTCTGAAAAAAAAAAAAAAATTGTAATAAAGCTACAAAGCAAAGGATTGTAGTAAAAAAATTGGGGAGCGTATAATAATAATAATAATAATAATAATAAATAATAATAATAATAAAATATTTATATAGCGCTTATACTTTTCAGTTCTAAGCGCTTATCTAAGAGCGTATCTGTGCTTAAATTTCTCCAGAGGCTTCCTTTTTTTCCATGTAATTTTTCCCGGGACTTTCTTACACACACACGGATAGAAAATTTAAAACAGTGGTACTAGGTCTTCTAGCGCATAAAACGCCCTCAATTGTTTTCAGCAGAGTCCTTAGGAGTGAAGCTTTAGTTTACAATTCATTTTTTTAGAATAGCCGGTCTACGGAAATTATTCAACATTAGATTCTCATACAAGCACTGTAATTTCTCACCCGTTTGCCAACTCGTCAAGATGGCGTCGAAAACCGTGACAGTATTAGGCCTATTATATTCCCGCCTCAAGAGATCAGCCTATTTATATGGCTCTTGACTCCCTTTTGTCCAAGTGCATGGTATAGCGGTTTTGATGATCCTTCGATTTTCTTAAAAGTAGCGACACATCAGTATTCCTCTTTAAGATTGACGGCGGAGGTTAGACTGAATTAAATCCAGCTTTGTTTATTCAACAGCCACTCCTTAAAGGTATGGAATATGAGCTTTGTTCCTTGGTTTTCTTTATCTTTTCTCACACCAAATTTCTTAACCTACCTATCATTCGATCGGTGCAACTAACAGGTTTATAGTACTTCTAACCGGGGCGGGGGTGGGGGCAAAAGTAAGTTTGGGTAGAGGTATGCTTTAGTGCAAAAATCGTTCAGTTTTATGACCCTGATTCGTTTCACTTTGCACACAGAATTAACTAATTTTTCAAGCTAACATCATAACTAATTGATGGTAAAACATATCATTGCCAACCCACGCACTCTTTTTAAGGATTCCGTTGCAAAAAGGCACCCTGTTCAAAATGCTAAATAGTTATAAATTGAGACTGGGAGCCCCCATTCCCAAACATCCCAGGTTAAGATTAGTTATGGGAAGAGGCAAACCTGGAAGCGGAATAGGAGTGGGAGCTAATAGGTGCAAAAGTGAACTATCACTGCTGCAGGGAGGGAGAGTGGGGTGACAACCTGGTCTCCTCTGTCCTTTTTAACAAAAAGAGGAATAAGGACAGCACGGGACTTTTGCAGAATGCCAAGTGGCCATTGCACACCGAATGAATTCTACATTTAGTGATTAGGGTTAAGGAAACTGAGTGAATCGAGTGTCAGGTCCTGCCTCATACCCAGTCTCCTTCTCCATGAACCCTTGCACCTGTTCACCAGTCACTCGCGTGTCACTAACATAATTTTCATGATCTCCCCTGTGCAAAAAAACGAAGCACCTGAGGAGGATGCAGTTTTAGGTCAGTTTTCCCAGGAGTGACCCTAAATGGCACCTTATTCACTCAGTTTCCTAGCCCTAATCACTAAACTTCAGAAACATAATTTCGGCGTTTGGTGGCCATTCAGCATTATGATGCAAAATACTGCTGCCTTAAGCAGGATAAAACAGGCTTATTAATAATAAACTCATAATTACTATGCACAACTGGTTCCTCTATGGATCTACAGGGGCACAGGAATTTAGATACACAGTTCACACAGGGATTGAGGGATGCCTGTGCATGATGGTCCCCGGTGAGTATAGCAAAATTGCCTACCCAGTTTAAGACTCAAAACCTTGAAAACCAGCAGCTAGTGCATAGCCGTTTAGGACAAAATAATGAGGAACTGCTTACCTGAAAAAAAGATGTTCGTTACTAGATTATTTTGGAAAAAGAATATAGAATAAAAATAAGCAGAATATCACCTAACAAAATATTCATGTTTCTAATAAACCCCCCTAGCGGAAATGCTAAAATACAAAAACTAATACCAAAACAATTACATTTGAATGCTTTGAAAAAAGGAAAGGGGAAGACGGCAAAAAGTAAATACTCTAGGATTTAATTAATAATTAATAACTTATTAGCCATATATGGTTAGGATTTTTTGGTTGTTTGTAATTTTTGTTATTTGAAAATAGTTGATATACTATTTATTGTATAAGACTCCAAATAAATAAAATATGTATGTATGTAGGAACTGCAATCCCACCCCACCCCTTCCCCCCGAACCCCTGGGGCTATTCTAAAGCTGCAAACCCCCAAAATAAATACATGTAGCATGCTAGACTTCCAGACTTCTTCTTCGATGCTTTCTTCCGCGCACCAGGCAGAATTTTTAATTCTAGGAGTGTTGTATTCAATTTTCCCATTCATTCACAATTGAGTTTGGGTACATGACATTAATTTCACACACGCAGTGAAGCTCCCTTGCTAACTGCAGTTTCAAAGGGGTTTTCGATTTCTTCGTCTTCGGAAGAGAACGTGGCGTCCGCCATTTTGTTTACATACAGTCCACAGGCTACCCCAACCTCGTTCCCAGGGCTTTTCCCTTCCTGTGGGGGGCACCCCCCACGAGAAGGGAAAAGCCTTGGGAACGAGGTTGAGGCTACCCAAACCCAATTCTTGTAATTAATTACCACGTCCACATGATATCCATTCAAAGGGTAAAAATATGAGTTTTACTAGAAAGATGTTTAGAATTTTAACCAAGAGAATTTTAACTTGTTTATTTAAAAAAAAGGGGTTATTCAGCATTTTGGTTCAAAATAGCCCAAAAGTTACCAAAAAAGAGCTAGTTTTCTGAAAAGTTGCTAGAAGTTGCTCTCTGACAAAAAAGTTGCCGAACAGAATCTGGAAAGGCCTACACCCACTCTTTTGCAAACTGAAAAAACACCATGAACGATTTGTTGCCGCAGAATCCATTCCTATACTTTTGACCACTTCCAGTAAAATACATAACACTGACAGAAGATTTGTTCTTCCACTGTTGTTATCAATGAACTATTATCTCTTTGACTTGACTGTTTGAGCGGCAATGATAAGGTTAGATTTGCAATTATAGCAGTGCTAAATTAGTCTTTAAAATATGTGATGTTTTCGCTAACGACTACTGTACCAACTTAGCATTCACTACTTGCCGGAATACGTTTCGATTAGCTGCCTTCATTGCAAACCACTTGAATTTCCTGTAAAATGCAACATGACAACACCATTGACAGATGCCTTGATTAGGGGGCGACGGATGATTCATGAACTAAATAATGTGTCAGGCATTCTTTTTTCTTTTGATCACAGGTTGGAAGGAAAATGCCTTGATCTTTTATCACATTCTCTCAACAAATTCTTAATTAAGGAAATGTATAGAGATCAGTTGGAGAATTTGTATGTGGACATAATCCTAAGGCTTAAAGGGTTAATGGCTGGTTACTCATATTTCTAGGTATTATGGGCAGCACTTAAGGCACTTCTAATGCTGCAAAATTATCACTGCATGTACAACAACAATACAAAGCATGCTGATGTTATTAAATAACACTGTGCAAATTTTCTACAGTGGTATTAATTATGCACTTTAATTAATGCATGCTAATGTATTTCTCCAGTGTTTTGGGCACCACTCCCATAAGGGGATTCCAAGCTTTTTCACTGCCCTGGCACTGATACACTTTAAGTCCAGTTTTCTTCTCTCAGAAAGAATCATGCGAGCTTCATCAGTTTCAGCCATGTCCATGGGTGTTTTACCATCATTATTGACAAAATCAATATGGGCACCACCATTAAACAAAACTTCCAAGATGTGAGGTAAAAACTGGACGCTGTCTTTCCTTATGACAGCTAAGTGAAGTGGAGTATCTCCACTGCTGTTGATGAAATTAACATTGACTCCTGCCTTCAAAAGAAGCTTCATTGCATTGGTGTAGTGATCTATCACACACTTATGCAAAAGGGTATTTCCGTGAAGATCTCTAGGATTTAAGTTACAAACAGTCTTCAAAAATAGATGTGATACCCTTGAGACTTTGCCATCTTCACCACAGTTTAACTTACTGACCATCAAAACAAGTTTCATTAAATAATCATGCTCATGTTTTCCCACATAGCCATTATTACTATAAGCTCTTGGAAGAGAGGTCAATGCTGACCTGTTACACAAATTGGATTCTCCTGCAGTCAAAAGTGCACAAATAATTTCATCAGCATTATGATGAGCATGTTGAGCATAGTGAAGGGCTGTATCACCATTTCGATCTTGTAGATCTACTTTTGCTCCATGTTCAATAAGCAAAGTCACAAGTTTCAAGTCGCCCCACAGTGCCGCCTGCATCAGAAGGGTCTGGTCATGCTCTTTTCTTGCATTGACATCAGCTCCAATTTTAATCAGGGAGCTCAAAATCTCAAATGCAGTTCCGTCAACACCACGCTTCACAGCATACTGAAGGCATGTTTGAACATATTTGTCCTGAAGACCTACTTTAGCTCCATTTTGAAGAAGATAGTTAATTGTTTCAACATTTTGACATTTACAAGCTAACATCAAAGGGGTGAAGTTGTCATCAGCACGCTGCGCATTAACATCTGCCCCATTATTAATCAAACAACTTATGGCATGGAAATGACAGATGTTTCCGAACTTATAAAAATAGTGAAGGGCTGTATAACCTTTTTTGTCTCGCAGATTTGCATCAGCACCTTGATCAATAAGAAACGTCACTGCAGCGAGGTGGTTATATCGAGTGGCCATCATTAGCGGGGTGTAACCCTTGAAATTGGTCACTGCATTGATGTCAGCTCCATTTTTAGTCAAGCACCTCAATATCTCAACATTTCCATTAACAGCAGCGACAAATAAAGGTGTGCAACCTCCGAATGAAACAGAGTGAAATGGATAAGCTTTAGAAACATAACTGAAATCTCCTCGACCTTCAATGTCTGCTCCAAACTTCAAAAGCACTTTCACACATTCAAGGTGACCACTTTGAACAGAAACTATCAACGGTGTGACTGTGTAACTTTTGGTGTTTGTAATTGCATTCATACAGCTCCATTGTCAAGCAGGCAACTCAAAATGTCCACATTTCCATTGGAAGCAGCAACAAATAAAGGTATACAACCTTCGTATTGACATACATGTACACTTCCTTTGGTAATGTGTTTGAACATGTCATCTCGACCGTCAATGTCTGCTCCATACTTCAGAAGCACTTTCTTTCATAATCGAGATTTCCATTTTGAACAGCAACTACTAAAGGAGTGACTTGTGGCTTTTCTTTTCCAGGTAACGAACAGGGATCAGCAATGTACTGCTTATCTAATACATAAATTCTTTCTGTACAATCCAACTTGTGAAGAACCTTACCAAGAAACACAGCATCTCCACGTTTTACAGCTTCAAAGACTTTCTGTTTTGGATCACTGTTTACCTTTGTCAACCGGAAACAAGAGAGAAGCTTTCGCTTCGCGCCATAGTGAGGATATATTAATATTTATATTCCCTTCCTGTAACTTTAGCAATTCTCTTCTCTTCATCAATTAATCTTCCCATTTCAGGAACAGACTGTTTTTGACGAATGTGTTCTTTTTGACGTACGAAGCTCGTTCCGAAGAAAAAGGATACTGAGAACGAGGGTGTCTCGCTTTAGTCTCCCTGGTCCCTCCTCTTACCAACACAGGACACCCAAGCTATCATTTGACACTTATATGACCCTATATTTGAGAAAATCTTTAGAACAAAAAGGAAGGCGAAGGGGCTAGATAATTTCTTACCTTCCTATGCTGACATTACAAAACTAGCCAGGGAAGACCTCAGTTCAAAATATATGATTTGACTAATTCATTTAATTACCATTTATTGTCGGGCTATTGTATGGATTCTTGATTTTAATAAAGGCTGTCTTGCATCCCGACCTCAATATCATTGGCTATTTTCTTTGTTTTTGTAATGGAGATTCATTGGGACAAATTCACTCCCCATCATGAACTCCAACTAGTGATAGAAACACACCTGTCCCTAGTTGTTCAAAATGTGGATAGTGCTCCTGGAAAGGTGGAAGGGTTGGAGGGGGGGAGGGTGCGTACTTGGGTTAATGTTTGCTGGGTATGTGCCGCTGGCCTCTCAGAGCCCCTACCCCATTATAGTCTATTTTTTGGCCAACTATAGACCCCATGTTAGTCACTTTTTGGAAAATGTAATTTTCGCGATCCCAGCTTAGTCACTTTCTATTTATACATCTACCTTATCAACGTGGTTTCAAGCGGCGGAATGTAATGCGGTCAATGCGAGCTTATTGTTAAATTTAATAAACAACAACTTTCTGATTTTTTAACCGAGAATCTTCCCATTTTGAATCCCCGTACTCACCCCAAAAATCTGAAAATTTGCGACCCCATTATAATAACTCTATTGAAAATGCGATCCCAGTATAGTCACTCCAGTCGTGAAAATGGGACCCCATCCCGCAGCACATCCCTATTAGCCTAGGGATACTGCTATCCACTGGATAAATTACTATCCAAAGGATAGTGTACTTAGTTTTTGTAATTTATTTAGCCTCTGGATAGCGATTTATCCGGCGGATAGGGCTATCCAACTTTTGAACAACAGGGGCTGATAGGTAAAAGTAAAGAACAGCTCTGCCAGGCTGTTGACCAACAGTTCACCAACAGCTTCACTAACAGTAGCCTGCAGGACTCAACCTCACATGTTCTCTTCCTCCATCCCATCACTCCCTATGTTCTTTCAATTCCCTGTAACCAGGCTCCAAGTGGCCAAAAATGACAGCTATACAGGGAAAAAATTAATGAGGTGGGTTGAGAGAGAGCAATGCACAAAAGTTTTCTTGCTTCGGCAGAAAAATATAGATACTTTTCAAGACTCAAACTGTCTTTTTGGCATAGCCAGCATGGAACGCCTAAAAGGGGGAGACCATGGGGAGAAATATACAAAAGGAGGAGGCCCTTTCTACCCGCCCCAATCCCGCCCCCTCCCTTTCTAATATTTATCCTCAATGGTTTAGCTATAATACGCACGAGTATAAACTAACCAACAAATGAAGTTTTCACAGTGTGACTTTGCTGCTGTCTGTCAAGGTGACCAGAGAAATTACTATATTTATGAATTACTAAGTTTTTTAGGTTAATACTCTAGGAGGTACTCCCTAAACGGGTCTATACTGGGGAGAGGCTCTACCCGAAATGGGTACCCTTTTCAGGTTCCAGGTATTTGAAAGGTAAGGTTTCACAGGTTGAAGTGTGATTGTAAAAAAAAAAAAAAAGAAAAGTTTCTGGTTTAGTGATTAAAAGATGGTGCAATTAACAGCAGTTGAAAGGGATGCAGTGTTCTAAACAAGTACGTGAAAGGGGTACCATCTTTTGACAAAAGGTACACGAAAGGAATACCTTTTATCTCAGAAATGGTATATAAAAGGTCAAGGGATTGGACCTCAGGAGATAGCCCTCCTGGTATAAAATTTTGTTCAGTACCCCCTGGGTTTAGTATTAGACAGTAAAGTTTACTAAATTAACTTGCAGTCAAGCCGGCAAAACTGTGAACACCTGGTGGTCACTGTAACAACACTCGAGACACCCAAGAACATATTCAGTTACAACAAAAACATCAAGTGACTACTGTATATTAAAAGCCGGGAGATAAACGGGGACAACAAAAAATGAATTGAAGCGTTGGTTTAAACCCCGGGACACTTTTCAGACTATTGACATGATTGATTGTATATTAACCAGTTTTAAGAAAAAGATGCAATGTAATACAATAGATATTACAACAGTCACAAAATCAGTTTGGTTTTTACTTTATTCGCGGAACTACGCGGCCTGGTTATGGGGGAACAATCATGAATCTTCAGATTGTTTTCAGTACCAAATATAATCCCCACTTAAATCAAGCTACCTAAAAAAATACTTGCAAAAATTTTCCGACTCAAAAAAATCCTGAAATCGAAAATTTCAAATCCAAAAAAATCCTTCGATCATCCCTGTCAATAATATTGAGATCCAGAGTATTCCCCCCCCCCCACCCCCGGGTTAAAATGCATAATCATTATGCATTTTAATTCATAATAAATACTTCTCCAGTGCTTCAAAAGGTACATCAACCAGAAATATGGAATTCTGTCATTGTAATTTACATACTAAGTAACTGTACTGCTGTAATAGCTTTGTTTAGCTTTGTATTCTTTTGTTTGTACTATATTTGTGTGTGCACACATGCGTGCGTGTGTGTGTGTTTTTCTCTTTCTTAATTTCTATTTTGTATGTAAACGTAAGAAATGCTTTAATTAAAAAATATTAAAAAAAATAAAAAATAAGAAATAAATATGGAATTCCAATTTTTTTTTACAGCGTTGGCACGACACTAATGCCTTTTACCTCTAGTTTTCTTCTTTTAGAGAGAATCACGCGAGCTTTATCAGTTTGAGCCATGTCCATGGGTGTTTTACCGTCTCGGTTGACAAAATCATGATGAGCACCTCCGTCAAACAAAACCTCCAACATGTCAGTTAGATTACGGAAGCTCTTTCTCCTCGTTGGTTTAAAAGTGACAGCTAGGTGAAGAGGAGTATTTCCTCTTCTGTTGATGGCATTACCATTGAATCCTGCACTTAAAAGTAGCTTCATTGTCCCAGTGTAGGAATATGATGGGAATCTGCACTGTTGTATTACAAACTGGTGAAAAAGTGTATTCCCATAACAATCTCGAGGATTAAAGTTGCAGAGAGTTTTCAAAAACAACAAAGCTGCACTTGAGGGTTTGCCATCTTCATCACGGTCAAACTTACTGATCATCAAAATAAGTTTCAACGAGAGTTCATCTTGATTCAACCTACATGCAGCACTGATTCCATGACCTTTCATCTCAGCTCTTTGTATCTCTTGTTCAAAATCATGGATAATTTGGTCAAACCAGTCAACAAAAGCATCCAATTTTACAAGACGAAACCATTTGCACCAAACTATCATGGTTATGGCACGTAAATCATAAAAAATTGTTTGATCGGAACTCTGGGCTATTTTGATTGCACGTCTTTGCAGTGAGAAAAATGATGAAAAATCCTTGTTCTCATGGTAACGAGCAACACATCTAATTTGTGGAAGTAGCTCTACATTGTTTTTTCCAAGTATTCTCTCTCTAACAATCAGGCTTTCCATGATGATCGCATCCTTGTCACGTTTTATCTTTGCAAGTTGTTTAAGAGTCTGACTCTCTGTTCTGTTTTGATAAGCTGCAATAGGTTCTATGTGCTGTTTCAACAAAGGATTGGAAGGATTAGCAAACCTTTCTATCATGCCACGTTTGATGTACATGAATCCTTTGTTAACAAACTTGAACTTAGACACTGAGTACTGCTGCTTTAGAGCAAGGGTTGCTCCAAGTAGTTCTAGTGCATCAATTCTTTGCTCTTTAGTTATTTCAGTTTGCTTGATTATGCATTCTACCACAGTCACATTGCCAATATTACTGGCTAGAAGAAGTGGTGTCAGTCCTTTATTGTTGCACAAGTTGGATGCTCCAGCATTTAAAAGTGCACTTACAATTTGATTTTCAAATAGGTTGCTTTGGGAATACTGAGCATAGTGTAAGGCTGTGTCACCATTTTCATCTTGAAGATCTACATTAGCTCCTTGATCAATAAGAAAAGTTACTGTTTTTAGATAACTTGCCCTACAAGCTAGCATCAGAGGGGTGTAACTGTGATGATCACTTCCTCCCAAATTAACATCAGCTCCATTTTTAATTAGGGAACTGATAATTTCGTCTCTTAATGAACTATTATCAAGACCATATTTATACGGCCGCAAAGCATAATGAAGGGCTGTTTGACCACATGGAGAACATTGAAGATGTACTTTAGCTCCATTTTGAAGAAGACAGTTCACTGCTTTGACACAGCCCCATTGACATGCTATCATCAAAGGGGTGACGTTGTGATCTGAATATGCATTGACATCAGCACGGCCACTATTAATCAAAATACGTAAGGCATCAAAATGTTGATTTGCAGCAATGTGAAGAGCGGTAGAGCCACCTTTGACTTGTAAATTTACATCAGCACCTTGATCAACGAGAAATTTCACTGTATCAATATGTTCTCTTTCACTTGCCATCGTCAGAGGACTGTAACTTCTGTCCATATGTGTATCCACGAAGTCTCTTGTCACTGCATTGACATCAGCTCCATTTTCAACCAAGTAAGTCAAAACATCGAGATATCCATTGGCAGCCGCAGCAAACAAGGGTGTGCAACGTTCAAAACGAAAATTACGAAACCTTCTTTCCCCACAATCAAAAGAGTATGCTTGACCTTCGATGTCTGCTCCATACTTCACAAGTACTTTCACACAGTCAAGATTTCCATTTCGAACAGCACTTATCAATGGTGTGTGTTCTGAATTTTCATCAACAGCTAACAAAGCAATTCTTTCTGTACAATCCATTTCCTGAAGAACTTTATTAAGGAGCACAGCATCTGCAGATTTTGTAGCTTCAAAGACCTTCTCTTTTGGGTCATGTGAGTATACGTTAAAGTTTGACCTGTTTGTTCTTCTCCGTCGAAAGCGTTTGAAGTTTGACCTGTTTGTTCTTCTCCGTCGAAAGCAAGAAAGGAGCTTTTCTGCCATAGTAAGAATAAGTTGCTCTTTCCGGAACAAGTTCCTACAACTTTTGTGCCAATACTATCTTCAATGACTCAGCTATTACGACAAAAAGGATGCCTTGCTGTGGCCGAAGACCCTGGGGATGAAATTGCCCTGGGAACGAGGGTCGGAGTCACGCAATGCATGTTGCTGTTGGCACGCTTTTTTTTGTAAACATGCAGAATACTGCAATGCTGATCGTACTACGTGAAAATTAACTCTGCAATACATTAACACGACACCGAAAGAACTCAAAACAGAGCGGGATTGTAGCCATAGACAGCTGTTTCGCCCTCTTTGGGGCTCGTCAGTATGGCGTAACCAGAGGCAGGCTCTGATGAAAAAATTTCCGCGCACTCTGACTTAGCTTGATTTTAGCCCTGACCCAGAACTCCTAACACCCACACGTCATACCACGTGTCTTCCGGGGGGCAAGAGTCCAAGTGTGAAGTTGGTGTCTCACAGAGAAAATAAAGAGTTGGCCAAAAACCGCCAAAACCAACCTAAAAAACATGGGCAAAACCATGCGAAAATTACAGCATATCGGATCTATGAAAGATCTACGGCCCAAAAATTCATAAAGTACAAACATTAACCACAAGGGACTGCAAAGGACCGCAAACGAATATTCCGAAGAACGTAGGATCTACAAAGACCTGATCAGCAAAAATACTAATGTAGACCAGGAGCTAGCCTGCGAAAACATCCGTCTCTCCTCGCTCTTCGCCGCTGCGAAACGTCCCCAAAGGCGTAGAGCGAGGAGAAACGGATGTTTTCGCAGGCTAACCAGGAGCCGAACTCTGCAAGACATCAACACGACACCGAAAGAACTCAAAACAGGGCGGGATTGTAGCCATAGACGGCTGTTTCACCCTCTTTGGGCTCGTCAGTATGGCGTAACATCCAGAGATCAGGCTCTGATGAAAAAATATCCGCGCACTCTGATTTTAGCCCTGACCGAGAACTCCTGTGCTTTTTCATTTTTTTTGTCTCGACCCCCGCGAGGATAAAACTATTTTCTTATACGACCATGCATTATGCCGCGGGTGTGTTCCTTTCGGTGAATCCAAAAACGGATTTTTGATCTGGTGAATTCTTTTTTGAAAAAGGATTCATTGGATTTGCAATTTAAAGAAACCGAATCCAGATTAACGGATTAGTGATCTACTCTGTTCCATTCACAGTGGATCCGAAATTAGTCAGATTATCCAGCGGTATTTCAAGTTGAAGTTTCCGCCATTTGCCCTAAAACATCTGAAAACACTGGAAGATTGTTCCTAAGTATCCAAGTGCTAACCATTTGTAAGTAAAAGAGAGAAATGAGCTGCTATCTTTCTAAAACTAACTCGGTTGTAGACGCGATAAGCACTCGATCGTGTTACACAAAAAAATCCGAGCGAGCTTTAGATTTTTTTTGCCAGATTTTGCGCGCTTTTTTCTTGATGTGTTTATGTTCCATCGTCGCTATTCGTTTCGCCGACCACAAAATTCTGCACCGTATAATAGCTTAATTTGTCAAACAGTGCAAAACGCGCCATTTCCTTGAGACGCTGTCATGCATATTAGCTCATATTGCATGCATTTGAGACAGGTTAGTAAGGTTACAAATCCAATTTCGGATTTCGCGTTCCTTTCCACCGCGAAATCCGGCAAATCTAGGATCAAAACTCCGTTTTTGGATCAACCTCGACCCCAGGGCGGTTTTCCCTGGCTTTGGAGGTGCAAAGCCAACAAAAAGCGCCCTGGGGACGAGGTTGTTTTTGGATTCGCCGAAAGGAACACACCCATAATTTTAAACTTTGCCAACACTTTCGGGAAACTGTCTGTCGCTCGAATACGCCGCTGCTTTGAAAACAAGATGACTTTCCTGTTCAGTTTCTAAAGTTTAATATGAACTTTTTTATTCCAACTCCTGAAAATTGCCCACATTTATAATGAGAACGGTTCCCAGAGAAGGGTTCGCGCGCCGACAGTGGCATATGGGAAGAGTCGATCACAACGATGTAATGACAGTGCTATTGTCCTTCATTAAACAGCAGGTGATGGGCTCCTGAAGCGCGATAAATTCTGAAGCGAGAAGAGTTCACTTTATTGAGTGACGTTTTCGTACTTGCCGTCCTTTTCATAAATTAAACGGCCACCCCAGCTTCTTGCAAATTTAACTTTCTAAACGGGTGGAAGGTGGTTGATTTTGGACCCCCGGGTCCCTTCTTTGAGGTGAGTGTGAGGACAGTGCAGGAATAAGTGAGACTAGGTACAGTGGCGGATCAAGCAGAGGGACCCGGGGGGCCCGCCCCCCTTATTTTCAGACAAAACTCAGGCCCGAAGGGTCGAAAAATTCTTCTTGGGAAACTGACCCCCCCCCCCCCACCTCCTTCCACTTATCTGAGGTAGATTCTTACACGCGGACGTTTTTACTTTAAGGCCTTTTGTTTTTGTTTTTACGTTGTTGTTGCCGGGAGAGAAATTTGCTTCTTCAACAGATCAGAAGCAGTACCCAGTACCCACATCTGGGTATAGGGACACGTTATCTGTCTTCATCCTCAGATGTCATTTTGCGGAGTCGCGAAACAAGGGGGACATTGGGGGTTTCCAATACCGAACTGCAATACCGCAATTATACTAAGAAAAACTGGAAAATACCGAATTATCTTGTCGAAAATCGACCAAACACCGATACCCCATTTACTGGATTGGTCACGCTTTCTTAAAGCTGTAACAATCTCGCCCGTTTGTTTATCACAATAAGCATGTATGTGTTGTGGGGTTCAATTTTATCCTTTCAATTTGATTTTGCATTGTTTTTAGGTACTTGTATGATAGTGAATTTGAAACAAAGGAAAAAAAATTAACGCAAGGATAAAATTTAACCACAACATATGCGCCAGAAATCAACCTCAGTCATTGTAAGAAAACGTGAGAAGACCTTGAAGATCCTCTAATTTATCGGTAAACAGATCAAAAAGAAAAAAATTCATGCGGGTTATGTGAGAGGACAACATATCTTTACAACACATCTTAACATAAAGGGTTTAGTTTTATCGTTTGTCTCACGATTGTCACTTTGACATTGATCGCCACGTTTCGACCGCACACTGCAGGTCTTCATCAGGCAATAGCGTCGATTTACTGAGTCGAACTATTTGTACCAACGTCAGTGCCGGATCCAGACGTTGAGATAAGGGGGAGGGGGGTGGGGCGGTCTCCAAAAAACTTTTTTGTCCCTTCGGGCTTTAGTTTGGTCTGAAAATAAGGGCGGGGCGGGCCCTTCCCCTTGATCCGCCACTGACCGTGGTTGTTAGTGATTGGTATATCACAAACCTGGCTGGTGGGTTTCGATCCAAAGCATTGTTGGCATTGTGAGAAGAAGAAACCGATCCCTCGGCGGTCCGCTGTTGTAGAGGTCGGTTGTCATCCTGTCGGTCAATAAACTTACCTTCGTCACTGAGCGGATAATGCCCTGTCTTATTGGCGTGTTTAGAAACGGCCGAAGTTTGAGTTCGTGAAAGCACTAATCCCTAGCGTGCTCCTTCATCAGTTCATGCATGCACCTTCCTGTTTCGCCAATGTTTACTTTCCCGCACTCACAAGGAATCTTATACACTACTCCATCTTGTTTTCGTGAATCCACAAGATCCTTAGGTCGCACAAAGTGCCATCTTAGTGTCTTAACCACGATGAGTAATATCTTTCAAGATATATCTTTAATAACATGTTTAACAGTAAGCTCGGACGTCAAGATACAAAGGCGCCACTGGCAACCGCTATCAGTCCATTTACGAGCTTACTGTACCCACCCAACCCATAACGTGAATGATGTGTGAAGGTTGGCCACACCACCGGGGTCCACGTCCCCTACTCTTTTCGAACAGTGGTGTGGGTTCTTTTACGTCTCACGAGAATCAGATGATAAGAGTGAGAGCCGCGAGACGGGACCTACGGTTTTTCTTCCTTATCCCAGCAGACTAGAAAGTCTAACCGTTTGCACATGTCATTACAAAGGCAGCACTTTCTTCTCAGTTATTTAAAGACCCCGAGTGTTGGTCCGACCGGGGTTTGAATTCGCGACCTCTCGCCTAGCAGACCGGCGCACTCCAGTCATTTCGACAACCTCGTTCCGAAGTGAGAGAAGACTGGGAGAGTTGGCGGGGGAAGGCGAAGGGTTGGGTGTGTGTGTTTGAGTGGGGAGGGGGATGCGGCGGGAAAAGGTCTTTCACGGAAGTCCGGGGGCTAATTAACCAGGGGAGAGTTCCGGTATACTGTGGTTACTGTATTTTACCGGGAAGAAGAAGCTGTAAGTTGGACATTTTTATGACTTTGCAAATAACTATCAAAGTGGGTTTTGGTATTTTTTGACCAGCGCTTTTTCCATACAATAAACATAAAATGGTTAACTTTCATCTGCATTTTGTTGACGTTTATTATACTATCAAAATAATCATGAGTTGTTGCAAGAAACAATGAGCTTATTCTCATTCTCATTGATGTATTTACTTAATTTTCTTGTATTTTGATTTTGATATAACGCTTATTCGGACCTGGACGTTACCGGAACTTTCGAAAAATGGGCCGCAGGTCGAGCGCGGTTACCAATCCCCATTCCCACCTGATAGACCTGATTTGAGGTCAGCTGACCTCATTACACTTTTATTACCCGAAAAGATCAAATGTTACACTTATTCTGAAGTAATGCTGGGTCTTCGCCCTGTGAGGTAATTTTCAAGCAAAATCGTTCCCTGGGCTACTGAGGTCGGGCCTTCGTCTATTGGGGCCCGCTTCTCGCATTTTCTAAGAAAAAAGCCCTGCGAACAAGGTTGAATTTCAAGGAGCGAGACAATCATGTCGCCCTGAGAAAATTAAGGTTCTTTAGAAAGACGTATTTAATTATGGGTATTAAGACAATAGTGTTTAACAAACAGGCGTATTGCCAACATAACAGGAAGGTTCACCACTTGTGGTTAAGCCTACTTAACTTCCGTTAGCCGATCGTATTAGTATAGGTAATAGCATGATTTGTAGTGATATTTCGACATTGTTATACGCAATTTTTGAGACAATTTCAAATATCACGAGTGGTATTTATGCCAAATATCACGTACAAATCATGCTATTATTTGTTTATACTACTACCCACAAAAGGTTTGTAATTTTCACATGTAGGTATTTCAAACTAAGCTGAAATACCACTGCTCTAAGCCAATCAAATTGCAGAAATTTCTCATCTAGTAGTACAATCGCTAAAATAGAATGCGATCATTTTAAAAAATAGTTTTGAACATAATAAAGTTGAATCTGTTAGTTAACGAAACAAAATGTCCTGGTTTGTGAGCTAGGAACTGTGCACCTGTAGACAGTTTGCCAGTTCAAGCCCGACCTATTACTGGGTTTTCCGCTCTCCCACATCCTGCAAACTTCTTTTAACTTAAAGAGCGTTTTCACATGACGTTACGGCGGTCATATTGGTGTCCCAAACTTGATCCTTTTTCTTACTTAAAAACCTTCTATTGTTCCAATTAATTTGGATAGCTGTTGGCCACGTGAGTGAAAACTTTCTATAAAGTCTTAATTTAAGAGCGGGAAAAAGTCAGGTCTTGAATTTTTGCAACTAAAAAATGTAAACAATTAAAGTTTTAAAGTATGTAATTAACACTGCTTAGAAAACATATTTTCCATAGTCGACGCTGTACAAAACTGACTATTGCAAGTAATGATTCTGCGTCACACTTGTTGTTCGACTTTTAGATAAGCAACTGACTTTAAGTGTAACCAAACTTCAACTCAACGTTTTTAGCTTTTTTAACCTTCGGATTTTTGCCTCATACAAACTCATCTCACTTTTCTCGACACTTTTCAAGGATCTCTGAGGAAAAAAAATGTTCACATATTAGTATGCAATATTTCATAGGCAAGGATAATCCGCAGAGTTTCATCTGATATACAAACATCGAGGATAGGAGCGCTTATCTCATATCGGATCAGCGACAATAAATATATCAAACACGAGAAACAGTGTTTCACTTGATATCCAAACATTAAGAAGTTTACTATCAAAAAAAGAGAGGGAATGTTTCATCTGATATCCAAAGTATTTCGACCGTGTTTCCTAGACTTTCTTCTCGCCGAAATGATTCCGTTATTTTGTCATTGTGAATAGTTAAGAGGTTTGCGAATTGACAGTTGGATCAAGAAAAATGATAACAACAGAGTTAGTCACAAAAAAATAATTATATTATATTATTTCGTGTCCTACCTCCCTCTCTAGACTAAACTTAGCCTGAAATGCAAAGAAAAGAATTAAATTAGATTAAACATCAAATTACACACTGTAAAAATAGTAGGACACCATTAGAAACCGTTACACTAACCAATTCACGAATGAAGAGCCATAGTTTGTTATGGGCTCCTACTTTAAGCGAGAATTATTGAATAAAGCTGTGATAAGTGCATGAATAACTTACATGTATCTTCTCCACCTGGATGATAGCTGGAGTCGAGATTTAACTAGAGAGAAACAAGGTAAAAAAGTTGGATATAAACTAATAACATCAGACAACATGATTGGTTTTTGGAATGAATTAAAGAGGAAAGGGGTGGAGAAATTTCATTTTATTAGCTTCATCAGATAATGAGGAGCTTATGCTAATGAGGCAAAAACTGTAAACAAGGATTCACTTATTCTGTCCTTGTCATCGTAGCAGCTAACAGTTATGGTGCACGCGCAATGGTTCTTCTCCTTTTCTGTTTACCTTTTCGTCAAATTCCTATCTCGAACCAGGCGGCACTTGGTGCACCGCAATGGCTTTATTAATGACGTAACATACCTTTAAATTCCGTTTCTTGGCTTCTGAGAAATCCGCGTACATTGGGTTAGCAAATTCTTTGACACCTTCTTCAGTTGTAACCTGGTATAAAGGGTAAAATAATATGTACTTACTGAATGAGGGGAAGGGCCGTACGGGAAAATATTTAGCTAGGTTGCGTCAGGTCCGTACGTCCTGACCGACAGCCAAATATATTTCCATCCGGCCCTCAACTCAGTCAATAGGCATTTTACTATATGACCATTGCGCTTTTGAATTGTTGTGACGGAGCGAAAACACGTTCATGGCAGCATTTGCCTCGTTTGGCGCGCAATTTCTAACAAGGCCGTATGCGTTTTCTGGCATTTCTCTTGACACGTATTTTTCGTATGGTCAGGAGCATCCAACGTCAATTTTCGGAAAATATCTGTTCGGAAGACGATTTGAGATCTAGAATTTTTGGAACATTTGTTGTAAAATTTCTTGCTTGCCTGCCTCTCCTAGGATTTTCGAGCATCCAAAAAACGGTATAATTGCCAATTTTTAACGGATTTTTACCCTAAAGAGGTCATCTAGAGTTTTTGGAAACCGTTTTTCTGGCTGAAATTTTCGAAAGGGTAAGCTTTGATCCCTATGATTTTCGACTTTTAGCTAAGAAATCCGAACAGATGAAAATTTTTAGGTGATAAAGATATGCCTATATCTACCGCTTAAATGCTAAAACACCATTAACAATGCTATATGCTTGAGTGGTTTTGAACTATGTTCTCGTTGGGTGCCCCTGTATGGTTTCCAGATTTAGTTTGCGCTTGTTTACGCAGATTTAGTATTGAGGCAAGAGTTGGCAAATTACATACCGGATTCGTGTCCTGTCTGAAATACGAGTCGACAGAAGGGTGCTGTGAGTCAAAGCCCATCATGTCACGATACAGTGGATTATCATAGTCCAGATGATCCGGTGAATTGCCCTAAAAAATAACAACATCTTTCATAACCCATCCTTGGACTGGCCTTAAAAACTACGAAAAAGCGCGGGAATACATGCTACTCGGATACCGAGCGCAGAGAAACATACAACTGTTACTGAGCGCGAGAATACATACAATTGTTACTGAGTACGGGAATACATACAACTGTTACTGAGCGCGGGAATAAATACAACTGTTACTGAGCGCGGGAATACATACAACTGTTACTGAACGCTGGAAAACATACAACTGTTATCCAGTGCGAGAATACATAAAACTGTTACTGAGCGCTGGAAAACATAAAACTGTTATCCAGCGCGAGAATACATACAACTGTTACTGAGCGCGGGAATACATACAACTGTTACTGAGCACGGGAATACATACAACTGTTACTGAGCGCCGGAAAGCATACAACTGTTACCGAGCGCGGGAATACATGCAACTGATACCGAGCTCGGGAATGCATGGCGCTAATGCCGAGCGCGGAAAAATATGCAACTGGTGCTAAGGATATGCCCCTAACGCTGAGCGCGGGATAAAATGGCGCTAATGCTGAGCGCGAGAAAACAAGCAATTGGTGAGAAACGTGCCAATTAGAATTAGAGTAATTTATTTAATGTCGAAGACGTGGGAAGCGTTTGCACACTCTTCCGAGCCAGAGGCTAATGCTAGGAACCAGCTATGCTTGATTCAAATAAAGCATTTTAAGTGGCGTAAAGGACGAGGAAAATTTCGGAATAATTTATTTCTTCTCTCCCTTCATATTTGTTTGACAGTTCCCTTAAAATTAGGCGTATTCGTATTCACCTGTGGTAAGGGCTGTTTGTCATCGATTGGAAAATCCAGTGGTTGCATAAGAACTGGGTCAGCTTCAAAGTTGTCGTACAGCACGTTGTCAAATGACACTGAATTATTTGATCCACTGTAAGCCTCGTTGCTGAAGTGGACAGTGTCAGCGCTCTAGGGAAAACGATGCAAACTATTAGACACGAGGAAGGTATCATACCCACTAGGAATAACCAGTTTCACTCTTGCAAAGATTACTACAAAACTCATTGAGGAAATTTCTGAGGCTGTGTATTAAATTCTTAAGTGTAAGATACTAAATGAACTCTGCCGTGCGGTACTTTCCTATGGTATTTTCAAACTGTGCTGTGCAAGTTGGTTTCAACTTTTGACTTTATGGATGAGATTTAAGAACGTGTGTACTGAACTGTACTTTTTTCTTTTAGTGTTTAACCTTGTTTCCCATTTCTAGTTATAAAATGATAACCCAACTGAAACCTAAAAAGTATTGTTCTCGCCTAGTCCAGCTAAATAAGTGAGATGTTTTACATGTAAAGTTACAACTTCGAGAAACTAATTCCTCCCTAATAGACCTTGTCACGGTTTTCGACGCCATCTTGACGAGTAGGCAAACGCGTGAGAAATTATAGTGTTTGTATGAGAATCTAATGTCGAATAATCTCCGTAAAACGGCTGTTCTGAACAAAATATCAATTTTAAACTAAAGCTACAAAGCAAAGGATTGTCCTAAAAAAAATTGGGGGGCGTACCTGTGGAAATTTTTCCAGAGGCTTTTTTTAGATTTTCCATATATTTGTCTGTAATTTTCCCCAGACTTTCTTACAGACAAATGTATAGAAAATTTAAAAAGTGGTTCTAGGTCTTCTAGTGCATGTAACGCCCTCAAATTTTTTTAGGAGAATCCTTAGGAGTGAAGCTTTACTCTACAAATCATATTTTTTTCAGAACAGCCGTTATAAGGAAATTATTCGACATTAGATTCTCATACAATCACTGTAATTTCTCACGCGCTTGCCTACTCGTCAAGATGGCGTCGAAAACCGTGACAAGGTCTATTAGTACCTAGTCCAAAACGAGGGCGCACTGTTCAATACCCCAGTACGAATGAAATATCAACTGAAAATTTCATCCATTACCTTTTTATAGTGGAAAGTTCTGGAAGGAAGTATGTTCTTTTTCAACAACCACAGTACCACGATAATTAAAAGCACGAACATGATTGAGCCAATGATAATTCCAGCAATTGCAGCGCTACCAACTGATTTTCCTTCCTGACAGGATTAAAAACAGCAAAATGGTAAAATACAGCCACAGAACTGCTAAAAAACATGTATTTAGGAAGCATAATGCAAGTCACGATAACCTTACAATGACAAACTATTTGTCTAACGATATCTTTCCTGTTGTCTTCGTCGTCTCGCAAACTCCCTAATATTTCTAAATTGGGAAGTAAAGGGAAACGCATCTCTCTAGCGCTGGAAAACATGCAACTGATGTGCAGCGCGGGAAAATCATGAAACTGAAGTCTAGCACAGGAAAACATGCAACGGATATCTAGCGTTGGAAAAGCGTGCAACTGAAGTCTAGCGCGGGAAAACATGCAAATGAAGTCTAGCGCGGGTAAACATGCAACTGAAGTCTAGCGCGGCAAAATATGCAAATAATGTCTAGCGCGGGAAAACATGTAAATGATGTCTAGCGCGGGAAAACATGCAACTGAAGTCTAGCGCGGGAAAACATGCAACTGAAGTCTAGCGCGGGAAAACCTGCAAATGAAGTCTAGCGAGGGAAAACATGCAAATGATTTTCTAGCGCGGGAAAACATGTAAATGATGTCTAGCGCAGGAAAACATGCAAATGATGTCTAGCACGGGACAACATGCAACTGAAGTCTAGCGCGGGAAAACCTGCAAATGAAGTCTAGCGAGGGAAAACATGCAAATGATTTTCTAGCGCGGGAAAACATGTAAATGATGTCTAGCGCAGGAAAACATGCAAATGATGTCTAGCACGGGACAACATGCAACTGAAGTCTAGCGCGGGAAAACACGTAAATGATGTGTAGCGCGGGAAAACATGCAAATGACGTCTAGCGCAGGAAAACATGAACATGATGTGTAGCGCGGGAAAACATGTAAATGACGTCTAGCGCGGGAAAACATGCTAATGATGTCTAGCGCGGGAAAACATGCTAATGATGTCTAGCGCGGGAAAAACAGCCAACTGGTGTCGTGCGTGGGAAAAATAAAATGCAAGCAATGTGTACCGCCGGAAGACTGCCCTTTTTAAAAATAAGACAAAAATACGTTATTTGCTGTGAGAGATTATCAAGCAATTTCATGATAATTCCGCGCGCTAAATCATCCACCAAGCTCTTAACTGACCTGCTTCCTGGCATCTGCATTTATACCGGGCTGCAATGAAAAATATTAACGACGGTTAAAACAAATTATTATTCATTCAAAATATTTCCCCGATTCTGATTGGCTAAAAGCACACGTTTAATTCACCATAACCAGTTACTGATGACCAAATTTGGAAGAAATTTGACTTTAACGAGGAAATGACGTCAAAAATGCAGCGTTCGTGCAGGTTAAGGCACCGTTAACCGAGAAGACCTGGGGACGAGGTTGAGTTGTTTTGGTTTTGAACTTGAAAAAATGGCGGACATTTCACTCGTTTCAAGAGTAAGAACTAGGCGAAAAAATAGCTAAAAACATGGCAAGAACATCAAGAAGACAACTCCTCGATCTCCATAATTCTTCATAAGATACTCAGCCTCATTCATTAACTGTTAACTAACAAACAAAAAAGAACTTTAGACGGAATCCATCAGGAAATTGAGTTATTTCAATTTTCAGTGGACAGAAACCTTGTACCAGAATACTTTTAAGCAAATTGGATTCTTTTTTTTTTTACATTTTCCAAGGGCTATAGATGTAATTATTAGTTATCTGATCTGTGATAACACCAAGGAAAATTTCTTATGGGAGCCCGAGAAAAGAAATGTCAAATTTCACAAAATGACATCAAACACATGAAATGTTCAGAATTTCACCTGTGTTTCCATAATTCTTAGGGAAACTTGACATTTGTTTTTTCGGGCTGCTATGAGAAATTGTCTTCGGTGTTATTGCAGATAACTTATTATACCTATAGCCCTTGAAAAGTGCAAAAACGAATGCAATATTGTGTAAATTATTCTGGTACAAAAGATTTTGTGCACAGAAAATTAAAATTACTCAATTTCCTAGTGATTCCGTCTTAACAATTTTAAAGTTAACCATTTAATTTAAGATTATAGAGCAAAACCTCCCTACGCTTATATATGTTTGCTATACAATAGAAATTTTACTTTTATAACCGTTGGTATCTAGATAATAACCAAAATGGAATATCTTCTGTGATAATTGTTTCTAGCTTTTGGTAATTGTTGTAATTTTTTCTAGTGCCGGTTAATTTACCAGCATCTTGAGAACAATAAAATTGTGATACGAATAATTTGAAGTACTTTAGCAGCACTTGAAAAACCTAACTCCAATCCTGAAACAAGAAAATCTAAAAATTTTCCCTAAGTTGCTACATCAGTTATCTTGATTTCCTTTTTATTTGTTTAGAATTCAACCTGCCTAGGTCCTTGCCCATCGTACAAGTAAATATGGAAAGTTACTTCCCCAAAAGCAGAATTACAACTCGTCCCAGACAGCTTAACGGGACTTGTTTTGAAGCCCTGAATTCTTTCGTACTGTGGTTATCAAAGGCAATACAAACAATTTGCGACCTCGCCTTATACTTCATTTGTCGATGCTGGGTTTAACCATATCCATCATAAATATTTATTAAGATGAAAAAAAAAAGATAAATTACCACAGACGGCCCAGGTGTCTCCGTTGTCGTAGACGTTCCGGGTTGGACTGTCTGTGTCTACGAGAGAAAACATAGTTTCCAAATTGATAGCTTTCCTTGAAGTTTTCATCAATTCAGCAACTTTGAATAGGCAGAAAATAATTATCAAGTAATAACAATACTTTATCTGTAACTACTAGACTAACATTTGATCGTGTCATGTACGCGGTGTGACGATTTAAATGACAGCTACTGAGCAGTACTTTCCGGTGGTACTGTTTATCACGGTGCACAAGGTGATTCTGACCGTTGAGTCGATGGATTAAGTCGTAATGTGTGTTCATCTAAGTAAAAGTTACCTGATAGACGTCTTCAAACTTGAAGTTTAAATAACATAAAAGTAAAGATTGCACAAGATCCAGACAAAAGATCAAAAATGAAAATTAACGCTCTATTCTTCATACCGTGGTTGGTATTTCTGTTACGGCTGTAGTGACAAGTTTGGTTGATGTTACTTTGGTTGGTGTTACTGTGGTTGGTGGAGACGGTCCAATTACCTAAAACGAGACCGATTTTCAGTTACCATAGAAACACGCTGGACAACATAACATGTTGTCAACGTTTACAAATAATTTGAAAGCGAATTCGTTTCTCGCCTCAAAAAAGGTCTTCAAAAACACACAAAAAGAACTTAAAACAATAAAATCCTCAGAGGAGCCAATTACCTTAAGCACCAGAGTTTAATGAGTGAATGGTATCACATGGCTCAGAGGTAAATATGTGATTTACTTACGGGGATCATCTGATCGATCACGTGTACTAGGCCATTCGAAGCTGGGATGTCTCCGACAATATGCGCCACACCATTGATTAACACTTCACCCTGAATGAAAGACAAAAATAGAAAAAAAGAAACGTTTTCCACAACACTATTGTAGCAAATATTTTATTGACTGAGTTATTTGTTTGTTCGTTTTTTGCTTTGTTTTGTTTATGTTTTTTTGTCATAGTTTTTTCCCATTGGCTTATTTTCCATTTACCCACAGGGCTGACCCTTTACAGCTTCGCGAGGTTTTTGAACAAACATGGCGGCGAAAAAAGCAATGGTACACAGAAGACGATTTCTCAAAATCTACTCATTAAAATTTTGCGATATTTGGCAGAATTTTTACTTTTATCGTATTTTGTATAATGAGAACTTTTAAATGGAAGTTGAACAGACGAATTTGGTGACACATTTAATAATTACAGTACAATTATATTATTGATTATCTAAAAACCCGTCTGTTAAAATTCTGTCAAATAAGTTTCAAATGGTAATGATTAATTATAGTAAGCTGTGTGCAAGTTTATAGGAAAATCCAATGAGCGAATTTTATGTAAACTGAGCGAAAGTGAAATTCGAAGGTTGTATTCAATCGTACATGTTGCCATGGAAACTGCGAAATCGTCAAATTTTACCTGTCAATAAGCATCTTTTATCAGTATATTTTTCACTTGCCAAGTTTAAGCTTGTGAGGTGCGACATTTCTCTTGACATGATTTGGCAAATGACATATACTCACAAACTGCCAAAACAGTGTTCAGTCACCTTAAGCAAAATAGCTGCCGTTTCTTTAGATACTAAGACCTACATCACACAAATTACTAGACAGATCCCAATACGCCTTTACAATTACTAAAAATAAATTCCATTTTAATGAGCCCTAAAGGGTTAACAAACTTGCCAAAGAAATGATTCCGGAGCGCGAAAACGAATGTAACACTTTCACATTAAAGGAAGCATTCCATGAGGCCTGTTTATGAGTGGTTTCAGCAAATCAATTAAGCGACCCGTTTATAGTAAGAATTCCTAAAGTTGTCAACACCTTACGTTTGGAAGCTCTTTATGAGTAGCTTTATGACAGCCATAATTATGAAAAAAAAATCAACGTTTATTTTGTTCAATACGTGGAAGACGTTCTGTTAAAAACGCGCGTGCTTTTTCAAAGCTTTTCAACCGGACATCTCCCACTATTTCAACCTCATCCTTCCTCCCAAGTGGCGGATCCAGGGGAGGGGGGACCGCCCCCCTTAATTTTAGACCAAACTGAGGCCCAAAGGGCCGAAAAAAAAAATTGGAGACCGGCCCCCCTCCCAAATAATCTCGGGGTCTGGATGACCGGGCCCCCCTCTTATCTCAAGGTATGGATCCGGCACTGCTCCCAACCAGAAATACCCCTAGGAATCCTAAAAACTTCCCTTCTATCACTACGATCTTACGTTTGGTAGCTTTTTTATGAGAAGCTTTGTCCCCGCCATGGTTGTGACAGACAGGTCGCCTTGTACGTTGTTCAGCGGCAATCGCCCAGATAAGATGTGATTCTTCAAAACATGCAGCGTTAACTTCTGTAAGAATGATAGTACGAACTAGGTGTTTTAAAATCTTTGACAACTGCGAAATAACAATAACACTTAGAAGAACTAGAGTAACAACGCGTTAGAGCCGCTCCCGCAATACGGTATATTTCTCTTTGTGATTATCAATTTGCATTTAGGGGATGCAAATTATCCGTGACTACTACTTCTGAGTACTTTTGTTTAGAATCTTTGAATAAGCCACTGTTCCCGTATCCAAACCTTTCTACAATGTACAAATACGATAAAGTAATGGGTGTCTTAATATCTGTTAAAGAAACGGCTTAACCCTACGTCCAATCTTCTGGACTAAAATAACCCCAAATCTAAATATTAGTGCAAAAATGATTTGATCTATATCGGTGATTTTGAAGCCGTTCAAAACACTCGCAGTCGTGTATTATCAGGTTTAAAAATTCTCGGGTTTCGCCTCGAGGTTTTTAAACCTAATAATACACTCCCTCTCGTTTTTTAAAACAGTACTTATCGTACTGTGATCGTATCGATTTACCGTCAAACTCAGAAAACCGTGAACACCTGAAAATTACAGGAATGTTGATTTTGTGTACTGGCCAATCACAATAAAGTTCAGGATACCCAAACAAACCTCAAAACCTTAAACTAATTACCGTTGCTGTTTGCGGTTTAGTTATCTCGCGCCTTATTGGCTTATTTCTCGCAACACAATAACATTTCATAAATATTTCTCGTGTTCACGGTTTCGTGATTTTCGCAGTAACAAACCGGTACCGGCTCATTATATCAGGTGATGAAGTTAAATAGATGTTAAAACTGCAATGGTTGCCGAGGGCGTGAACACAGGAAAGTTTTACTTTCTAACGCACATGAAACCTAGACCTGTTTAGTTTTCATTTTTGCTCCAAACTTTTCAGAAGAAAACTTTATACGGAATATTTTAAGGCAACTCTCACCTGAGCTGTGACAGCACTGTTTACAGGCACAAAAACAGTAAAGTTCCCTTGCGGGTTTTGTAAGTCGTTATACAGGGACATGGCGTCTGAGTTATGAGCACGGAGTTCGTACAAGACCTGGAAACATCAGAAAAGACAACTATTGTTAAACAACAAAAGTGAACTAGTATTTTATCATAACTGAGAGGCTTCTCGCGGGCTGATTGGTCGATAAAAGCAGAGCTCATGGAAATGATATGATGGTGGCACAATTTGTTATTCTCTACTTCAACGGAAATGGCCGTCGAAAACTGTAAATGTTATTGTAACAAACGAACGAACGAACCAGTCGACAACATTTCCCCGTGGTCTATACTCTTATCGACCATAGAAATGACGTCAAAATGTTCAAAACGTTGCAGTGACACCACTCGCTTGCATGCTACATTCGTAGCGCATGCGTAATACAAACCTGGAGATTACATTATATAACATTAAAGATAAATCTTACTAGAGAGCAGTATAAAATGCGCTACCTTATAGAATTCCGCGGCTTTTTTAGTTTGTATGAGAGCCTGAGAAACAAGTTTAACACAGGGTTAGAATAAAATTGACATAATTTTGCATAAAAATTACAAAATGGGTTTGAACTCTGATGCACAGAACTATTTACGTTTTAAACAAAAAAGTGGCCAATTTGGAATCCCCGCAAAAGTTTATATTCAAAATCCTCTGGCAAAATTTAAAAATGACGATAAGAACTTCAAACATTCGCGCGGACAGGAAAGGTTGCTGAAAGGCGATACTTAAGTGAACAGTCTGTAGAGTTTAATGTGAATAATAAAGGTAATGCCTGAGAAGAAAACAGCAACATCTCCTTCCATCTGCATGTGGACTTCATTTTCTGGGACATAGGACATTTGGTGGCACTCCAATACAACAGGCCCGGGGGATACCCCTGGGAATAATTGGTGGGGCTGTGTCGCCCGCTTCTCCAAATCCTGGCCCCATTTCAGATCCAAAAATGCCATTTTTCACACCCGTTGTCAGACCTGACCTTTAAGAAATAATTTCATCATTGCTCACATTAAAACAAGAACAAAACAGATTTCGTGTCGTCTAATTCACATACGTCTATTTCTTTTTACCTCATTTGGAATTGAAACGAAGAATACGTTTATAGACACATACGAGTTCCCTATGGAACCGTGTACCCGATTCCAGACCCAAATGGGCAAAGTCTATACCTGTTTTCAGACCAAAACGGCGCAAAAACTTTGCCCTTTGGGGAGGCACATACCTATATGGGAGTACCCCCCCCCCCTCCCGGGAAAGTAGGCAGAAAGAACCACTTGAAATAGAGAGCGAAAAACAAGAGATACAAACTTCTATGATGGTCCCTTCACATGTAAAACCATCTCCAGCGAAACCTGAACGGCAAGTGCATGTGACACCATTTCCTAGTGAAACATAGAAAGGAAACTAAACTATAATGGCGGATTTTTAAAGGAGCGAAACACTACTAAATTTCGCATGCAAAAAAATGTGGTTTTTGCGTTAAAAAAAGCTTATAGGCACTACATGGTTATCACGTTATACAAGGTGATCACGTCATACACTTTCCTTAAAAGTGATTCTTTATAAAGAAAGCTTTTCCATGTTATTGGCAGTAAAAATTTAAAGTACTTTGCCATAAGAGTTAAACTAGATCAAATTACCATTGTCAACGCAGTTAGCAAAAGCAGAACATCCTCCGTGGTTCTGAGAGCAGGGAGAATTTGGGCGATGCGGTTGACAAGTAGAACCAACTTCAAAAAAACCAGGCTTGCATTGACAGCGCCTAGTTCCCTGCAAAAGATTATCAGTTAGTTTTTTATTTATTTATTTATTTTGTCGTTAATAGGATAGCCTATGCCACAGACAAAGGTAAATTTCGTCTGCAAGCCAGCGCCGATTTCCTACCTGTGTACCAGAATTTGAGCACGCATCATGATTTGCCCGTTAAGAAGACCATTGTCAATTTGCCAATCACATTAAAGGGAAATTCGAGACGCACTTCCCCTAATTGTTTGAGTCCATCGAGGCCCAGAACACGGATAGAGAGCTTAAGCAGCCACGACGGCGACGGCTACGAAAACGTCACTTAAAAAGTGAATTTGCGCTGCTTCAAACTTTATCGCGCTTATTCGATCTTGTTTACTTCGTCAAATGTTGGGAAACGTGTTTGGAGTTGAATTCTAAAGGACTGTGTCAAAGTTTAGGAAAAGAAAAAAAAGTTGTTGTCGTGTGTTCCCCTCCTCGATAAACGGTGAATTTAGGCACTTCCACGTTGTAGTCGTGCAACGACGGTAAAGAAATCTACAAAAAAGCGTGATGCACGTACAAAGTTGTTGTTTCGCCATTCTAAACCCGTTGTCGTCCCCGTCGTCGTTGATTAAGCTCCCTAAAGTCGCTGCTTCGCAGCCGTTACTGACCGGGGTTTAATAGGCCACTTCCGAGTTCCGAAAACCCTCACTTTCAAAATGAGGCTAAGTGCGCAACCTTTGTTTTGAAAGTGAGTTTATCTGCATGAGAATGAAAAATTATTTCCATACCAAAGGCTGAGCACTTAACCTCCTTTTGATACAGAGGCCCGGGAAAACTCGGAAATGGCTTATTAGGCTGATTTAGCAACAGAACGGGAACGTCAACTGACGTTAGCGCGCGCAAATCAAACAACTGGCCTGACCAATGGCACAGCGGCAAATTGGGCACCGGAAGTCGAGTTTAGTCCTTACCGCGCGCTTTGCCGGCGTCAAATGAAGTTCCCGTTCTGTTGCTAAATCAGCCTATTATGTCTGCGACGTTGGTTAGTATTGGATAGTAACGCTTATTTTACAAAGCTCGGATGTTCTTAGAGAAGATGCAAACTTACAGGAGCAACAAAGAAACAAGTGGCATTGACACTGCATCCGCCGTTGTTAGTGGCACAAACGTCAATCATCTGACAGTAGTATCCATCACCACGGTAACCGGGTTTACAAGAGCATGTCACGCGATCAACAGCAGATTTATGGCACACTGCGAACACATGGCAGCCTCCATTGTCCACATTGCATGTGACAGAGGGCACTGAAAGATAGTGGTATGTTAATATCAATTTCTTTTCATATATTCATTATTTCATTACTATTAAATACTAAAATAGAAAGAGAAACCATATGTTAGGAATGCAAAAAAAGTGACATTTCAGTGAATTTCTTCAACAACCTCAAATTAAGGAACACCTTACAGTATAATAAACAGCACCGTAGGAAAGAACTGCTCAGTAGCTCAAGTTCCATTTGAATGGTCGCGCTTTGGTGTTTTATCCACAGACTCAAAAGTGAGAATCATCTTGTACAGAACAATTAACAGTTAAGTACCAAAGAAACTTGCTGCCCGGTAGCTTTGATTAAATGGACACACCAGGATTTCACCCACCTCAAAAGTTGGAACCACATTTTACAGTTTTATAAACAGTACCGGAGGAAAGTACTTCTCAGAAGCTTTCATTTGAATGGTCAAACCAATGACTAACCAACACGGATCAAACTTACATGTGTCAAATTCATTACTTCAGCGATAGAAATAATCAAAATTTCTTTAATATACCTGGGCATGTATCGGAGTTTTCTATGCAGCTTTCGCAAGCTGTTCCATTGTAGCCTGTGTCACACACACAAGAACCGTCTCCCTCAAGCCCGTCGATACAATTTCCCCTTCTGCTGCACGGTAACTGAATTCCACCAGGGCAAGCTAAAAATGTATACAAATTCAATTATAGTGCTTTCACATGATGTCATGGCGGCCATATAAAGTGTTGTTTCATGACGTCAAGGCAGCCATATTGGTGTCCCAAAACAATAAAACCGCGGCCATGTTGGTGTTTCGAACCAGTCCACTGGGAGTTGAACTCTTTTGTTATGCAAACGCTTTCGTTTGTTCGAAAAAATTTGCATAGATGACGGCCACGTGAATGAAAACACTGACTGTAGGCGAATCCTTGTTTACAGTTTTTGCCTCAGTAGCATAGGCTTCTCATTGTCTCATGAAGCTAATAAAATGAAATTTCTGAATATTGAAAGAGCATAAAAATTTCAGTCTGAAAATTTGAGCCCGAAATACCAGATAGTTTCGGAGAAATTCTCTCTGAAAAACCCCAAAATTTACAAAGACTGTATGGGCTTATTAACGTTTTGCCACCCAGTAATTTTGCAAAGGTTGCAAAGAGCTTAAACTTGCACAAACTGCATAAATCAACCAGCTCTTTTAATTTTTCAATCTAAATGGTACTTTCGGCTACATCTTCAAAGAGTTAACTTGTATGCTAATGAGCAAAAATGTAGACAATGACGTCACGATGAATCCGCCGATTGGTGTCCCAAAACAATGAAACAGCGGCCATGTTGGTGTTCCAAACCAGTCCTGTGGGAGTTGAATTCTTTTCTTATATATGTAAACGCTTTCTTTAGTTGCAATAAATTTCCGTAGATGCTGGCCAAGTGAGTGAAAACGCTCTTTAAGCCACTGCGAAAAACACCATAAAATATTCAACTTGCCGTTTGGGTAGGGCTTTATGTAAACCTGACGTTCGCTATGGCCTTTTTCCAAAATTAACATTTTCATCTCTAATGCGTAATTATTCCGGCGTTTGTTGTTACCAAAGCACAATAGAATTCAGAGTACGTACGGGAGGCTTTCACTAGAACCTGCAGCTTTGTCCCTGATTAAAGAGTTCTTACAATTCACTACTTTCGATGACAAACTACTTAACAAATTCAAAACAGAAAGGTACTGAAGTACACTTCATAGATCTTCATAGCCAACGTTGAACGTTAGGACAATTGTGTTTCCACGCTAATACGGTGAGTATACAAATTTTCGACAAAACTGACAAATTGCACCATGCAAATCGTACCACAAATCGTGCAATCTAAGTACAACATTCAACAAAACTGAGCATATAGGGTGCATTGTAAAAAAAGGTGCCTTTGTCAAATCCTAACACTTCAAATCGAAACAAAAACTTACCCAGACAGCTCGGGCCATAGAAGTTAGAACAGCAGCGTTTAACTCTCTCCCGTCGTAAACAGATTGGCTGACAGCCCAGCAGATTGTCACTATACGTGCAGTTATGATTGGTTTTACTCTGATGTAGACACAAACAGAGGAAATAAACACAAGTACAGATACAAACGTTTTGTTGCCCACCGTTGAGGGGTTGTTCAGGTAAAATTTCGCCACTTTAGCAACTGGAGGGAAACGGGGATCGTTACTGGTAAAGCGCAGGGCTGAGTTGCTCAAAGCATGGTTAGCTTTAACCATTGGTTAAGCAGTATCAAAACCAATACGTTGTCAAGGTATTAAACGCTGGTTAACGCTAACCATGCTTCGAGCAACTGGGCCCTGGTCGACTATTGGCCTATTTCTTTTCTCTGTCTCCTGTAACTGTCCCAGAAGTCTTTTCGAGTTTTAACTCGGCCAAGTTTACATCTCGTTTCTAAAGTGGCGAATATTGCGCAGGGGACTCAACATTTTGCGATCGGGAGAGGGCTTCAAAGGAACCGTGTTAACTTTTCTGGTGGAAAAAAGTGAACTGAGGTTTTCAGTGATATCTATTTTTAAGAATACGCGAAAAAAATTTAAGTCAAATCTCGTTCTCGTTCTCGAATCTAAAAGTCACTAATATTGAAAAAAAGCCAAAAACAAAGGCACCGGGGTGCACGTCTGTATAAACTACAAAATTGACTGTACTTACAACAAGAGACGTGTCTTGCGGGCAACTCACAGGAACAAAACAATTTCCACATTGGCCCTATCATGAAAACATGACCTGATGTTACTTTCGAGATAAGTATAATTGAGCCAGGTTCTCGCCGAATAACCAGCCGCCGAGTTTACAAACACAGTCGAAGCTCTCCATGCGACCACTCTCGTAAGCGACTAGCTCTAGTTACGACCACCTTTGTGAAACACCGCTTGAACTGTGACTTGAAAAGATTTCGTAAGTGACCGCTCCCGTAAGCGACCGCCACCACTTTTGGGATTACCCACGCAGAGTGTTATGCATATAAATCAACACTCGAATGAGACTGACACTGCGCTAATGGTCTAAAAAAAATGGACGTAAAATTTAGCCGCGTCTATATCAGACATAAAGAAACTCATTTATCATTAATTTCTTTTGTTTTTTCTCTGTGAATTGAAAATGAGTTTCTGACCCTCTCGTAAGCGACTATCCCCTATTGTTCTACTATGTGGTCGCTTACGAGAGCTAATTCTCGTAAGTGACCAGCTCTAGTTACGACCACTTTTTCGAATTTCCGAGGTTGCCGCTTACGAGAGCTTCGACTGTACTTCGTCAGTTTAGGTATCTCCTACGAAGTGATTTTTGTTTTCGTAATAATGAGCTATTATTTTGAGACAATACTTGAGATACTTCTTAGCTTGAGAAGGCTTCGCAAATCCGATCCCAGATCATTAACACTCTAACCATCCCATTGTCAAGAAGAATTAATGACCTCTCGATGGTAATCGTACAAGATCGCCACTGCATTGCAAAAGCCAACAACATTTCCTAACTGTTTTGAAAGTAGCCTGATTCACAATTCGAGTATGTAAGTAGTATATTGGGATAGTTCACTACCAGTTACTGGAATGAATCAGTGAAGCGGCATCGTTTAAATTTTCACTGCCCCTCTTCCTCAGAAATCTTCACCTCAACATCATTCTCATCGAGTAAAAATGAATACTCCGCAGAAACAAAGTGAACCTTTCTCGACGTTTTCAGAACGTCACGTTGTCTTTTTCAAGATGGCGATCTCATTCGAGGTCGCTGGCTACGGGACGAAAGACTGAGCACGGCCGACGAGACTTAGAGTTCCTGATTGTTGTACTTGTTATCGGTATGTCGGCCTGTAACACTTAGCAGAACTGTTACTAAACGTGAAACCCCTTCACTCCTACGCTCACCACTGCAGAAGAAACTATGAACAAGAGGGTTTAGTGTAGCGATGTTTCCATCGATGCTAACAATTTCGAATTCCGGAGTTTATTTATGGGGCATTACAAAGGGTAAACAGCAAACAAAAAACATTATTTACCATAATGTGCGTTTCTTTAATTACATCACAATTGCCACCAAATCCAAGAGGGATCAGAACTTTGTCCACGCCAAACGCCACACCACCGTCAAATATCAAATCTCGTTCAATCAGCTTGCTGTCACCGTTCACAAAAAGGTCACCCTAGCGGATAAAAAGCGAAATCATACAAATAAATTCGTCTCTCCCTTGACAGAAAGTCTAATGTGGTAGCGTTCACACTTGGTGCCCAGTCAGGTGCACGAGCGACGGTACGTGTTGGGCGCTAATGTGAATACACCCTTTTTCAATTACCCACGTCAGAAACATTGTACTCGGGCACTCAATTAAAGTGGGCCATGTGACAGTGTTCCAGCATGCTCACCGTCTTTCTTCGCTACTGACCTTACCGTTAGCGACGAAATTACTGGCAAATGACAAAATTACAGCTTAGTGTCAAACTTTCTAGAAATCAACCGATACCTCGCTTTAACGTCATACTGCAACACGATTGGCCAATCGAGCAATGCCTTTACCATATTAGGGTTTTCTTTGGCGGGAAAACGAAGAGACCATGTTTTGATCTTTTCATCCCTTGGCTGATAAAACAAATAACGAACACTTACAGAAACTATTTTTCAAGGGTCATACGTAAATCGCTCTAACGTTTTGAGTGGATGTTTTTATGTCCCACACATATTGGTGACAGTGACCACTATTTGAATTTTGAGAGATTTCGTGACACAACTCCTTAAAGAGTTAAAATAAAGAAATTCTCCTGCACTTGTATCACATTCCACCAACCTTTCCTCCTTTGCAGGACACAAATAAACTTGATCTTCCGAGGGACCTCAGTTCCAGGCCCGCCCCAGTTCTCAAAAAAGACTGGGTGCTGAAATCAGGCTGCAATGATATTCCACAATATCATTAATAATTCATTAGGGAAAACAAAGGGGAACGAGGATGGCGCAGTGGTGAGAGCATTCGCCTCCAACCAGTGTGGCCTGGGTTCAAATCCCGGCGTCGACGCCATATGTGGGTTGAGTTTGTTGTTAGTTCTTTACATTGTTCCGAGAGGGTTTTCTCCACGTACTGAGGTTTCCCCCTCTCCCACATTTCCAAATTCAATTCTATCAGAAATGATAGACGAAGAATCACTCTGTGGATCTGCTGCCTCTATACCGTTATTTTAATTTATTTTATTTTATTTTTTAGGTATGGATATTGCATCTTAATGACCATACAATTTAGCGAATTTCTTTACAAATCATTGTTCTTTTGGAAAGCTATTTCAAACGATAACTGTTGTGCTGGCCTAACCACACCAATGTGGGTTAAGTATTCCAAGTCTTCGTCTAAATCCAAATCTGAATCGATGTATGAATCCGAATCTAAGGGCGTTTTCCAAATGAAATGTTAGATTTGGCCTGCCAGACAAGACCAGTTGTAAAGAGCATTGCATTATCAATCACGACTATCCAATCGGAACAGTCTATTCTTTAATGGTATGCTCGAAAGTGGTGGGTTTTTGGGGAAAATTTTGACAAAATTTTCATGATGACGGGGCCGGCAGCCCAGTTCTGACTTGTGGAAAGCGGCGTCAGTCAAAAATTGGTCCAGGGTACCTTGCGGGCGCGAACACTGTCTTGCAAGGCACAACTTTAAAAATAAAAGTAGTCGTTTGATTACGATAAAATATATAAAATACCTCGAGCCCTTACCTGAATATGCACAACAACATGGTACTGTACAAAGTGTATTAATTCCAACACTTTCAGGGGATCTCGAAGTTTGCTTTGAAAATCTACTGGTAAACTCTTTATGGCATCATCAGTGGGCCAGAACATCAATAACGGTCTGTTTACTTGAGTATCCAGCGTGTTTCGTAACCCCGCCAACTGCAGATGGAACAACCGAAAGATTCATTTAGCGTTTCACGTTGTTCCTTTCCATGTGCCTCTGCGTTTTTAATCTTTATAATGATTCTTTTTGGGGCACAGCAAAAATTCCCATGACCCTTTGCGCCGCGAATAGCGCATGAAAATATAAGGGACTTGTCAGAAATTAGAAGGGGGGAGGGTGGGTGGAAACAGAGGGAGGGTCACAACTTTTTCAGACTCAGAAAAGGGAGGGGTCATGAAAAATGGGCCGTTAAAAGGGAGAGGGTCATGCAAATATATGCCCATGATCATGTAGAGGTTCACCCACAGAAGAAAAAGGAAGTTCTTTATTTGGTAAAAAAAACCTGGGAGAAATAGGAGAGTCAAGTGATCAGCTGTCAGAATCAGAGTCGGACTCTTAATGCTGTCATCTAAAATGTATGTATATAGCATTACAAAGATCGGATTAGAAAGATATTTTGAGTTTTCATAAAACTGACTCACCCTAGTGTACAGTAAAAACCCGCAACTAAGAACCTACATTTTTAGGAGTTAGCCTAAACAGGTTCTTATATAAATGGTAGTTAACAGAATTTTAGGCTATTTAGGTTCTTAAACTGGGTTCTTAATCCTGGAGAAAAAGTAGTTAGTATGCTTTGTAAGTCTACATATCTTGCACTCATTTTTTCTTTAAAAAACATTTTTACAACAATGGCAATCTTCTTTTTTTGCTTCAAATATGATTCTTGCAATGCAGCTGTAACGTACTAGTATGATTTTAGAAAATAAGAACCTGTTTTAAATTTCTTAGGCTAAATCGGTTCTTGTTTATAGGGGGTATAAATGACCAATTTTAGGCTAACAGGTTCTTAATTTTTAGGTTTTTAGTTGCGGATTTTTACTGTACTGCAAGAACTAGATTTATCATTTATACAAGAGGGGGAGGGTCATGATATTTTAGGCCACTCTCAAGGGGAGGGTTAACCTGAGATCAGGCGTTTTTTTTTTTTTTGCTTCTTTGTTTCTTTGGCTTGAGAGAGGAAAAAATAACGCCTGATACATTCATTTAAGGAGCCGTTAACCGCCCCCTAATTTACATAATCTAACGTCTCCTTGACCTGTCATATTATTAGCCAATAAGCGTTTACCATACGGGAATCAAATTTTGGCGCGAATAATGTCCCTTTTAAAATCAATTTTAGGGAAAAGAAAATTTTTAAGTACGTCCATGTTCAGATGGCGCTTCTTAAAAAGAATTTTAAATGTGTTCAAATACTGCTAGCTGGAGCTACCGTACCTTTATTTAAGAGCTACAAATAATAAAGAATTTACTGGTTAAAGCTCGTTGACTTCGTTCTGTGCCGAAAGCAGTGAAAAAAAGTTAGGCTGAAGCACCATATTTTACGAACTGAAAGGTGTTGTGAAAGCGAAGATCGCTCAGAATAATTCGCAGGTTTCTGAAGGAGGAATTACAGTCAAACCAGGTCAAGATTCCATTCATGAATTGATTATTTGAAAAGTGAACCCGTTTGTTGCCTCTGTAACTTGTAGCCGGTATCAAATTGCATTCAAATGATCGGTGAATTTTTAGTATACGATGAGATGGAAAATATTTCAATGGATGAAATTTCTATTTAGGCATTCTTCAAATTCAAGAAAACTGAGCCGGCAGAAATTTCACAACGAGCTTGCGTTTGTATTCACTGCTCATTACGCAAGCAAAAATGCAGACTGAAATCAACAACAACTAACGGATGGCGGCATTTTGGCCAATCGGAACAGCGCAAATCATTCGTATTGTTTCCTATCCAATCAGAAAAAAGTCCAGATTCCGGCTTTTTTACATGTGATCCGACAAACAAATGTATCATGCCCTTTTCCCGTGAGAGACATAAAGGGATAATAGGGAGAGGGCATGATCTCAGGCTAGGGGAGGGTTAGCAAATTTCACTCCCATCGCAGGGATGGGTCACCTCATTTCCAAACCCAAATTTCAAATTCCCCCCCACCTCCCCCCTGCTAATTTCTGACAAGTCCCTAAGAAGAGCCTGGGTACGAAGTAGAGGAGAAGTCATTGTTTCTGCTTCGAGAGTATTTTCTTAGTCCTCCTTAATACCAATATTTCTAAATTCCCCTTCAATAAAGAAGTAGTAAAGTGTCACTAAAAAGTGAAGAAGTAGTGTCACTCACCTCAACTAGCTTTGCAAACTCTCCGTATCCACTGTTCTTGGCCAAATCAATATAGGAAACCTGAACATATGAGAAAAAAAACAGCACAGTAGTCATGTAAGAAATAACATACCAGACATAAACGAATGAAACTTCATCTGTGATTCTAATGTCAGCCTTGGCACAATGTCTTTTCTGCGTTCTTTTCACAACAAAATTGAGTCGTCAGAGAGCAGAAAATGTGCGCTGTGAAGTCGCAGATGCCGCAGGTAATAGAGAAGTTAAGCACGACGCACGTTAACGGGAAGTGGGCTTTTTGCATCCTTGGGCAGTCGTTTTACCCAAACATTCGGCAAATCGTCTTTATAAGACAAAGGACACTTAGCAGCACAATTTTGGTAGCGTTAGGCATGATAAGTGGGAGAAGGCATCATTTCCGGTTGACACGCGTCGCTGAAAAACGTCTTTGCTTAAGTTCCCCAATGTCATTTACATCTGTAAGAGTTTTTGGACCTCTCCTACAGTGTTTTGGTAACGGGAGTTTTGTTGAAAGCTTCGCATATGGTCCTTATATTTGTAACCTGACGTACTTCGGGCAGCGCTGACAAAGTTAGTGAGTTTACGCAACGGGACGGCAGAGAGAAGAGGACAGCAAAACGCTTGAGTATGACAAACGTGACAGAGCTATTACTTGCGTGTTATGTCGTGATCCTCATTTAACATTAATGTTTTCTGGTCTTCGCAGAAACATCTGTTTAAAGGAAAGTAAAATTTTAGCTTTAATTTTTTTCAAACAAAATTAATGTCATCACACAAGGTTTGCCATCTTCTTTCCTCTCCCGTCCTGTTGCGTAAGTTCACAATTTTCGGCACCAAAACGTCGAGGGGGGCTGTGCTCCCCCAAATTTTTGTTTGGGGGAATACAGCCCTCTCCCCCCCTCCCCCCCCTCCCCCCCTCCGCTCCGCCGCCTATGCTGATACTACGTACTTAAAGAATAAGAATTACGCTGATACCTTTGGGTTGACAGCTGGCAATGAAGGAGGGCTAAGTACATTATCCACTTTCAAAACAATACCATTTGATGACTCGTAAGCTCCCACTGCTTTGGAAGCATTTCCGTGACTATCATAAAAATATGTCATATTATTCTGAAAAAAGACAGACAAAATACAAGGTCAAATCAGCTCTGGCCAACGATGAAGAATTTGAAATCCATCTCAACACTAATTGTATTGTTAATGATACATGAAATAAATCATATATGAACTGCGGAAATGAAATGAAAATGAAGAAATGATCGTCGCAGTGAACGCAATTTATGCAATTGCGTTAAGAAGACAAGAACAAGAGCTGTGTTGGCTCGGTTTGCAGAGGTGACGTTAATCCCGGTATTACATGAAGCGACTAGGCTACGAGGCGTCATATTTACAGATAGATTTAAAGCAGTGTGCATGAGCAATGTGTACCGTCACTGCACGACTACGACGGAAAAATGCCTAATTTCACGTTTTATGGAGGACGTAAACAAGCGATGGCTACATTTTCTTCCTCTTTCTGAACTTCAATATGGTTCTTAGGAATTCGGCCTTAACAGGGTTCGCTTGCATTTTTCAAAGCAAATGAGTTGGAGAGTCATCGCGATAGAGATTGAAAGAACGAAAATTCACTTTTTAAGCGACGTTTTCGTGGCCGTCGCCGTCGTGGTATCTTTCTTAGCAAATGAAACCCATCAGGTTGGGCAACTGGCCTCAGTTCTCTCTCATCCGCAGAGCCCTCTTTGTGTCCTAGGGAGACTGGGGAGAGGGGAAAATGAAACGCGCGTGGGACGATGGGTAGGGGAAAGAGAGGAATTAAATGATTGTTTTTTTATTGGTACCTCTTTTTTCACTGTGATAAATGCTCCAAGTAGTGTTGTAAAATTTACAGAATTTCCCTTGAAGGACATTGTCGCACAACTAATGATGTGGTACTTCAACAGCGTTTCCTCGTTGCTTGATGGAGAACTCACACTTCGACGCTACGAAGCAAACGAAACGAAGAAAACAGTAAATAACCGGTGTAAACTCAAGTTCTGGATTTTGGCCCGCCAAGCGCGTGTCAACTACACTTAAATTTCTCTTCACGGACAATCCCATTAGACTGTCACTGCTGACACCTTGCTAAAACGGACACATTCGCCCTAAAACTACAATCTGAGATCCTGTCTCACGTTTTGCCCACAGTTTTTCCTTGAAAAAGGAGAGAGCAAGTCTTCCCTCCCCACCCCACCCCACCCCTAAAAAGTTTGTGACACTGTCAAGGCTACCTATAGGAAACAACAATCAAGCCGTCTTTTGTTGGGAGAGGGGAGAGTGGTTGGGTGCAGATTTTGATTGCACAAAGGTGTGCCATATAAAGGGACTGTATCACAGCTGGCAAGTTCATTTTAGGGAGCTTAAAGGCGTTTTTGAGCGACACACGTCAACCGAAGTGACGTCTTTGTCATTTTAAAGCACCTTGGGGCTGCCAAATTTGTATTTCTAAGTGTCTTGTTGCCGTTGTGTCGTTGAATCTTGAACTTCCTGTCTACCCTCTATTCTTGTACACTATGCGTGGCACACACCTCTTTAAAACGGCCACTAAGCGCCCCGACGAATAAACTGTAGTGGTTTCATTGTCAGTGTAGGGGATCCTTACCTTTCGGCTTCCTAATTGTGATCTACCCAAAGCAGCGTTCGTTGGAGCCAGAAGATTAAAGTAGCCGTGTGAACCCAAAAGTTTCTCCAGGCCATGTCTCTGAAAACAGGAAAAAACGAGTTTTTTGCTTCCTTCTTAATTTAAGTATCACGTCTTGAAGAGAACGATATTTCCGGTGATTCTTTCGTCGTAAATTTTGCGCCTAAGCTTCAGGTAGGCTTAGGGAGGCCGCATCACCTTATTTTAACAAAGAATTTTAGCACTTCCTTTGTCGAAGCTTAGACGTTTTTTACAGTATATGGGCTTTCTCATTAATTACTTATATTGTGTGTAAGCATTTGTTACCAAGAAAAATGTATCCGAGAGCGACCAGAAGTACAATTCTTAGTTATCACCGTGAAAATTCTTCTCTTCACAATTAAAACGGCTACCATCATGAGTATAAAATGAACATTTTCTATGTAAAGAGGACTGCTACGTTTGTCCTTTCATCTGCGACATTACATTACATTACATTACACACAACTAGTCATCTCTTGCATTCACCCTTTGCTGAAAAATTTATAGTTATCTTTTTAATAAATGCAACCTGGAATATGTCTGGAAGTACCAAGAATTTCAAGAAAAATATTTCTTGAAAAAGCCCAATTGTTATTCCACAGAAGCCGTATATTCACAAGTTGTGTTAAGACCTTACCCTCAAGAGGCTATCCATTTGGGACAACTCTGGATCAAGCTTCAAAGCCTAGGACATGGCAAATATATAACAAATAAATAAATATTCACAAATATTACCCACGTTCGCTGGGCTTGTAGCAAGTTAAACGGAATCCATTGAAGCGTTATTTAAGAATACCATTGGAAAAGATCAATAAAAATTAAAGTAAATAAATAAATGATTCAAAAATCTTACAGTGCAACGAATTCATCAGGGGCTATCTCGCCTGGAATTTTAAAACACGTTTTCACTTTTCATTAAAGGGGCTGTGTCACGGCAGTCCAGTTCATTTTGTTTAATTTTGCCAATTACTCGCCCTCAATCGGTATGGAACTTAAAGTAAGCAAAGAAATTACATGTATATGACAAAATCAGGGATCCGAGACAAACAAATATGTCTCCTGAGCATTATTTTTGAAGTTGCAAGCAGCAGGGATCAACTTTGAAAAACTGTTAGGCTGAACAGTTTTCAAAAACCCTAATGTCAATCCGTTTCAATCTTCTTCAATTTTGCCCATCCGTGGCATCTGTTGTTTCTGTTATGTTATTTTAACCTCCCTTTAAAGTTTTAAGCGGTTATTTTTATGTTTCTCTTAATTTAACGGGCATTTTGTAATTTCCTAATTTGGCTGAATTTCGTGACACAGCTCCTTTAACTAACAAACTACCATAGTCAGGCCAATAAGTTGATCTGTGTTTGCCCGATTAATAGAGACTTAGTTTTAGATTCGGGGACGAGAACGAATTCGAGTACGAGATTTGACTTTAAGATTTTTCGAGTATTCTAAAACATAGACATACCGGAAAGTTTCCTTGTACTCTTTTCACTAAAAGAATTAGCACTGTTATCTTTATCTTACGATCCCAAAATGATAAAACCTAAAACATTTGATAGCTTGTTTCCGCCACCACGACATTTCCACTAAAACTCGTGGTGGAATGACGACGATTATCACTTTTTCCCGCCAAAATGATGCTGCTTCACGCGTGAGCACCACTTAGTATTGAAATATCGTGCTTGTAGTCGTCCTTGTCTTAGAAATCTAACGGCCTCTAATGTTGAGTAGCCCCGGTTGAGGTTGTTGCTCGGTAGGCATGGCTCGAAATTAACGCTCGCAAACTCGCAAAATGCGAGTGATTTTGATAATCTGCGAGTAAGAAAAATATCCACTAGCAAACGATTGCGAGTTAGAATTATCCATGTCTCCCAAACAAAGGGAAATAATTTGCTTGTGGTCTCACCAGTTTGCTAGTGGAAAAATATCTTACTAACAAAACTTTGCAAGTGCACTAAAAAGATAACTTCGAGCCCTGGTAGGTCTCTGACTGACGAAGAGAACGACCTGATTTAGTGCGTAGCGAGTAGGAAAGTTGATATCAATCAAGAGAGGAAAAGTAGTTTGTATTTACCTCTGTAATATCACCAATGCAAGTGAATCCATCACCGACATACTCCTGTCTACAGACGCACCTCCGCTGATACGGTCCCACGAGCCTGCAGTCAGCTCTGTAGCTACAGCCTCCATTATCCTGAAACAATAAATGGATTGAGTGAATGGATGAACATAAAGCGAACGAATGAATGAATGAAAAAAAAGAACGAATGAATGAAAGAAAAGAAGCCAATAAAAATTATAAGATTAAATTAAACACCGATAATACGAAAAGAAAATGACAATCACAAACCAACATTTGAAATGCATTAAGAAATAGAAACTTTTTTCGACGGCTTATTGGCCCTTTTGAAGTTACACTTTTACAAAAGCGCACGATGGAAAAGAACCTTGATCAATAGTTTAAATCAAAAAACTAAAAAGTTGAAAAAACAATGTGATCAAAGACATATGCCAACGTTACTCAATGACGTACCAGGTTACAAGGGTTGATGCTGACGCAAGAACTCACACCATCGCCTGAATAACCCTTCTTGCAAAAACAATTTCTCTAAACAGAAAAGAAAACATTTGACAACCGTTAGGCTTTGTCTGCGTTGATGCATACCGAGTTGCTTTTCTCGTAAACTCGATATCGTATCAATCCGGAATGGCGTGAACAGCAACGATACAGAACTAGAACAAGCCGTTCAAACACACCGAGCATCGTGCCCGAGCGGTTGGCCGAGAGCGTTTGGTACTCTCAATCCCAATCCTCACTCCTAAATATTTACTTTCGCCTAAGTGGATTCCATTTCTCCTTGCTGCTTGCTTGTTCACATTACACCGAAAGGGCGGCACAGAACCTATCCGATATGTGACGCTCCACTTTCAAGATCTGCAAGCTTGTCCATCACGACAACGTGCATAATCCCAGGGAGAAGTACACACTTAAAAAAAAATTATGTGCTTAAAATGAAACACTTCCAAACAGATCTGGGAGACCCCTAATTATCATTGGTCTCAGTTAAATTTCGTTTAAATGAGTTTGATCGCTATAGGTCAGAGTGACGTTTCAACAGATAACACCAGTACTTAAAAGAATGCAATAAAAGCCCACACATCTCCCGGCTTTTACCAAGCAAATGTTTAGGACCCTCTTGGACACACTAATTGGCCTTGAGATTGCAGCGATCATTCTTTTACTGATAATCACCTTGCCAGGTCCAATGTAGGCACAAGTCGCGTTGCTATGGCAGCCTCCATTATTGGTCTGGCAGGGGTCTATTGCTGTTTAAAAAAAGATGGACCATTCAATGAGTTATATTTCTACTTACTTTTGATTTTTGGCATATGGCGCCAACAGTGTCTGGTGCGAATTTCACTAGCTCCGCCAAAAATTGGCAAAATTGACCAGTGTAGCTTTCACATTGTATGTGAATTAAGCTACATTTCAAATATATCAATTATATGTACATTATATGTCTAGAGACTAACGCGAAAATCTCGCGGTTCATTTAGGCTTTAGGCATTTTTTACTTCATTAATACTTATTTATTTGTCATCTTAAAAATGAACTAAAGAACCTTAATATATAAAAAAAACACAATGCAACTTAAAAAGATAAGAGAAATGCAAATAAAGTTGTTGTTGTTGTTATTGTTACCGTATAAGGTATATCTTACTAAAAGGACAAGGTTACTGTGAAACATTCCGCTCAATTGAGGGAAATATGTTATCAACGGCTAAACACTTTTCCAGTTTTTATTTGTTTTCGTCAATACCAAACGACTTAGTTTGGTTTTTAATACCCATCTGTTCTTAATTTACCATTTTACGGTTTTTCGAACAGGTTATAAGGCTTTAAAGCTTGGGTATTATTCTATACCCAGTCTGAGAGACAGCTGCGGACAATCGAGCATTATGACATGCGTTCCTTGTCAGTGGTTATCCAGATGAGCATTCACACACACATGCGTAATAACCCGAGTTACCATGCTCTTGAATAAAAAGACAACTTTACCCTAGTGGAGAACCCGTATTAATCACTAAGAGTTCAGTGAAGAAAACAAACGAGCAGACGCTTCAAACAGACGCTTCCAAGATTGTGGACTATGAAAATGTTTTATACTAACCTACACAGATAAATCCATCCCCTGTGAATCCATCGTTACACTGACAGGACCTGAAGCCTGGCTGACTCATGTCAATGGAACATGTGGCATTTCGATGGCAGCCACCGTTGTTGACGATGCAGGTGTCGATAGCTACGCGCAACAAACATCATTAGGCAGTTTTTTCGCGTACATGACGATTGCAAGTACAAGAATGAGATTATGATTAAGCTACTCAGCATGAGTGCAAATTCAAATCTTGAGGCCAAAGCCCGATACGTTGGTGGGGCTTTCTTCAAATCTTATATGCTCAACCCCTCCCTCCAGCCCACAAACAAGGTAAGACGATGGTATCTAGAGTTTCCCGAGTTTCAACTTTGTATAAGGGGGGGGGGGGGCGGTGAGGGAGGGGGGGTGAGATTTGCTAGATATTTTTTAAAAGGTTGCACTGTTTCATGAGGGCAACTAGAAATTACAGAAAATTACGAATACTGCATCACTTTCCCAAGGACGTTATTCTGGGATTGTAGATATGCTGAGTCGATTAACAAAGATAATAGGACTGTATCTCAAATCATACGTGTGATTTCAAAACTGAAGGAGCGCGCACCCTAGTTTTCCTCTTTTCACGTGAACAACATGCATCAAATTACTAGTTAACCTGCACAGTGAGTTCCGTTTCCTGTGTAACCAGCGTCACAGTCACATCTCCCGCTACCAGCTGGACCACGGCAACTGAAAAACATTATTTCCTCATAGTCAAGTACAACATATATGCATTAAAAAGACTTGAATAGGTACACAGTAAACTTACGTGGCAAATCGACTGCAGACAGTTGGAAGGCAATTCGCGTAATTCGCAGCTAAAAAAAGAAAAGAAAGATTTGAGTATAAAATTATTCTTTACAGTTGTTGTTCAAAACTGATACAGTTAGATAACTACTTGCGTTTGAAGTAGTGCGCTTCCATACTTACAGCCTTGATATTAATGGACGTGAAATATAAATAAACGAATCAAAATTTGATATTACAACATGAAACCTTTCAGATCTTTTAAAAGAAAGAATTAATGAAAGTGTCAAATATTTAAGTCCAGGTTTAAGTTATAAAGACTGACTGGATAACGACGAATGGAGATACAAAACAAACCAAGAATCATAATTTCCTTCATGGTGGAACACATTTCAGGGACGCAAGGACAACTGCCAATGATTTTTTTTACAGTTACGGTGTAGACTGCAAAACAGTCCGTATTTTAGCGTATTCGCGCGGAAGTCAAACAAAAGGTCTGGAACGAGGCTGAAAACAGACAGCAAGAATGGGGAGTTTTTCTTCTCTCGCCTCACACGCCCTACGAGTGTGTGAGGCTCGCGCGCTTCGCCTGCGTAAGACTCTTACGCCACGCTTTACCGATTTCTTTACTGATTTTAAGAAAAAAGCCAACTGTTTTGCAGTCTAGTTACGGCGAGGCTCAACTTACAAACGTTGCAATTCTTTCCTTTCCAGCCATGATGACAAAAGCAAGTCCCGTCACCGCTGATTCCCTCATTGCAAGTTCCGTTAACACAGTTACACTCTGAAAGGAAAGCGGCGTCTTGTAAAATCCTAAAGGAATTAGTTTCTAAGACAAATTTTGACGCTGAGTGAGTGGCTTTAAAACGGAAGATGAGAGGAGGAACAGAGGGTGTTTTGAGTGCAGACCCTTCTTCTGTGTGTTGCAGCAGCAAAACCAGCACTCATTATGTCATCCTCGGTTTTTGAATCGGTTTACGATGGCTATTTCATTTTATTAACTCGGTTAATAACTAAACCACCATTTTTTGTTATAAAAGTAGATCAAATTGACTGGATAGAGGTGCCAACAGTTTTCATTTTTTAACTTGAAAGGACATAAGTGAAGCCAAGTCATAAGGTTGATGTGCGACGAAAAAAGCGTTTAAGGTAGTTCGCATTCATCTGCAAAATGATTATGCAGTGCAACAGAGTTTTGAAACACCTTTTTATTTCTGTGGTCACCAACCGATTTTACAACACATCGGGCCGACAAGTCACGGTGTGTAAAGCAGCCGTTACTTTGAAGCCGTTGAACCAAAATAACAATACGATTTGCGCACTTACCATTGGTACAATTAGTTCCATATTTCCCAGAAATGCACTTTTCACAGGCGGTGCCAGTAAAGTTGGCCGAACATTGACAGTGTCCACTGCCTGATTTTCCATCATCGCAAACGCCATTACTGGAACAAGCGTCGCTCAAATTACCAGGACAAGCTAAAACACACAGATCCACACAACTCAGCGGTAAGGAAAGAAGACGAGCGTGACCGTCGGTGACTTGACCATACTTATTGCGTATTAATCTCCCGTTTATAGCTGCCCTATCTTTCTAGCCCCATATAGTTATCTGAAAAATGTCACAACACTTTTCGCAGTTATATTACGGATAGAGTACTGCGCAGATCCAATCTACCATTGAGAGAAAAGGGGCAAGAGCATAATTTGGAACCTGGTATGTCATTATGGTTAAACTTTTGATACCGTTAATTTTCTTTGTTTGCTTTAACACGAATGCATAATTAAGCACTACAGTAACAGCCCAATATATAATATATAATAGTATAATTATATTTAGGTGATCGCCTTACATTGACAGTCCACTCCCCAGAATCCAGAACAACACTTCTTAATCTGCCAAAACACAAGATATCATCAATGTTTCATTAACCCTTTAAACCCTAACATCAAAATTCAAATTCTCATTTGTTATCCCTATGCGTTTTCAATAGAAGTAGTGGGGAGAATTTGTTGAAGTATCAATTAGATTCATCTTGTTTGATCATGTTCTTAATTCTCATGACCACTCTGTTTCATAAAGCAGTGATATTTCAAGGAGAAATTTGACGTTGATCACTCTTAGGGCTTAAAGTGTTAATACTTCTTAGGCTCATCAAAACTCGATGAAGAAAGACCAATGGAAATCGTCTCCGCCAAGAACGGTTCGCTATTGGATTCTAATTGGCAAAGATTTCTTAAGGATAGGCACCGAGGATTTCCCCCAGCACAAGAAAATCGAACCAAAAGACCCCCCTAGCTCTAAAAATTCCCGCCCACAAATTGCATATACCCGGCAACCCGATATCTTGTGATTGTCCTATAAAACAATTTTGTCAACGTCATCAAGACTAGCGGATGACTAGAGAGTGCAGAATTGATCACGTAATTGCCTTTACTTTTGCATTTGCTGGCGTAACGGGGACCAATAAAATGCGAGCCATGGTACATGCCTTAATAAGTTACCATACCAACGTACAAAATGCGTGACTGTGCAGCTTACCGTGGTTGTTCTTAGGCATATTGCTCGACAGCCAGGTAAGGTAAACCATCCTAACGGAATCCTGCAAGCATTTTGCCGAACGGCCTATAAAGAAATAAATATAGAGGAAAAAAGGATTACATTGTCCAAAATGACATGCAATCTGCGTTTTGAGTAAATACTGGCAAACGTTACTCTGATGAACGTCCACTTTCTATTTACAGGCCACTTACCAGATTTCTGGCGCGTAACATTGTCAGTTAATAAATGGAAACAGCGCCTCTATTGGCCATTCTGAGTTTGCGAGTGAGACTTAACGGTTTTAAGTCCAGTTGCACCATGGAATCGTTTTGAAGTCGCCTGCACTTCTTTAATCAGCTGTTATGAGCTCGCCCTGGGAGCTGGGTCCAAATTCATTCCCCAGAACAGTCCCACAGTGCAACTGGACACAGCACTAACCCAGTCTCACACAGCCAATCAACAGGCCCCTTGTTTTCAACTCTATACACGGGTGAAGTAACTCCATCTGGGTAAATCGAACTTAAAGGGGCTGTGTCACGAATTATATCAAAATTAAAACAGTGCGAATTGACGTCAAACTGAGTGAAATAACCGCTCAAAACGTTACAAGAAAGTATGAATAACATGACAAATACAACATGAGCCTAACAGTTCGGTGAAATAATCCTTGGGAGACATACATGAATTTCTTTGACGTGAAGCTGTGATTTGTCACTTTCAAGTACAGTCGACTCCCGATAATTCGAACCTTCAGGGAAAATTTAAAAAAGTCCGAGTTATCGGGAGTTCGAGTTATCGAGAGTAAAATTATGTAGAAAACGATCCGAAGGGAAATGAAAATTGCTTCGGCGGGAGGTTCGAGTTATAGAGGGTTTGAGTTACCGGCGGTCGACTGTAATTCCTTTAGTTCCATATCGACGAATAAGGTCGCGTAACTGGCATCATAAGCCAACTTAATTATCAACATAAGAGGTAGGTATGGTACTCACGACTTTAGTAAACCCACTACCACACGTTGGATTAAATATAGGACATAACGTACAGCGTCCCTAAAAGAGCAAAGGGAGGACAAAAGAAGAAGTTCATTAGAAAGCCAACCGGGAGCTTAAGCAACGACAACGACAACGAGGACCACAATGACGACTTCAAAAAACAATTGGTTTTATGAGCTATACAACACCTCCGCACGTGCATCACGCTTTTTAGTACATTTCTTTGCACGACTGCACTGCACGACTACGACGTGAAACCTCCTAATTTGACGTTTTATGGAGGACGTGGAGATACGACGACGAATTCTCCTTTCTCTTTTTGAACTTGGATAAAGTCCTTAAGAATTCAATACAGGAAAAGTCGCCGGCACTTGACATATTGAGCGGGTCGAAACTGACGCGATTAAGTTTGAAAGGACACAAATTCATTTCTTAGCGACGTTTTCACTGCCGTTGTCGTCGTCGTTGCTCAAGCTCCTTAAGAGGGACTTTAAGATCCAACGACGCGACGGCCACGAGAACGTCTCTTAAAAAAGTTTGTTTGCGTTCTTTCAGTCTTTATAGCGACTATTCGTACCCAATTACTTTGTCAAATGTAGGCGAACCCTCCTCAAGCTGAATTTTTGAACATATCCAAGCTCAGAAAGAGAAATAAAATTTCGTCGTTGCTTGTTTATGTCCTCCATAAAACACGAAATTAGGCATTTTCACGTCGTAGTCGTGCAAAAACGGGAAAGAAATGTACAAAAAAAAGTGTGATGCACGTGCAAAGCTGTTGTTTTGTTTATAAAACCTATTGTTTTTTGACGTTCTCGTCGCCGTCCGCGTCGTTGGATCTTAAAGTCCCTAATATCTCAGTGAAACGAGTACGCAGCGATAGACCTCTTTAGCTTGCATGTTTATTCCAATGAAGGTCCCATGGGAATATGCCCCTTAGTCTTATCATAAATTATGCAAGTGAATAAGACGAAATTTAAAAGAAACTGTTCTTAAGAGTACTATCACATGACCTGCATTGGGAAAATAAGAAATACAAGCTAAAGAAGTCTGTCTTCCCCAATTATAAAGTGAGGAACAAAATGCAATATTATGGTGCCGTTTCACTTTCTCCATTTTTCTTGTAGACTTCATAAATAGGTGGATGACACGATGTAACCATCCTCCTTCACATATCTGCGCCACAACGATTATTAATTAATAATTAGATAATGGTGAACGTGAAAGTCACAGATACTTCATTCTCAGTTTTTTCCTGAAAGTTTCATTTTGAATTATCTCGAATAACTATTAATAGAAATAGTGTCCCAAAACTCTGGTTATTATTCTTATTCTTATTGTTACTGTTATTTTATTATCATTATTGTTATCATCATCATCATCATCATCATTATCATTATCATTATCATTATCACTGTCATTATTATCACCAACACAATTATCTTGATTATTAATATTATAATCATTAAGACTAAGTGACTTACAAGAAAATAATTACGTCTAATCTCGTCACAGTTCCTCCGTACAGGTTCCAGAACCCCATTTATTCCAAATACCATTGCTTTCCTGGCCTTTTGTCCTTTAATCACCACTTCAATTCCATTGACTCTTAGCTGAAAGACAACAGACACATCTGACATAAGCTACACCTGTAAGAAGAATTGTTAAAGCGAGTGTGCTATTTTAGAACGAGAAATGTTCCCCGAACATAAAAAAATTCTTGATGAATAACTGAGTGAAACAGCCAACAACGGATTTTATTTCGTGTGTTAACTATTGGCTTCTATCACTTGTTCAATTTTTTTTAAATGAGTACTAGTGAACAGCACGAAGCAACACAAAAAACAGCAAAAAGAAAATCACAAAATAAACGTGCTGGGTGACTAAAAATTTGCCTGAAATATTTAATTTGGGGGCTCAAGGATTAACGTTCAAAACGTTAAAAGTGAAATTTTTGATCCCGATGATGCAATCCGTTAGTAAGGACCACTCCTAAATATCGGGTGGAACGCGGTAAGTGTATTGACTGCAACCAGAGGTCATTCTACTAACCATTCCCTGTCCGGGTTTGGTCACTTTGACAAGAAAATTGTCTCCGAGCCAAGAGGAATACTCTTCTCCGTTTCGTATCGTCTCCTCCGAGAGATACTGCTTCACAACATGGTACTTCAAGGTGTCGGCAGACTAAAGAAATTGAGGCAAGAGGGATATACAGTGATAATAAATCGTTAACTCGTACCACTTAGCTATTTCAGTATGCAAAATAAACTTTTTACGTCACGACCGTGGATACCATCTTTATCAAGAAAACTCCCTGTTAGCAAAGGCCTCTTTTTACTGGTATTCTTTTCCACCTGCCAGCCGAATACCGGCGAAAAGAGGTCGCTGCTAGCAGGGAATCAAAAACAAGAAAGACTATCAAAAAAGCTAGCAGTGACCTGTACTGAGCAGAATTTATGGACGCCAGCTGTTACGCGCACTGATCATTCTCGTCCCCAAAACAAAGACGGGCTCTGGGGACGAGAATGCGCACTGATAGAGAGGTATGGGAACAAGTAGTTTGCCAACCACCTTGATCCGGTTTGCCATGATAAGACTTCCGGTCTTTCCAAGAAAGCACCTATCGTTTTCTACGAAAAATACACAACCTAAAAAAACACCCGTAACTAAACAAAAGAATATCTTGTACACGTCGGAAACAACCTCATACGGTGCTCGCTGTCGGTATGTTATTCGCACAAGAAATATTAAAATCTTGTCATCGGTGTTGTTTTCCTTGAAGTGAACGCAAGCTGACTTGGTTCTTTTTCAACCGCTTAGGCTGTTTATTCAACTGCGAGGATCGATCATTTCCACTTTCATATGTTTTGATACTGTTTTGCATATTAGGAACGATTTATAGACTGTAATGGAAATCCACTATGGCTATTACTATTCACTTAATCCCAGATTACTCAGATAAAAAAGCAATAAATATGTCTAAACGTTTTACTAGTAATAGATAGAGACTTTCAATCGTTGTATGTAATAGATACACTATGCTCAACTATGCTCGCAGAACGTCAGGTGATTTCCTTATTTGGTTATAAAAGACGGTGATTGGTCAGCATTGATTTTGGCGGGAGGGTAGACCATCATAAAACCGGCAGCGCTTAGCGCTAAACAGTAAATTTGGAGTCTTACAGTCGTCTTTTGATTCGTTGCAATTTTCATCACTAGCAAAGGCGGGTGAAACGTCGTTCCTGAAGAATCCAGAGCTTTACAGGAAGTTGTTGTTCTCTTGCACAGTCAACGAGTTAATGCGAAAATGGAATCGCATTCCGGTAATCAACTTTTTATTGATTTGATTCAAGTTAGGACTTGATAACCTAGAAACCTGAGTAGTTAGCGTGCAATGGAACCAAACCGCTTGGTCTTCAGTCTTAACTTCTGTAATATTTAATTGACCATTGTTTTTTCAATGTTAATTTGTTGGCTCGTGGTTTCCACTAAACGACGATCGAATTCTAAAACGTAGAAGCTTGGTTTCCGGATGATATGGAACACCACTGAGCACGACCGATCGGCGATCGGTTTGTGTCACGTCGCAGCCATGTGCTTGGCGCCTTTTTCGCACTAAGATCGAGTCTAACAGACATGGGGTGCTGGCGATTCCTTAAGAGTACTAAATGTCAATATTTCCCTGTGTCTATCATATTTGGCTCAATCATGCCCAGATTTTTTCGAAGCGCTTAAACTACACGACGATGCTCATTAAGTGATGCAGGCGACAAACTAAACAATGAATACAGCACGCTATTGTTTCCTTCTTTTAGCTCCTTTTGTTTCGCGAAATTGCATATGCGCATATTTCGCAGTTAACGTCAAGAACTTAACTTTTGTTTTATTCTACGGCAATTCTTTTGGGTCAAAAGATATTAAAACGGTAGAAAGAACGAGGAAATTTTAAAATTATTTTAGCGACAGCGTGATCTTGATTCACTGTTTGGAAAATTGCGCGCAGAAGCCGGTACACGACTTAATTATCAGACAAGTTCCTGAAAAAAAAAATACGAAGAGCTATTTTTCCTGTCTAGGTGTTAACGTACGAAATGAGATTCCTTGGCAAATAAGATAGCTACGAAAAGCTTCTTTTTATAATAGCCTGCGAGCAAGTTATCCGGGGCTCTCTGGTGGCGGGGCGGGAAAAGGAAGGGGAGCTTGCAACTACGTCTCTGGAATTAGAATTCCACCTCCAATTCCCCTGTGGCTCCCTGTCGACTGAGCTGTCAGATTTCCTCCAATCAGCGCGAAACGGAAACGAGCGCGAATGTTAACAAACATTGAAAAACACGTGCCAAGGGTAAATTTGTCAATAGGAAAGCTCTAAAATGAATTCGCTTGCACATGGAGTTGATGGCTGTGAAGTGTACCGTAAATGATCTTATTGATGCCCCCTCTCTCGTGAACGCCTCCTGCTCCCTGTACAACAGACGCCCATATAAAAGTTGCACCAAACTGCTAGAAACAACGCAAAAGCGATTAAAATAATTGGATTCATACAGTTTCTTGCTTGAGAGACAAGGCTTTGTGCATTGCTTGTACGTAGATCATTTGGTGGCCAACTACTGTCCGCTTTCTTACATTTAATTTTTTTCTATTTAATCAGACGATGATTTGGAATGGTACCAAGGAATAGTGCAGTTCAATGCTGGAATAGGAGGCACCGATGAATACACACATAGATGGTATGTGTATCGGATGGACGCAGGACCCGATGATCAGGAATTAACAGCCAAAATAAGGGAAACGTGTTTAAAGAGAAAACAACCCTTTTTTATTTTCACTTTAAAATCTCGCACGTACGTGGTTTGTATAAAAGGGCCATTTATCAAACTTAAGGGTCCAAACAGAGGAGAGGTAATGGCTGATTGCAACCATACATGGTTAAGTTTCTTGCTGGACAGACACCATCGTCGACCAGTCCGAAGTAGAGTGAAGAACTTCATTGAATTTCTTGGACTGAGAGACCTCAAGGAAGACATTGATATTCACGCGGAAGAATATTTGGTACAAACGACCAATTCGATGGGTGAAGCCGAGGAAAAGCGATGGCCTTCAGGTGATGAATTGTTTAATCATGAATGGAAAATGGAGGAATTCCTTCGCGGCACACTCTCATGTAAAGAACATTTTCAAACTGGTATTTTAAAACTTTAGTGTCATAAAACGTTAGTGTTTCCTCTGCGCTTAAGAGACAATTTTTGTTAGTTTTCCTTCGTCGTTACGGATCCAAATAATCTGAGATCAAGAATCAGACTGAGAAAAGAACGAAATTGTACCTCGCACTATAAGCTGGAAAAGTACACAAATGGGAATGTTTTTAGACGTGCACTAACGAACAATTTATGTATACTAGTAATAGTTGACACTACAGCTGCTCCCGCTCTGTATGTTGTCGATCAAAAGTATTCTTGTTGGTCGTTGCATAGCTCTTTGAAATATACCGATTTGTCAGAAAATTTTCACAAATATTCCATACAATAGGTGAGATAAAAACAGGAAACGTAAGGTTCCACTCATTGATTCAGTTCAATTTACACAGCTTTGATCAAAACATTCTCAGTTTCGAGTATATTTTATTATAAACCATAAGAGAGGCTTTGATTAGAAGTTGGAAGTTTTCGCTATTTCTCTTACACTTCTTACATACAGTTCATTTTATTAGCCGGAAAGTAAGCCTTAGAAATTAAAAGGTTTGATCAGTTCATACTTGTGCGTTCTAGTCATTTCAGTTTTGACCATTAAGACAATACTTAAAAAAAAATTATATAGAAGGCCATTTGTGAGCATGGAGTACGTCAGCGAGGAATTTAATTGTCAGCGAATTTCTTTAATCGTCCATCGTTCTTCTGGTGATAAGCTAGCCGTTGATTCACTCGTCTTGCTTATTTGTGGACTGAGTCTTATTCCCCCAAAGAGAGAGAAAGAGTGTCTGTCAGATTGTTTCCAATCATAGATTTGTGAATGAATGATAAACCCGCGTCTGGCAAACTCTTCAAGTGTTTATATATACACAGTTATACGCACCCCATAACTTTATTCACGCTTATCAAGTGCCTTTTGGTCCATAACTTTCAAAACAGCTGCTCCACAGAATGTCACTGATAACCCGTAACACAAAAGAGTATTGAAATATACGCCACTTCCCACAATGCACCTTATTTGTACCCCAAAATTTGTACAAGCATTGTTTTCAATTTGTCTTGGGACGGCTGTTATACCCAGGAGAATTGAAAAAAAAAGGTTATGCAAACTTTTGGGGGCAAAAAAGGTGCATTATGGGAAATGTGGAAACGTCATCATTACCTAACGATTCCATGCGGCCCCTGGTCAAGCAAATCGAGATTTTTTCTTGTAAACTGACTGTATATTTCAACTGCATGTACCTCTCTATATATACGCGCGAGCTACTGGGATGTCTGCTCGGGATTTCGCCCTCTGAGCGCAATCCCTGGGGGGGCAACAAGTACCAACGTAAAAAAAGAATCGAAAAGAGAAGAGGCGAAAAAGTCAGCATTGGCGGATGCAACAAAAGCAACTACCCACTTTGTCACATGACCTAGTCCCAGGCCCAACTGGCGTGTGAGAAAAACTACGTTTTATCTCAAACCTTACCAGGTTGTTATTCTTGAGTGCAGCGTTTGTGGGAGCAAATACTGTACAGGCATCGCAGGCGTCCAGCAACGACAACAGCTGCAGGCTCTACAAAACAGTTATGCAGCATTAGTTCCAAAAAAAGGTCCTGCCGAGCGGATTTCAGCTGACACTAAGAAGTGTGGATATCAGAATACTGTAAAATGCCAATTATACACTCAACGCTTAAACAACCTTTCAACTCTTTCACTCCCAGAATACGAAGGATTATCGTTGTCGAAGGGTGCTTTTTCCATTTGTCAGAACTCAGTGTTCGGCCAGCCCGTCGTAATAAGAATTTCACTTTTGATCAAAACTAACCATCCAGGCCAGTCCAAACCTAAACATTACGCACAAAAGAGATAAGTTTTTTTCAGCAAAACATCTTGGAAAAAGACTATTTTATGGTCAGAATGTCTGGTTCGGCCATGGTCCAGCCAGCCAGTTCTGACTTTTGGAAAGCGCCCCTCGAAGACTACCCAATCATCTTCAAAACTTTCATTTATTTCGCTATACCTTCGTTACAGTCGGTTAAATCGCTTAATTCCACAAAACACAAAGCAATGACCAGAATCGGAAGCAAAGCCTGAGTAAACTAACTGACGTCACATGACGTCATCCCTCTTTTTTAATTCTTTAGTTGTCCCAGTCTCTGGGACATTTGTGAGAGGAAAAAGCAGATTTTATAAGGCTGAATTAAAGAAATTTTAAGGGAGACATTTTTTGAAAGTTCACATGTGTTAATTAAACTCATCTAATACACGAAAATCAGTTTAAAAAGATTCCGTGTCATATACACTTAAACACAACAGCACGGTACCTTTAAGATGGAGTAGAAATCAGAAAACTCCGATATATTCTCAAGAAGTTCTGAAGTTAAAGGAAGTTGATTTTCAGAGGACAAACGTGGAGGCAGAAGAACCTAAACAAAATAACGAAAGGTCGATTATTAGTTGAACTGCAAAGAGTTAAAACTCAAAGAAGCGCCAAACGATAACAGAGAGCTTTAGATTTGGAGACGAAGACGACATTCCATTTTATGATTTCTTGACTATTCTCTAAGAACAGACATCCCGGAAAGCTTCATTATCCTTTTTTCACCAAAAAAGTCAGTACGCTTATAACCGTTGAAGAAGGTAAAGCCCTCTCCCGATCGCTAAATGATAAAATTTCTAACATTTGGTAACTTGTTTTCGCCACTACGACACTCTCGTTAAAACTCATAGTAGAATGGCGATGGTTGCCACATTTTCCCGCCAAGATGACGTTGTTTCGAGCGCGCGCACTACTTAGTATTGAGAAAATCTCGTACTCGTTGTCGTCTTCATCTTAGCCTCTAAAGCTCTCTATTCATTGGCGGGACGCTTCCTAAATTCCCACCGTCACTCTACCCCCCCCCCCCACCCACCCCCCTGGTGTGGAGGTAACTTCCTATAATACCTTATACGGAATAGCTCCGCCCGAAGGGGGTGGGGGGCGGGGAGCTTTAGACTACTCCCCAGGCTTTTCCGTTCGATTTTTGCTGAGATTACCCTGAATCGCAGAGGTAACTTGCAACTGTTTCCTACAACAGATGACTATTAACATTAAGGAAAGAAGTCGAATTTTCATTTTAAAAAATGTGGCTATGTAACAAAGGATTAAGTTATTTAAGAAAGAAAACGGACAGTTATGAGAGGCGGCTATTGAAGAAAGAAGATGGATTTTTAAGGAGAAAGTTGGTTGTTTAAGGAAAAAAGGGCCACTTAAGAAGAAAGGTCGCTGTTAAAACAATACGTTAGACTTTAGCAAAAGACTGAACTTGTGTATTTGTTTGAAAAAAAATGCGTTACTTCTCGGTGCCTTACTTTATTGATGATATGAACAAATCCATTTTCCGTGGTGACATTTGCTTGCACGACTTTTGCTGAAGCACCAATATAAACCTGAAAAAACGCAACTTGCTTGAGTGTCAATGTATTTAGCACAAAAGTACTAAATTAAAGAGACTGTATTTACGTCCCCTATGGGAGACAGAATCGCCATTGCCAAGTAACCATCCGAGCACGTGACGATCACGTGAAGATTTCATTGTTAGATGTCAAGTGTTTTTAAACTAAAGTTAGCCTCTGGCATAGCCCAGCGTAGCTGGGTGGAAAGGCCGCGAGAAGAATGGAGCGGAAACAACGAGAAACTAGCCGCTCGCGCGTTTCCGCAGCTTCGCCACTCATTTGCCCTCTTGCTACGAGCACTGGAGCGAACACTGTTGGCGAAAATTTCAGCTAGGTAAAGCCCCAGGCAAACTGACGCAACATTGTTGGACGTTACATGTTGCGTCCGTGTTGTTGGGAGTTGTTGCGCAAAGTTTGAAACCTTTTGAACCAACAACTCTCAACATTTCTTTTATTCCGTGATAACCGAAGCGTAGTATAACAACTTGACATCCGTTTGCACGGCTCCTTCAACATTGTTGGGGCCTCGCAAGAGCTAGGACGGCTGTCGAATTCAAGTTTACAAAGTCTTATGGGTTGTATCCTTCCCACGACGCACTGCAGGTCGCAACATTGTTAGGAGTTGTTGCATCTGTTTGCACACCACTACCAAAGAGGACGCAACAATTCCTACTATTGTTGGCGTCTGTTTGCACGTAGCTTAAAGGTCATGTTACACGAGACAATTCGCAACGAGGATTTTTAGCGTAACACAGCATTGCAATGTTGTAACTATTAGAAACAACGTCGCAAAAATGTTGCAACACTGTGTCGCGCTAAAAATCGTCGTTGCGAATCGTCTCGTGTAACATCACCTTAAGGAGTACACTACATACCATTTGTGCCCGTGTAGTTATGTTCAGCGTCAGACCATTGGAAGCATTGAATGCATTCATTCCCTTCAGCTGCTCTAGACTGTACGACTTATCTACAAGATGGTACCTATAAAAATTTAAAAAAACAATATGCGATCTTGAAAAAAATACAGAAGTTCATGCATCGCTAAATTTGATTTACCTCTGGATTCTTGGGTATAGCAAATCAGACCAAGGGATTAGCGGAAAATTATGGCCGCGCGCAACACTGGGTCGATGCTGCGTCGAATTGCGTTATGGAACTATTTTATGGGAACGCTGTCGCCTCTTGAACTGGATCATACGAGGTCGCACGGGAACTGGGGAAAATTCTTCTTAAAAAAGCCCCGTGTTGCATTTCGACGAAACACCGAAAAGAACATGACGGATTTTTCAAGCATCAAAACTCAAAAAACGCTTTAATATGAAATTCTCGACATTTCTTATCCGAAAAACTAAAGAAACCTACCTTATCAGATATTGCAGCCTTTCTGTGCTGTTGGTCCAATATTGTTTGTCCGCGTCAGAGAGCAGAGATAATGCGGAGACGGACGGTGCAAAAAGTGTCAAATTCCTTGTGGGATCTGACAAATAATGTATCAGATTTGCTTGCTAAATAAAAAAAGAGTAAAAGAAATGTACGTTAATGAATTTCCTTTTAGCGTTTTCGTGTGGACGGGCGAAAACGCTACTTGTGCACGCGTATTTTTTCGCAAACGGAGGGAGGAAAAATTTCCGTTTCCAAACATAATCGAATACGTGTGGACGGGGACTGGGTCCGTGTTGCGTGGAATTGCATTGTGGGACTGTTTTGTGACGTATTTTGACCCAGTTTCTGCGCAACTTTCCAACAGCCAATAAAAGAAGCGATAGCGTCCCCCAGAACAATCCCATAGTGCAACTCGACTCAACATTGACCCAGTCTCATCGCAACCTGTAAATGACAAACAGCCTAACTTTTTTCGCAGGGAGTGAGGAATTGTCCAACAAACGTTAGGTGGCGTGGGAACGAAGTTTTCCGTCCTCGGGGCGGGGGGGGGGGGGAGTAACTAGGCAAATATATAATCTAGTTATTAACTTACAAAACACATTAGATGTGTAAATATCATTACCCTTATGAAGTTTTCCAGACGCGGATTCATCCTTCCAATGATCTACAAGAAAACAAATATTTTTGAGAATGACGATACTTATATCTTCTTCTGCAGGTCAAGTCAACTGTCAAGTACTTTGCATCCAACAGAACAGGAAGAGCGTTTCTTTCACTTCCTCACTGTCAATAGAATTTTTGTGGGTGTGCATAAAATTCCTAGGTTTACGAACATTACTTTCCTGTGGTACTGTTTATTATGCTGTACAAGGTGGTTCTAACTTTTGAGTTTTTGGATGAAATCCTAAAGTGTGACCATTCAAATGAAAGCTAATGAGCAGTAATTTCCTGTGGTACTGTTTATTATGCTGTACAAGATGGTTCTAACTTTTGAGTCTGTGGATGGAATCCTAAAGTGTGACCATTCAAATGAAAAGCTACTGAGCAGTACTTTCCGGAGATACTGTTTATTATGCTGTACAAGGTGGCGTTTTTAACATAATACCACTTGTCTACCACTACTTTGCTTAATATATTTGTAGTCACTTTTAACTGGATTTCTTTGTATTCCTGAGGGGGTCAACAGTTAAGGCCACACGCGAACTGATTAATAACTATTTTTAAAGTAAGTTGAGCCACATTGGCAACCGTCTTTTGAGTTCTATTGGGCTTTCGTAGCACATCAAGTTTACTCGCTCTAACCGTACACACAATTGACTTCCACGTTCCGTTATTAAAACAGCAATTTACCGTTGCAACAGATCCCAAACAAAAGTAACCATTTCCTATGAAGCCAGTGTTACATTTGCAGCTGTGATTTCCTGGCCCTGTACGAACACACTGAGCCTAAAGTGGAAAAAAACAAACACTTTTTAAGTGCCTTGAGTAAACGCAACAAAATTAATTGCTTGTGATTTGATTTTTCTTGACGATTAACTTATGTGGTTAGTTGGTCGCTTGGTGGTGGGTCGGTCGTTCGGTCAGCAGGCTAGCTAGTTACTTGCTTACATACTAAATGAGGTAAGCAGACAGACAGTCAGTCAGTCAGTAGGTCAGTTAGTTAGCTCGTTAGTAAGTCAGTCAGTCAGTCGGTCACTCAGTTAGTCAGTCAGTTAGTTAGTCAATTAGTCTGTCAGTCACTCACTCAGTTATTTAGTCAGTCAGTCGGACAGTCAGTCACTTAGTTATTTAGTTAGTTAGTAATCAATCAGGCAGTCAGTCAATCAGTCAGTTAGTTGATAGTCGGTCAGTCAGTTAGTCAGTTAGTTAGTTTACTAGTTAGTTAGTCAGTCAGTAGGAAAGTTGTTAGTCAATCAGTCGGTTAGTAAGTTAGTTAGTTGGTTAGTCAGTCATTCAGTCAGTCAGTTACAAATAGTTACTTAGTTGGGTCTTCCTCCTCTAGTTTGTACGTGTTGTGGCTACCGCAACCAGCTTCGACGCCTCCTTCCCTTTGTGTCTAACACGGTGCATAATCCCTTGACAAATTACCAAATTATCATAAAGTAAACTCCCCGCAACAATTTGTCTTTCCTTCTGAAAAACTAGCCGGCGAGTACTGCCGCAACTCATCGCTCTAGTCCGCTGGGGACGTCGGTACTCGCACGCTACTGGGAAATTAAACGCGAGGAAAATAACTTACATCAGGAGAACAGCCTCCATGATTCACCAAACAGTGATTGACTTCATTGCACGACGAACCATCACCGGTGTATCCAGGCTTACAAACACAAGTGCTCTGCAAAACACAATTGCACCATGACAATGCAGTAGCATCGTAACAAGCCCACTACAGTAGACAGAGCCGCTATCTATCGTGGCCAATAAAAAAGGGCAATGATGGCGCTAAGCTTTTCATCCTCCGTCACCAGCAGATGATTAGGGAGCGTGGGCAACGATGAAGGTGACGGCAACGATAACAGGAAAAAAGCACTAGGTTTAAAGAAGCAAAACAACTATGCACATGCATCACGCATTTTTGTACATTTCTTCTATCTTTTTTTTTTATCCTGAACTACGATGCAGTCTTTCAGAATTCAACTCCAGAAAAATTTGCCAACATTTGACGAATTGAGGGAGATGGAATAAGCGCGATAATGGTTTAACACTTTTTTTATCACTTTTTAAGTGACGCCTTCGTAGCCGTCGCCGTCGTTGTTGCTTGGGGTCCCTGTTTTCACGGACAATTCGCTTAAATTGGACGTTCAAACTATCAATGTTATTGCAAAACAACAACAAAAAACCATTAGACCAGGCACCATTTCAACTTGTCTACGCCGGTCGAAACGTAACAGAGTAAAATAGAACCAAGCAGCGTTTGAAGATTTCAGTCGAGAAACTGAGCCGCACTATAGACTCACCTGACCAGGGCCTATATACCGGCATTCAGCGTTGCTATGGCAAAACCCAGCACCCTTTTCCTGGCATGGATCTATTGCAACGCATACGACGCCGTCACCACGGAAACCATCCTGGCATGTACAGTTATTAGCACCAGGCCCCGTCATGGTGCAGACGGCCTCGTGATGACATCCTCCCCGGCTGGGTTTGGTGCATGGGTTGATCTCACTGCAGAATGTTCCAGAACCTTCGTACCCAGCATTGCACTGACAGCTGCGGAGTATAATGGTTAAACGATCAAGGTTATGTTCACACATAAGAATGTTGACTATGACGCCATTTCTGCGACGGAGGGAAGCTGCGCCTTGTGCTTGCGCATGATGTTCAAACAAGCCCCAAAGCGCCATCTTTGTGCGCAGAACTATGGTATACGCATGCTTACTTAGATCAGGAAGAATGGCATCAATGCCAGTACCTATGGTGCAAATGCATGCAAATAGGGGAAAGGACTGGAATCCACTAAGATGAGGACTAGGACTCAGTTCACCAAACCCTTTCGCCCAACCGCTCCGGTGCGATGTTCGACGTGTGTGAACGACTTGTTTGAGTTTAAACTCCCTAATGACAAACAGAGAACTATTCTGTAAAGTACCTGTGTTTAATTTTAGGAAGACTGTTTGCAAGCTCAGTGACATTTGTGTTGCTCCCAACCAAATTTTTTTTAGTCCGTAGTGTTTTCTAGTGCGTGTTGTACTGAAGGATGTCTCCACTGAACAAATCATTTGTCATTACAAAGATAGTTAAAACCAGGTTACTACAAAACAATGTCCCCAATACTTACCTGTCAACATTTCCTTGCCGGACACACGAGGCAAACACGTGACACCTGAGGCTTATCGAAGGATCAGCACATGGAACATCTCGCTGGTCACAGTTGTCCCCATGGAAACCAGGTGAGCATGAGTGCGGTACACATGTTCCATTTCCCCTGGGGCCATTGTCGCACTTGCCATGTAAGCATGTGCAAGCTGAAAAACCCAATCACAGGAGATTAGTCGCGTTGGAATAACGCCTTCAGTATCGACCAAATGGAGAAACGTTTTCTTAAGAAGAATGACAAGAATGACTTTGTTATAGGTCATTAGAGAGCTAAAGCAAAAACAACGAAGATCCAAGTGAACACGTCTCAAAAAGTAAATTTACATGAAACTGACCTGCAATAGTCCAACTGGGTTGGTTTGCCACATGCAACAACTTTTGACAACTTTTTGACAGTCGGGTTCACGTACTTAATAGGCTGATTTAGCAACAGGACGGGAACGTTAGATGATGAGGGGAAAGCGCGCGGAAAGGACTAAACACGACCTCCGGTGTTCAATTTGCCGCTTTGCCATTGGTCGAGAAAGTTGTTTGATTTGCGCGCGCCGTCGTCAACTGACGCTCCCGTTCTGTTGCTAAATCAGCCTAATAATGCACCGCGTGAGGAAATTTCATGTCGCAGTAAGTTGTACGGAGGAAGTGCAGGTTTGTTGCTTTGATCTTTAAAACTTCGGTCGTGACACTGTTTTTACTCTCGTCGTAGTATTTGCTTAGCTGTACATTGTGATGTGATCGTGAGTGACAGATAGGGATGGTGGAAATGAAAGTGTTGATGACAGCGATTGTGGTAATGTTGTTCAAGAGCATGATGATGATAATGACGAAGACGATGCTAATGACCGGGATTTTAGGGTGGGTTCCTTTGGATCAGGATCAGTGACCCAATAACAATCAGAATATAGTACATCAAATGAACCGATGAATCCCTTCCGAGAGTGGATTCGTTCCTTTGATGAAGTATTAGGGAAGTTAAGCAAAGACGTTTTTGAGCTACGCACGTCGACCGGAAGTGAGGCCTTCTCCCTTTTTATCTGCCTTGAGGCTAACAAATTTGTATTGCTAACTTTGTTTTCTCTTATAAAGACGATTTCCCCAAGAGTTTCAACCAAACCTCTGCCCAATGATGCAAAAAGTCCATTTCCGGTTGACGTCCGTCGCTCGAAAACTCTGTTGCTTAAGCTCCCTATTATCTAAGTGATCTCGGATCACTGATCCTGACCGGATCATCCCAGTGCAACGCACCCTTAGCAAGGATCACAGTGAATAACAATGATGATGATGAAATAGCTGATGATTAACATAATAAAAGCGAAAATGTGTTGTCAGTGACGGAATTGGCAATTTTAACGATGGCAAATCATTTGGGCGATGAAGACGAAGATAGATACTCGCCAGTGTCGATAATGATGCAATGACAAAACGAAGTTGGCGTCAAAAAAGGTGACAGTACGGATGATCATTACTAGCCTAATTAATTATGGTGGTAGTGGTGGTCTTATGGCGAGGATCTAAGCATGAGAAGATATAAATGTCATACTTTGGTTGCAAGATGGTCCAAACTTATCGACTCGATCGCATAGCTCACAAGCTGTTCCTTTGAACATGGGTTGACAAATACAGCTCCCATTGCCTCTGACTCTATCAAAACACTAACAAAGTAGAAAGATGATAAGAAATATCAGTAACTCCAATGAAATTGCATTTAGCAGAGAAAGGATGCCACAGTGGTGAGAACACTCGCCTCCCACCAATGAGGCCCGGGTTTGAATCCCAGCGTCTAAGCCATATGTGGGTTGAGTTTGTTGTTTGTTCTCTCCTTTGTCCCGAGGGGTTTTTCTCCGTGTACTCCAGATTTCCCCTCTCCGTAAAACTAATACTTCCAAATTCCAATTCGATCTGGAACCCACGGACACATTTTCATGAGTTCTTACGAACGCTCTGTCGGTAAATACAATGCAATCCAATGGAGGCCATACACTTGCATCATGGGTACTGGCATTGATGACAGTCATCCAATTAAGCCTACGTATACCATAGTTCTGCGCACTAAAACAGCGTTCTAGGGATCGTTAGAACATTCTACGCAAGCAAAAGGCGCAGTTTCGCTCAGTTACAGAAATCGCACCAAATTCACCGTACTCATGTGTGCCCAGAAGCCCTGTCCGGTTATAGTATCCACTATAGTACGTACATAGCCAGAGACTTACAAGCCAAGAACTCTCACACCATTGATTTGTATCTATAACTATATGCACAATACCTTTCCATTGCCATTACAAGCATTTCCAAACGGTCCAGGGCATGGATGACAGGGGGCTCCATAATATCCTGCACAGCACTCTGGCACCTGTTATGAAGGTAAAACAGCTTTACCTGCACCCTTTAAGCCCCAAGAGTGACTAATGTCAATTTTCTCCCCACAAAATCAATCGGCAATCAAAAGAAAAGATTTGTGAGAATTAATTAAATGATTAACTGAGGGAAAATGCTCTGATCTTTTATCAAATTCTTACCCTAATTTTTAATAGAAAAATTTATAGAGACCAGTTTGGAGAATTTGTATGTGAATAATGAGACTTAAAGGGTAAAAGGATTTAACACACTTTTCTCGAAAACAAGAATTCCTAATGCATTATCACTAAGAGACAAAGTGCTGCCCTTCCAAAAACTGGTCCAGACAAACATTTCAGAAGCAAATTTCCCAGTCGTTTCTTACGTGCCGCGAAACAGAATGACCAGAAAAGACGTCACAATCATTCCCAGTGACTTGTTTTCAGTTGCACGGTTTTCTACTCAACTGGAAGTGAAATTTCACTTTTTTGGTATGCTAACATACGGAAGAGAGAAATCGATATTGAAAATTTTTTGGTTACCTTTTTCAGAGCACAGTGTAGATTCTTTCAAGCAAATAAATGAAATTCTGTCATATACACTTTAAGCTATTACCTCAATAGAGCATGTGCTTGCTGTACAACCAACATATGTTCCGACAAGGAAGCCGCCTTGCATATATAGTCTGTAAAGGCATCTCGAGGTCGTGTTCTGAAACATAAGTACTTTCTAAGTACCACTAGAAGAAATACTAAGGCCTCTTTCGTCGGGAAGGTGTCAAAGGATTCAGACGTAACCTGACTGGATATTTAGAAGTTACTTCAGGGATTTGTGAGATGAACAGGCCCAGGATTTTTAACGGGGAGGTGCTATCCAACGAGGAGACGGGTCGGGGGGAATTAGGTTACCTGAGATTGCATTTCGAGCATTTTGAAAAACTGGGTATTTCTCAAACTTTTGATCTTCAAAAGCAATTTTTTTTAAAATAGAGTACTTTATTTTACACTTTTTTTAGACTGGAAATGCGGGATGTTACTATTCAAAAAGAAACGAAAGTAGAAAGAAAGCTTAAAATCCGTATTATTCCCTTGGTTTGATGCATGATGCTTGCATCATGATCTTTAAATAGTGTACCAAGCTCAAACCTCCTTGGGTGGGGAAGCGGGGACGGGGTGGTCAACAAAAAGTGTGGACCTCTGGGGTCTGTGGAGGGGGGGTGCGAGCGCACCCGTCCCCCCCCCCCCCCCCAACGGGCCTGATGAAATTCATAAACGGTAAAGATAATGGTAATGGTCCTTATTTTCCGTCGGCAACTCGTAACAGTACTTCAATTGACAAAGCTGAGGCCGGCGGTGCACTCATTTTACCCCTCCCGCCCCTCTCTCCATCAGTGCGCTATTTTATGGGTATTTAAAGCTACTTAAGGCTACACGGAAAGGAAATAAGTCGAAACAGAGATTTGCTGTAACTCATAGGAATTGTATTCGGAAACTCCCGCGTAGTAAGCCACTATGCTACATGTTGGTTCAGCTCTCAGAGAAAAACGTTCAACGGCAGTGACCATCGGTCTGCTTCACTGAACGTGGGTGAGAAACGTCTTTGAATAGAGGACTACCACGCTGCAATATACTGATTATATATGCAGTTTTCAACCACGTGTTCAGCAGCTGTACAAACGTCTTGGACCAAAAGAAAGTTTTTGCAGGAGAAAATAGTTCAATCCCCACGAGACCGTCGTTATAAACCAACATGGTCACCATTTTGGTACGATAATATGGTCGTTAAAACGACATATAGTTAATTTCCGCTTTCAAGCCCTGGGCTTTTAAGACTTCGTAAGGGGTTTAAGAGGGCTTATACACGGGGGAGGCTACACCCGGGAGGCTCTAAAACCGGACTAAAAAACCTTTTCAAAACAAGCTGCACTGCACTGCTTATTAAAATACGCTATGATACTCACTTTTATAAGATTCAAAACGTCGTAAAAACTGAATTCATTTCATTAAGAGCTAGAAAGGAACATATACCCAGGGGGGAACCGCGTGTGTTTTTTTGTTTACAGGTTGATTGGCCTATTACTGGGGGGAGGGGGTCATAAGCGGAAGGTCTACGGTAATTGGTCTACCAAGATTTTAGGACTTACAGATGGAGAATAACCTCTTGGACACCCCACAGTGGGCAAGGCTTGGATAGCAGAACAGCGGTAACAAATGCCCTGTTGAAGAAGCATAATGCAGGTTTTTAATTAAGAAAAGGGCTGAAATAATTAGGGAAAAAAACAAATACCCAAGGCCAGTAGCGACCAGCCCCCCCCCCCCCCCCCCCCACCGTTATCAGACCTGACGCTTGTCGCTTGTTTGAGACTGAAATGCTTACATCAGCAGGATAGTATATCACTTTTAAACTGGCTGATTTTTTAAATGAAACATCATCGAAATTATAGCGTGCAATCGCGACTGGTGGGAGGGGGTGTGGGGGATGAGGACCCACCCTAATCAAAAATTCCTGGATCCGCCCCTGCAAGGCCGTTCTCGATAAGTAGATTGGGATAGAATAAAAGTCTTAAACTGGATATAGGGACCAAATACTTTCAACAATCTATGAGTAAGGATAGTAGACGTCTCAGCGACTGACCTCGTGAGCTCCTTCAAATTTAATAATCCATAATAGGACAATTGCACGATAACGTCATTTTACTACAACTCCCAGAATCCTTTAGTTTGTTGTTTTCTTATGCAAATTAAGGCTATTGTTCTTTAATCCTCAGCGGGATTAACAAATTTAAATAAGAAAGCAAAAACGAAATGAAGTCTGTTAGTTGTAGTCAATGTCGTCATCGTGAAAATGGCCTATTACGAACAATTTAATGACTGGCCCCCAGTTTGTTTGCAAACTCAACTGGCTGTAACACTGCACTAGTATCGCAGAGGCAATATTTTGAATCCTGGCAAGCCTGAATTTTTTCAGGCTTTCTTTTCGCACCTGCATATTAAGTTGCGTCACTAACTACAAATATTTCCCTTGCATTTTTTCCTTCAGTAGTTCAAATAGATAAAATTCATATTTATCAATTTAAAAACCTTAAATAACTACTTACACGACTATACGACTTCCTGTTGCAATATCTTGGTAACAAAGGTTGAATATCATCAGGGATAAGAAGCTTGTTTAACGCATGAAGTACTCCATCACTAGCCAAGATATTCGAACCGATCACGACAGCATCTTCACCTAAAACAATCAGACCCTGCAAAAAACAAAAAAGATTATAACCCCAGCGGCGGTTTCTCGTTTTCACCAGGGAGCCACCCTGGGGGCAAAGTCTCCTTGGGTTTTCTTCTCGATCGAGGAAAAGAAAAGGAGACTCTAGTCTTCCTGAACCGCGTCAACCCTTTCAAGTCGCCGCAACCCGTAACTTCTGGACCAGTAAATCTTGTTTTCTCTCTCGTCAAACTGGATTTTTTTACACCCTGCAAGCAGAGCCTCCCTTTATTTTCTTCTTGATCGAGGAGGAGAAGTCGCCGCAGCCCGAACTTCTGGACTAGTCAATCTTCTTTTCCCTCGTCGAACTGCTTTTTAGAAAACAAGCCTCCGTTTATCGATAAACCGATTGTCGTAACTGAACCCGCTATACCAGGCGCACGGCTATTAGGCCTGGGTTCTAAACTGTATCCTAGCAACATACAGCGCATGCTCAACTAATATCTGGCTCGATTTAAGCAGAGCCTTTCGCAAGTATGGCAAAATTGAGCAAGACAGGACAGGACATAAGGACACCTTCAGGGGAATCAAGTTTTGATGAAGTAGCTAGCTCACTTTATATCATCATCTCCACCATCGGGTACCTAATAAAATTCTACCAGAGATTCCAAGACAATGAACTACAAACGGGGTTAGATAATTATACTATTAATCTTTAACCCTCTAGGTCCCAAGAGTGACCAACATTTATTTTCTCCTGATAATCAAAAGGAAAGTTATGAGAATTAATAAAATGATCACCCCAGGGAAAATGCTTTGATCTTTTATCAAAATCTCTCAACTAATTCTTTAAAAAAATGTTTCAAGATCAGTCTGGAGAATTTGTATGTAGATCAGTACTGCAGCTTAAAGGGTTAAATTTTACATCTTGCAGGACCCCGTTGATAATAGTTCTTGGTACTGAAGGGTTATCCTGGATAAATATCCGATTTCCGTAAAATTCCAAAAATAAGCCCCGGGGCTTATATTTTTCAAAGGCCCGTTTTGAGGGGCATATTTTTGGAGGGGCTTATCTACGGAGAGAAATTTGCGTTTCAAAATCGATTGGGCCAACCTTATAGTTGGAAGTAAATTTACCGTTTTGGCTTTGTTTTACTTTGTATTTGAGGGCACTTTTCCTAGCACAAGCACCCGGGGGGCTTATATTTGGAGGGGCGATTTAACGGAGGGTTTTTTGCGTTACCGGTTCGGGGGTCTTATATTTGGAAGGGCTTACACATGGAGGGGCTTATTTTCGGAATTTTACGGTATTGTTGTTGTTATTATTGTTATTATTATTATTATTATTATTATTATTATTATTGTTATTGTTATTGTTATTGTTATTATTATTATTATTATTATTATTATTATTATTATTATTATTATTATTATTATTACTACTACTACTACTATTATTATCATTATCATCATCATCATCATGCAGAAGGTTAACACTGCAGTAAAGGTTTCTTGCCATTTTACGTTTCTGGGAAACTACCCACCTACCCCTCCCCTAAACCAACATGTACACTTCTAAAAGTTCTTACTTGGGGCAAAATGTTGGTTTAGGGGAGGGGTAGGTGGGCAGTTCACAGAAACGTAAAATGATCCGGGGTCTTACCCTGGAAGGCAGCTTGATAATCACTGACTCGCCTTCCACGGATACAACTTTGCCGCTGTATAATAGGTCTAAAATTGAGAACTGGCAAGGAAAACAACATTTCGGTGTACAAGTTAATATACTAAACAAAAAGGAAACGCATCATAATGTTTAATCTATGCCCGCGAAATGACGTCTGAGGAACGAGCGTAGAAAATCCATATTGATGACGCGTCACTACCCAGATCTGGGTAGTGCTTCTAATTGGTTGAAGCAAATTTCCCGCGCGGCACGACCAATCAGAAGCACTACCCAGTTCTGGGTGGTGACACGTCATCAGTATGAAATTTCTGCGCTTGTTTCTCACACATCATTTCGTTAAAACATGCTGACCTCCGTCGATGTTAAGTTCATCTCAATAGTGCAAGTCTATCGGCAAGTTTAGGAGATAAAGGGCTGTTCAGGTCAGCATATATACTCCAATTAGCAGATGTCGTCTTTCGAGCTGTCTTCTTTCTGTTCTTGCTATGTTTTTTAGACAATAGTTCGCCGTGAAACGAGTAAAATGTTCCGCCATTTTGTACTCACTACCAAAACAACTTTAACTCGTCCCCAGGTCTCTCGGTTAATGGTTCAATAATCTCTCAATTTTCCTGCACGATTGACGTCATCAGTTAAATATCGCAAAATTCTTCCAAATTTGGTCAACAATAGCTGATAATGATGAATTATGCGTGGGATTTTAGCCAATCAGAAACGGCGAAATATTTTTGAATGAATAATAATTGGCATTATTAACAAAATGAACTAGACAGCCGTAGCCAAGCTCCTCTAATTCAGCAACGTCTGGGAGCCTTGCATTAAAAAATAATCTATTTCATCGTAGCCTTCAAGTATACCTTTCCAGTAAGGATGTGGTTTCTCAAAAGGGATTTCATCTTTCTTCTTCCCTATAAGAAAGACAACAGTGTGCGATTAAAAAACATCACTTGTCGACTTCACTCGAGCAGTTTGATCCAGGTGATCACGTGGCAACAAGAAATTACTTATAGCAGCGTATAGAGTGTTTTCACATGACGTCACGGCGGCCATATTGGTGTTCCAAAACAATGAAACGGCGGCCATGCTGGTGTCCCAAACCAGTCCTGTGGGAGTTGAACTCTTTTCTTATGCAAACGCTTTCTTTTGTTTCAAAACATTTGCATAGATGCTGGCCACGTGAGTGAAAACGCTCTGTATAAAAATTATTTTCAAAGAAGGGAGCAACAAGACACACTTACGCAATGGGGAATACATCAATAAAATTCCAAGTAAAATGCTTCACTTAGTTTAGGCGTAGGTTCGTTTTTCTAACGCCACTTAACGAAGTAAACCTAAAGCACGCCCGTGCAGCTTGAGGACAGCAGGGTAAAATGCAATAGTGTAATTGTAAACGTGCATGACTGGAATCAGGAATTTATGCCACACGGTTTATTAAACGCACCAGTGATTTTTTTGCAAGCCCCAGAGAGCTTTTGTAATGAACTGAATTTAAGAAAAAAATTCAGCACCAAAAAACAAATGACTAAAAAAAAGACTTAACAAAAAACTCACAAATTATTTCTTCAGTTGTCGACTTTCAATTCCATAATGGAGGGAAACGGGTTTGTCAATCTGGAGAGATTGTTTTAGAAGTGCTTTCCTCGTAAAATGAAGACGATTTCTTTTGTTTTCATTTACACCAATCACACAAAACCGTTACTTATACACGATGACATTTAAAGCTCGGTAGCTCGAGGGGTCGTGTATAGGGTATATAATTCCACTACAAGCTTTACAATCAACCAGCTTCGTAATCTTGTTAAGCTTCCCAAACTGAAATACTTACCGCATCAGTGTCGGTTAAGAACCTCATAGTGCTGTTGTCGATTGCACTGAAAGCGGAATTTACTGGTGCTAACAGGGTAAACTGAGCACCCAGACCAGATAACTCTGAAGCGATTCCTGAAGACTAAAACAACAAAACATGAGCGATTTGTATATTCTTACTTCAATAGAGGTTAATTGGCAATTGGTCGTTGGTAATTGGGCATTGAGTATTTGAGCATAAGGAGCTCACTGCAATGAATTGCTTGCGTCCTAGTTGCTTCCTAGTGCTCAATTCCTAATGCCCAAAGCAACGTTTATTGAATCAGTTATGATTTACTTAATTCAATAACGGTTGCTTGGTCAATTGGGCACTGGGTATTTGCGCATACGGGAACTCACGGCAATGAATCGCTTGAGTGACCGCTAAACAATAGCTTCCTTGAGCGCAATTGGCCAATGCCTAAAGCAACCTTCATTAAATCAGCTATTTACTTCATTCAATAAAGGCTGCTTTGGCAATCGGTCATTGGCAATTGGGCATTGGGTATTTGCGCATACTGAACTCTCTGCAGTGAATTGCTTGAGTGACCGCTAAACAATAGTTTCCTCTTACTCTTCATTAATGTGACTGTGCGATGCACTTAAGCAATTAATGTGTTGTTGTTTGACTGCGTGATGCAGCTCCTTTGTCATAACCCCTTGAAATACCATTGATCTCCAGGGTCTCCAGTAGTTCAATGGCTAGAGAATCTGTCTAAAGTGCAGGAGGTCGTACGTTCAAATCCCGGGGTACTCCCATATATGGTCTAGATACAGAGGCGGATTCAGGGGAGCCCCCCCCCCCTCCCCCCTTATCCTTGGACCAAACTGAGGCCCGAAGGGCCGAAGAAAAAAATTTTGACACCGGGCCCCCCTTATCAAAGGGTCTGGATGACCGCCCCCCACCCCCCCCCCCCCCAACTGAAGGTCTGCATCCGTCACTGAGATAGGTATGTGCCACCCAATAAGGTATGGTTTTTCAGGGTCTCCATCCTTAATAAGGGAATCTATTTTGGCCTTGTTAGCGTTGTAATCACGGTGTGATCCTTAAATAGAGTACTGTTATTAAATCACCTACAATTTAAGCAAGTAAATGCCCACCGACACATGAAACAAATCATCTGTTAAAGCTGAACTTTACCTTAGAGTATTAGGAAAGCGATTTTTGGAAGATTTTTTTTCCGTTAGATTCTTAGGTTTTGTTTTATCCTGAAAATGGGTCTTATTTTACAGGTTTTTTTCCAAGGGGATCAGTCTTCGTTTGTCTCATCCTTAAATAGGGTCAGGGTGTAAGACCCCGGGCGGCACACCCCTATCCCACATTTTCGGGAGTATCCCCTGGGGTTCAAGCCCCACCTGGAACTAAAAAATTTCTGTAGATACCTTGTGGTTGATTCTCATCAAATTGTTTTTCTAATTCATACCTGTAAGAGTGACGCAAAGACTTTGAATCTGCTCTGACTGAAGAGAACCTGAAGCGATGATTTCTGGAAGAGAGAAAAACGTTTCCGATGTACAATAAACTCAACTAAACAGAAAAAATATTTCAATCGTGTTACGCGCCCAGCTAGGGTTCCTAGGCAGTCTACTGGTAATTTACAAGTAACGAGAAATTCCGGATTGTGAGAAACGATTGATGTTTCATTTCAGGGTCTAAACAGCAAAACAACCGACTTGAAGAAAACAATAAAACTGCAAATCTTTAATTATCGTAACTTACGGAACGTGTTTCTTCATAGTCTCTGACGTGCCACATTATCTTGTCAATCACATGAATCATACCATTACCAGCCAACAAATCGCTCAACAGCACAGATGCATTGACATAATGCCCATCCAGCTTGAAGTACGTCACATTCTGTTGGTAAAAAAAAGTATCACATCAACTTCCAGACAAAATGAGGCTTGAGCAACACAGGAGTCTATACACGATTTTATTAGATGTTCACGTGGCTTAAAAAATCTTTACTACTGGAAAAAAAAAACATCGCAAAGCTTTCGAGAAATGTGGTGTTTATCACCAAGAAAAATAATGCAAGTAACGTGGTTTTTACAGAATTCTTTACAAAACGTCTGCAAAAACGTGTAGCAACATCGCTTTATTCACTAATTTGGCAAAAAAAAGACTTATCTTGAGGCGTTCTTATAGGTGATTAAGCTGTTTTTCTCAAGGGTAAAAAATAACAAACGAGAAAGCCATATATGGTAAACTGCCCCTGATAAGCCCCTTAGCTTATGAGCCCCCAAGTTAAAGACCCAACTACCTGTTATAGACCCCCCTCGGATATAAGCCCCTCCGTTTATAGGTCCTCTTAAAACCCTCTACGAAGATGTTTAAGCCCAAGGCTTTTAGGTAAAAGCAAAAGAACTCAATAACGGCTCAATAACCCTTAGATGAGTCTACCATTACCTGATATTCTGCGATGGTTGCATTAATTCCTTCGAGTGTTGCGACTCTTCCATACTTTTTCAAAGCAAATGAATCGAAATCGCCAGCTACCAAATGTCTACTGACGAAATGCGAAGCCATATCTAAATTGGCAGTCAACTCAGCCTTCTATAAATTCAACAAGTAAATGAATGTCATTCAAGAGTAACACTGGAAATTTCATGTTTCAACGGGAGCATAGCTGGACGCAGCGTCCAGTTGCAGTTTGAATTTCTGTGAGGGGACGAACTTTGACCCAGTTTCCTACTCCCATGCAACCTCCAAATGGCCAATAGAAGCGATAACATCTCTCAAACAGGTCAGTGTAAAACGAGGACTGCGGAGTGCGAACAGCAGACTGAGTGTAAAAAGTCTGCAGTCCTCATTCTGAATTTTGCACGCAGCCTGCGTTTTACTCATAGTCTGCAGTCTGCATTTTATCCCTGGTCTCCAGTCTGCGTTTTACACCGACCCTCTCTTAAACTCTCCCAGAAAGCAACTGGACACACACGGACCCAGTGTACTTAACATTTACATGGGAAAACCGGAAATTCCGGTTGAAAAAAATAAAATGGTTCGCGCCAATCTGTTTGAGAGGCTTCGTAAAAAAGGGGCTGTGATTTGAGGCGACACAATTTTTCTACTCCTTTTAGTCTGTTCTGCTTATTTGGATATACATTGTAGCGGATCGTTTTCTCACCACGTCAAATTTTATAGTTAAATGTTAATACACAAGATCTCCTCCCGAGTGGTTTGTTTAAATGGTACCCCCAGCCTCGCACATGCGCAATTTTATATGGCCGATTACACTCTACAAAATGGAGTGCTTCTCCATATGCAAAAGTTACCTGTATTGTATTGTTGGCAAATCCGTCGCATTGTTCTATTTTCTGTTAAATCTATTTTGTTGTCCTTCTTTCCAGTACATAGTCTACTTCTACAGTCTTTATTTTTTAGTTTTTTTTTACCTGTTCCTGGGTAAGGTTTGCAAAAGCATCGTCCACCATCAGAAACAGAGTAAATGGCCCTGCACCAGCAAGGGCTTGGTGAACAAACGAACCAGTCAGCAAATCAATGGCAGTATTCAGTTGTCCCTTGAGTCCATTTGGGCCTTGAAGGTTCAGCTCTTTTACTCTCTGCAACAACATAACATCATATTGGACACAAAAGGTACATGACAATCCTTACAGGCCAGGCTAGGTAACTCTACAAGGACCACAGGCAGCCCACAAGGACTGCAGGCAGCCCACATTCCCCACTCCTGAAACTGCAAGGGGAATGGGTGCAAGCTTTCGGTGCAAAGATTTTTGAGATCGTTTGGGTGGAGAAGCGTTACTTTTGATTGGTTAATGCTTGCCTTCCATCGACCAATCATAAATAAGTAACGCTTGTCAACCCAAATGATCCTCAAAAGCTAAAACCCATGCATTCCCCTTTATAGTTTGTAGAGTAGGGAATTGCCAGTGTGGTTGTCCTGTGTGAAGTAGCAATGTAGCTGCCCCCTGCCAATGCTAGCCAGCTACAGGGTTCCCATCAGCACTCTGTTTTATTTTACAACCTGATATGGAGCGCGAATGTGGAGCACAACTCTTGTCAACTGGAGGACAAAGGCCTGACCCTTCGTAATTCACATCTGCTATTCACCAAGCTTACTGCTACATCACAATTACTTCCCTTAACCCTCCACGTTATTAAAATCTGCATTTCACTTTTCATGGTAAGACTAACTTTCAGGCTTAGGTAATTAACTTTTGATAAAGCTAAGAAAGACGACTCCTTGATAATCTGGACCCCAATTTTTATTTAATTTAACTAGGGAGGTGAGCCAGTCCAGATTGACATACCCATTATTACAAAGTCAAACCACATGGCATTTGCTAATTTGGTAGTTGAGTAACATTAAGTATAAGCCACTTAGTGTATCAAGCATTCAAGCAATGTTCTCATTAAAGATGTTGTTTACCTGAAGAATGTTGCCATAGCAAATGGTTCCATTTCCTCGATAGCCATTTTGACAGTCACATCTATTAAGTAAAAAAATAAGACCATTTTGACCAGTTTAAAGAACTGTATGAACAGGCATGAATTATAAACAATAGTCTGCATGTAGCAAGGGGTATACCTCTTTACTCCTGGTCCTATCATTGTACAGTTTGCATGGACGTCACACCCGCCTCCATTTACACAGAGATCAATCATCACACAACCAGTCCCACTCGTATAGTTTTGAAATCCAGGAAGGCAGCTGCAGTTACTCTACAATGAATATCACCATTGTAATTAGTAATGTGCTGAAATGGAAAGTCAGGCCGGCTCAAATGGAACGGTCGCGTGCAAAACAAAAATTTGATGAAGCTGAACTTTGCAGCGATTTTCTTACTTTAGATTGAAATTTTAACAAACGACACACTTACAAAAAAGCAACATTTAAATTATTTATAGCTCGCTCTTTCTATATAAATTATCAAAAGTGCAAAGGAAAACGAGTCATTCAAAAAGTGTCAGTCTTAACTGAGGAAAACTTTGAAGTATATCAAAATTAGTGAATAGCTTTCGGTGCATTAGAAGATCACTACATTGGAAAATCTAAGTACATTTAAACTTAGACATGACCACATTACCTCTCCAGGTTGTAGGAAGTTACAGACAGTTGAGTTAGATGGGCAATCACCATTATTTCTTTGACAAGGGTCAATTGCTGTCAAGAAATCAAGAGAAGCACAATAACAAGGATATTAGTCAAGTCCTTGGTAAGTTGAATATATATCTGCCCTTTCATTCTAAGTTAGAATCCTACATAGGACTGTCGCTGTCAGTCTATTGTAGGTGTAGGTATGGGAAGGAAGGCTTAAATAGCTTCGGAAGTGCTCAAAGGTCGTCGGAACACCTTCGCACATTTTCGGTAACGTTCAGAAATCTTCGGAAAATCTTCCGAAACCTTCGGAAGTCGCTGGGACGTTTTCAGAAATCCTGGTCATAACCCTACGAAAATCTCACGCATTTCAATTCTGACTTTAAAAAAAGCCGGAAGTCAAATTAAAAATTTAATAAAACTCAATAATCTTAAAGATAATTTAAAAGCTGCTACTACTTTAGTTCTTACCAACACAGCCGGTTCCATCTCCTGTGTAACCAGATGCGCATGTGCAGTTGTGTTTTCCAGGTCCAAGATAGAAGCAGTCAGCATTACTATGACATCCATGGTTTCCATCGATACAGTGGTTGATTGCTAAGAACCAAATAAACAGAAAACTTTATTACAGTTTAACGTTCATTAAGCGGCCACTCTCTATTTAGCAACCAGTAATCAAAAGTCCCGAAATAATTGTAGAACTGAATGGGAAATTAAAACTCTATTGAACGGCCACCTTATGGCCGTCGGCTCAAGAGTTCTCTCATTGTTGACACCTCTATTAACAAGTCATTTAGTGCTTGATACACTTACTTTGGGTTCCCCTTAATAATGTGATGAAGAAGTTGACGACTCGGATTAGGGACTTTAAGATCCAACGTCGCGACGGCAATGAGGAAGTCGCTTAAAAAGTGAATTTGCGTTCTTTTATTCTTTATCGCAATTATTCCTACCCACTTACTTGGTCAAATGTAGGCGAACCCTCCTGGAGTTGAATTCCTGGGCACCATACCCAAGTACAGAAAGATAAATAAAATTTCGTCGTTGCTTGTTTACGTCCTCCATAAAACGCGAAATTAGGCATGTTCACGTCGTAGTCGTGCAAAAACGGGCAAAGAAATGTATAAAAAAGCGTGGTGCACGTGCAAAGTAATTGTTTTGCTAATGAAACCTATTGTTTCTTGACCGTCCACGTCGTTGGATCTTAAAGTCCCCTTGCGAACCAGTAAGGCATCTCCCGTAGCGCGTTTGCATCATTACACTACTACATGAGAAATTTCTGCAATTTGAATGGCTTAGAGCAGTGGTATTTCAACTTAATTTGAAATACCTACACTTTGAAAATTACAGACTTTTTGCGGATAGTGGTATAAACAAATAATAACTTGATTTGTACGTCATATTTGGCATAAATACCACTCGTGATATTTCAAAATTGTCTGAAATTTCACTCGTCTAACGGCTCTTGAAATTACGTATAACAATTTCGAAATATCACTAGTGGTATTTATACCAAATATCACTGCTAATCATGCTATTACCTATACAAATAAAGTGATGTTTCTGATAAAGATTTGCTAATTTATGACAAACCTTTATTGAGTAGCCAACCCCCATTAAGAGGCCATAAGCGCAGAAATTGTAGGTAGCGCTTCTGATTGGTTGAAACAAATTTCCCACGCGGCACGACCAATCAGAAGCACTACCCAGATCTGGGAACGCGTCATCAGTATGGAATTTCTGCACTCGTTTCTCAGACGCCATTTGGCGGGGAAACCAGTGGTGGTGTCGCCAAATGTCGGCTGTTTTCTAAGGCTAAAAGCAAGACAAAGGAGGAAGAAGACGAAACACTGAGATAACAGAGAGGGAAGAAAGGACAAGAAGGAGGAATGAAGAGAGAAGAAGAGAAACGAGAGAGGATCCGAAAGGAATAATAATAACTGGACAAGATAGTTCGAGAGGAAAAGCTGGGGGGTGGAGGAAAGTCAAAAGGACAAGGGTAGAGACAGTGCGGTGCGGCGAACGGCGGCATATAACGACATCCATCAGATTAAAACTACATTAGTCTTTACCGGCGAGGCGTCCCGAAAAGACTCAAAAGCGCCGTAAAATCTTTACATCACATGTAGACCTTAAATTTCTGCCAAATGCAGCGATTAACAAGAATAAAAACCGAAAACAAAAACGGGTAAGTCAAGCTTGAGGTTTTTACGCGATGGCCTTGTGCACAATGACAAGGACAATAGTGCGCATGCTCGAAAAACACAGGCAAATCCGCTGGGCAACGGAAGCCAGCAGTTGAGATAGTAAGGGAAAGCGAGAAGACAGAAGGTACAAAAAAAAAGAGGTAAGAGGAAGGGAGAAGGAAAGAGGTTAAAGACAGTGGAAGTGAAGGAATTGACAAAACAGAAAAGACGAAACACTGAGAT
>OZ038004.1:17896616-17919116 GCA_964035705.1 Porites rus | reverse complement strand
ATTTTCTAGCTAACTGGAACTGTTAAGAACTACCAACCCCCCTCCCCCCTCCCCCTCTTTGAGTGAACTTTCATTCGGTCTGATTCACAATAATTTTCGAACGGTGACAAAGTGAAATTTGAAATGACATTTTATTTAGTATTTTTAAAAGCTCCTTCTTTTTTTCCCGATAGCCAGGAATGTTTTGAACGTAAAGGCTCAAGTGGCGGTGTTTTTCACGACTCTGCTTGTAGACTGACCTCACCACCAGTACCACGGACATAAAATCTGATCGGAGAGGGTCATACAGTAACTGATGGGTCTCTGAAAAGCGAAATGCAGTCACTTTGGGGCGAGTAGGCTATATAGATGATGAACTCATTGTTTATAACCCCATAACCGTATCCCAAAAGTCGAGCCAGCCCGGGGCGAGCGAACACAATTTTGGGGCCACTGGCCACGCCCTTATGTTTAGCGGGAAATTGGTTGATTAGTCAAATCTCCTTAACTCCACGACCATGCACCTTTCCAAATATAGCCCTTCTAATCATCATATAGTTAGGGCCTCCCGTAAGCATTTGCAACTATTTTGATTCGTGGAAGACTGTTTAACAGTTTTCATTACTTTAATGTCTCGTAAACAACACGAGGTACATGTTCTGATCTCTCCCCCCCCCCCACCCTTCCCCCATCCATAACAAAAAATTTTCAGACCAACACTGAATTGCATGAAGGTATGTACAAAAATATGACCATCTCGAGGCAAGGTTCATCACTGTAACTTACCACATAAAAGCCTTTTCGTTGTTTGCCATCGACTGATTCTGTTCTGAATACTAAGGTCCCATAAACAACGCCACGTTTAGAAAGAGCCCGCCCTTTTCAATCCAAGAAAACCCAAGTAGCGATTTCACCAACGGACATAAGCCGTAAGAAAAGGACCGCGTCAAATAGCTCATGAAATCACAAACGCCTCATGACACCTTTAATTCACTCTTTCTTGGATAAACTAATTTTTAATTTTTTAAGCATAAATGACATCAGAATGCGCGATTATGAGCATTATAGCTTATGAAAAGAAAATTTAACACCTGATGCACATGAAAGCGTCTAAGAAGGGGACTAGGGGGAATTAGGAACATTGTGCTTACCGCTGGAAAAATATTGGCTAGTTCTTTGAATAGACTCAATTAAAGCCGTTTTTGTTCAGTAAGGAGCTGTTAGATGGGGGGAAAGCTACATAAAGTAGATCGCATCAGAATACGGCATAGGACTAGGCTCTCAAAATCGATAATCTGAATGCAAGACCAATTATTATGTAAAACAGAGAAAAATTCCTTGAGGGAAAAAAATTATGGCTAGGGAAAAGACCCGAATGTGGAAAGTTAGGATGGTAGCTTCTTTTCAGGTAATCGATCATTTACGTTAACTTCCGCTATCCGACAGGCATATCGGAAAGACTGAATGGATGAGAGTATAACACATTCAAGAAGAAACAAATTTGTGATTTTTCACAACTCAATAAAATAACTAAAATTGTGTACTACTCGGTTATACAAGATTTTTGTTTTCAATTTCAGATTTTTACGATGGGGCATTAGCCCCCGTACTCACTAGACACTACTTTACAATCATCGTGTTAAAATCAGTGAAATACTCCAAAACAATTTGGATTCCTACCCTTATACCTTTATTAAAAATTAAAGTTGGGAAGTTTGTTGTTTTCTAAAAGTAGTTTGGACAGCCGAACGACATTTTTTTACACGGAGTGGGGAAGGCAAAGCTTCACTTATCTCTGCGAAGGTAGAAAGTGTCAGCAAAACGTGAGAGTCGTCCTTGAGGGTAAAGTGTCTAACCTAATTTTCTCACCGATTGCAAGTGCCATTTCATCCACGCATAACCTCACCTAGTTAACAGAATTAGCAAATGTAGTGGGGAAACGTTGCGAGAGAACTGAGTAAGATGTTAGGGTAAGTTTTGGAAATTTTCCGCACACCTGGAAAGTCCTGGCTACGCTCCTGATAGAGACTTTTGCTGGAGAGAAATTGAAACATGTTCGCTAATATAGTGACGACCAGAAAGGACAAGCCATAGGATAGTTCCAGAAAACCACCCATTAAAATAGATCACGAAGTTGTCGCGGCGGAGGATGAACTTGAAGGCATCTGATGAAGTGCAATTTTTCAAGGGAGCCCAGACAAGATTATGTACGATGGGCACAGCCTGTTTGATCTGGAAAATTTAGAGAAGCTCAAGGCAAATCGCTAGACAAGACATGCTAGAGCTGAACTAAAGATCTTTTGCGCCTTTGAACTCTGTCCCTAAGGGTAAAGGAGAAAGTTTCCCTTTATCAATGCATTAACCGTGTTGATTATGAATGTCTCCTTATGTTGGACGTCTTACTAACAAGCACATTACCACTACTTGCCCTCAGAGGCGTTTTTCAGTTGACGAGCAGAGAAAATTAGGTTTTGACTGTTTGAAATTCTGGATGCCAGAGTGAAGACGCCTTTTGTATGATGACGTCATCGTCCTACAGTAAAAAGCGTTCGTTTTTTACCACTGATATTACGTCAATCGGTACACTTATGTTGTCGAAAGGTCCGTGAGCATGGTAAATGATTTTACCTTAAACTGCAGACACATCTTCAATCACTCCTTATTGTTCGCGATATCGGATAAACACTCTGGTCTCTAACTGAATTTTCTTTGCTGTTTACTTTATTTTGAATTAGGACTGTCTTGAGTTGTCCATGCATTGTCTAGCGATTTTAAGCTTTTTCAAGGAAACAAAAATCTGGAATTGTCCCTAGGGTGAGGCATTTGCGCACAGTTTTAAAGCCCTTCGGTGGGGTGACTGTGGTTTTTGTTGTCCCGGGCTCATCCCTCATTCTTCTTAACCCCTTCCAAACCAATTTTTCTGTTTATCAAGAATCTCCTCAAAACGGGCTTCGTGATTGAGACAAAATACCTGAAAATTGTACACGGAACCACTGTTAACGGTGTACAAGGTAGAATGAGTCTATTCATTACTTTGCCAACGCCCAATTTTTAAAACCGGAAGTAATGATGTTTATTTCAAGGGCTGATGTCTCATGGTTTTTGCGTGAATCTTCAAACGCTATAAATACATGTAGCTGGAACTATCATCGCATCGATCCTCGCTCACTAATAATGATAACTTATATCAACTTCCATTATTTATTGCCTGGCTAAGATTTTCACGGATTCTTCAGTTCAGTTGTTTGAAACCAGGCGGCTTCACGTGAGTTGTAACGCCAGGCAAGGAACGTGACGACCCGCGATATGCGTGGGAAAATATTACTTTTTTTCGATCAAGGTGGAAACTGGCAACTTTGTCGTCGAGTAAGGTAATACATCTCAATTTTCATTACTATGGTTAATTTTAAAAGCTCTGGTTTCGGTATAGGAACTGGAGGAAAATCAGGAAAATTCCTGTTCGACTGTGATGGTTGGATTTTGTTTACGCGTCATAGCATAAACATAACAAATTCATTTTCCTTTTCCTTATACAATCTGCCTTTTTTTATACTGTTTTTCGCAGCAGAGTTATCGATTATATTACAGAGGCTAATTTTATCACACAGATCACTCAGATTTAATGACAGAAACTCTATTATCGATTGTAATTTTGGCAACACCTGGCGAGTATTCGGTGTACAGATTATTGACAAAGTCGCTAGAACAGTCTTCCATTCATTACTTTTGTTTCTGCTCCGTTAAATTTGCCCAATTTTTTTATTAATGAACTCGATTTAACTACAAACAGTGAGTATTCAGGCAGATTGGCAAGCTTCAATGCGATGTGGCAAAAGAGATATACGCCTTTAAAATTCTGTTAATTTTGCGGGTGTAAAAAATTCAAAAAGTATACCCACCAAAAGTTTAATCGATCGTTGCGAAAACGTTATCAATTTCGAAGTAGTTTCTAAAAATACAATAAAGAGGGATTGTTCTTTCAATCTGTATTGGCAAAGGAAGATTAGCTTTGAAGACAGGGTTGTAGTCGAAGGCTCAAAAGCAGCTTCTATTAACCAATATGGCGCCGGTCCGAGGCACCCAAAAACCGGCCATGTCGATAATTTCCGAAGTAGGAGGAATTAGAACCTAAAGTTACCTATTCCTTATTAAAGACCTCAAATCAAGTCTACATGCCAATTTTTAGCCAATTCGGTGAGATAGTGTGGCAGCGCCTTTTTAATATAGCTCGAATCTTACAGACAACTGCTCTTAAACTTTACCGTAGTTTGATTTCTTCTCTTGATCATTTTAAGATTTGTAAAACCTTTTAGTTTCATTAGTAGTCAATTAATCAATATTGTATTAATAGTAGTTTATTATGTAATTTTAGTTGGTAGATTATATTGGTAGTTAATTAAATAATCGATACTTTTTATTACTTTAATTGTAGGAGGGCCATTATGAAAACTACTGGGTGACCAGTAATCAATGTCTTTACCCTCGTTAAATAAAGTTATTACTTACTTACTTACTTCCTTAATGGACAAATAATTATCAAAACGTGCTGAGTGACTGACTCATGGTTTTTGGGCAGTCATCATTTACCACTTAAAATTAGATAATATAAAACACTTTTGGGGGTTAAAAGGCATGAAAGATCTAGATTTATATATAACATTTAAATGCCATGGTATAACAAAATGATGTGCTTTGCCACAGTTTTAATACAGTGTATAGGTTGAAACCCTGATAAAAGGCCCCCGCCCCCCTTCCAATTAAAATGAATGTAATTTCAATCAGGTGGCACATTTTTATATTGGGATTCCACTGCAAATCATATCAAAATGAAATTTCTTTGGCAGAGTGTTGCACAAATATTATAAATGAAAATTGAGTTAGTATAGGTAATAGCATGATTAGTAGTGATATTTGGCATAAATACCACGAGTGATATTTCAAAATTGTTATACATAATTTCACGAGCAGTTAGGCGAGTGAAATTTGAGACAATTATCCAATATCACGAGTGGTATTTATGCCAAATATCACGTACAAATCGTGCTATTATTTGTTTATACTTTACCCGCAAAAGGTTTGTAATTTTCACACGTGGGTATTTCAAATTAAGCTGAAATACCACTCCTCTAAGCCAATCAAATTGCAGAAATTTCTCATGTAGTAGTATAATTCAGTTAATTTTAATATGAATTATTAATTATAAAAAGATAAGAAAGAGATCATTTAACAAACGACATGTATAATCAAGACATTAATAAGTTTATAATAATAGCAATATTAAAGTCAGTAGTTTTAAAATTTTTGTTTGACATTAGTCCTTATGTTAGTGGGAAAATTACTGGAATGCTTTTGTAATGGTTAATTAGCTGAGTCACAAAAGCCACGGAGGAAAAGACAGCACTCAATTCTGTTGATTAATTTGCACATGGAGAAGGTGAATTTATTTTTATCATTAAGTGCTTAATTTAAAGTCTTAATATAGTTAATGACACTTAAAATGTTTCAAGTAAAAAAACATCTTCAGTTTAAAAACATTTTATAAAAATCCTTGATTCTTTGAACCAAGTTAATTAACTTGGTTTCTATTTTTTTGTTTGTTTGTTTGTTTAGGAAATTTTTAAATGGGTAACTTATGAAAAACCTGGCTAATTTGCCAAATACACAGCTAGTCAGGCACTGAGAATTTTATCATGTACTTCTTTCATGAATTAACACTTACTTTCATTGCAGTAGCTGCCAAATTTGTTTGACTCTTTACACAGCTCACAGGCAAATCCTTTGAAACCATCCTGATGAGTCAAGGTACAAAGTAAAGAATCATTGCTAACTAAGTGAGTGAATAATGGTGACCTGTACTATGAAGGAAGGATATGGCACACACAAGCAACTTAAATCAACATCGATACCAAGACAACTGCTTCAGCTGTCTCTCTCTCTGACTTTTAAGCTATAGGTCTGTGTACCCTACTGTAAGAACTTGGGTGAACTGCGACTCTTACCTGGCAAGTGCAGGTTCCATTACCAGTAACCTTGTCACTGCAGGAGCCACGCCCACTGCATGGGGGACTACCAGGACATGCTATGATTCACAGACAAAACAATGTTATCTCTTTAAGCCCCAATATCCACATACAAATTCTCCAGGTACATACATTGCCTCATTAGATACTTAGTTGAGAGAATTTAATAAAAGATTAGTAGCATTTCCCTAGCTTCCCAGATCATGTCAGAAATCTAATAACCTTTCCTCTTAATAGTCTATTGAAATCAGGAGAAAATTGATGTTAATCACTACTTAAAGGGTTTAAAGTTAGAATCATTTTGAGTATTCCCTAATAACATTGGGCAAAACAAAAGGCAACTCATCCCCTCTCCCCTCCTCTGTCTCCCCCCTCACCCCTCTCCCTTGCTTTTATTTACCCATTTCCTAAATCCACCATTGGTTTTTAATATTTTTTGGATACTTAATATAACTGATCATTGCACTAAATTTAAAAAAAAAAAAATCAGTTCTTTTTTCTCTGAAATTAGTACAACATACTTTAATCAGTTGTAATCAAACAGTCATAGCCAGATATTACCCTGCTACCTTAATTTGTGTTCTTTGTATTGAGTATTAAAACTCAGTATTTTTTCCATTCCAGCAATTAATTCTTCAAGTTCGTATGACATATTTAACAGTCATAATCAGATACTGTCCTGCTCATTATACCAGCAAATGAGATGATTAATTGGTTTTATTCTTTGCTTTAATACAACTTGAGGGTACATGACTATGAGTCAATTTCAATTTCTTTCGAATTTTGAAGTCATTTTTTTTCCAAGTGTTTTTCTTTTAAAAATAGCCCTAGCAAGATTATGGTTTCTTTTCCTATTATATTGTTCACATTCTTCGTTAAACCACAGCATAATTAAAGCCTCAACACAATATATCTACTGTACGAAATTTAAAGTTTTGCTTCTAAAATTATCCGCCTTTACGTAATGTGTATTGTCATCTAAATTTCGGGCCAAAAAGTTAATCTTCATATGACCACCGGATATTATTTTTCCATTTTTGACTGATACTTATCTTGCTAAAAAATCATTTTAGGTTTCTATGGACTGTTTGTGATGCAAAACCGTAACAGCCGCCTTGTAATTGAAAAACAATGAAAAAATAAACAAATCAGATTAATTCACACAGTTACTTCCAGTTGAACTAATTCATGATTAAACGTCTCCAACAAACTAAAAGTTGTCGTCTACAAATTTCATGGTACACGATGACGTACATTTGTTATTTTTAATAACTAGCTCTTAATGTATTCAGTTTAGTTCTGTGAATTTCGAAGACAAATTATAAGCGCAAACTACGTAGTAAGAAAAGGCGACTTTGAAGAGGAAGTCTAGAAAAGCTTTGAATTCGCCGTACGCTTGGAATTTTTAAACAAGCTTTAAGAAAATTACCTGAACTTTTTTTCGCTTATGAGATTGTCTTATTCCAGGGCAATATCACATCAAAAATAAGTGACTGCTGTGTTTAATCTTGCCAAGACAAAATTGCTAAATATTAAAAGCAGAACATGCGAAATGATGCGTGTTAATTTTTTAAAAGCACGAAAATATATCGTGTGAAAAAGATACGGCGCATATAAGTATGAGAAGAGTGTCTATGACAAAGTTCCCATGCTACTGTATTGATATTGTCTATATTTTGCAGAGATTTTTCTTTCCCATTCATGTTTACTGTAGCTGCCATAAAATGTATTTAAAAATTAAAAAATTAAACTGCTAGAATTTCACAGCGGAGAGTCGAAAACACAGCCGTTTCAAAGACAGAAAATTTTGACTTCACGCTTGTCCATACACACTCGTTAAATATATTCTACCTTCTTCACTGAAAATATAGGCTTTGTCGCTGTTTGAAACATTAGATTGACCTTTCCAATGAGAGAGAACGTGCACAACTTTAATGGAATAAAATATAACATAATAGAAAATTCAAATATCTGGATTGTAACAAATTTCCCGGAAGATTCATGTCATGTGATCCCTTGGCGCCAAAATTTCCCGAAAAAATTCCCGTCTTTGTGAAATATATCAGCTTTATAATAAACACTTAAGATTAAATTTCGCATTTCGTAGCCAATATATACACTTCGCTTGGGTTTGGAAATAAAAATGCTGGCTGAATGAAATTTAAATTCAAGAAAACTGTCTGTGTTTACATAATCTATAACAGCGGAACACTGAAGTTATCGAACAAGCAGAGAGATTTGTGTATTCGAGTTATAAGATTTAACTGATAAATTTCATTGCAAAATACCTTGACAATCTTGTCCCCAAAACCCACTGCAGCATTCTTTTTGTATAAGAGTTCGCCTGCACAAATGTTGACAGCCAGGGACAGAAATTCTGCCCAAGTTTGGTCCAAAATTTAAAAAAATTGTACAGCGTTGAACTCCTTCGCCGCTCGTAACTTGTTGATAACCTATCGGGCAACCTTGGAGAACATTTATGTTACATTCTGTGCAACGATGCCATATGTTGCTGTAAACTCGCCGATCGCATCTCTGAGCTATTAAAATAGATGGCAACATAAACACGATTACGTTCAACAGAAAGAATACAGAGATCGTTGATCGCTTCGCCATGCCTGGAAATGCCCTTCTGCAACTAAGCTGTAAAAGTTTTCGAAGCTCGAGTCTTGACCGCAAATTTACAACTTTCTTCAAGATTATCTGCACTGCAAGCTTGCTTCAAGTGGGCGTTCTAGTTTTTGGAGAGGAAACCATATTTCACACAGTAATTTGCATATCGGGATCTGTTGACTTAAAAGAGCCAATAAATGAGAACAAGCTATTCGCGTGTCTTTTTGAAACCACATGCACGCTATATCAGGGTGAAAAGGGAATGAAGGCGCAAGGAAAATAAATTTGGAATAAAACTCCTGACAGACATTTTTTTCCTCTTTCAGTTTCTATACAGTATAAATTTATCGGCAAAAAGTCAAACGGGCTTGGCTTAACTTTTCACGCACTTCCGTTTTTTATATGCAGCTGAGTTTCGACTCTTTATATAAACTGTCTATCTAACTGCGTTATGTTTGGAGATCTATCTGTTTTACATTATTAACGCTATAAATAGACAGCTCTTGTCCATTGAAATAATGAACCTACAAGGTTAATTTAAGAGAAGTAAAACTATCAAGAACTTCACTTAAAACTCAGAGATGTGTCACGGCAAAGTTTCGTTTTGTCTTCCACGCGGCCGCAAAATGTTTTTCTTAAAAAAGAAGATTACAATTAAGAAGATAAGATGACAGTTAATTGATAACCTTTCTTTCTTTTTCACCGGTCGAATTGTTCGGTTTTGTTTTGTCTACCGAATTATGTACATTATCTTTTTTTAAAGTACAGCTGGATAAAAGTTAACTGTAAACTTTACACGCCGCAACATTTGCATTCTAATTGCAAATTTAGAGTAAATTGCAAATCTGAAGATGAATTCTATGGGTGAGATAAAAGTGGTAACAAAAGTTATGTCTCCTTCATCATATAAGCGAATCATGCTACTTTTCTAAAAGAACAGTTTTTTTTATTGATATAAAGATCCCTTAAACGATTTTTCATGGAAATTTTCTTCCTTTAGTAAGAGCAACCTGAGAAGCAATTTGTAACCCGACCGGACGCGAAAATGCATGGCCAAGATGTTTGCTAACTACTTCAAACACTCCTTCGTCAATTAGAATACCAAAGTTGCGACGGAAACTAGAAATGTGCTCGAGAAAAAATATCCGGTTCGTTGCCAAATGTTCCAGTCACAGGGACAAAAGTCCAGCGCGAATTGAACAAACGACCCTTCTCTGTAAAATATCTGTTGGAAGAAATTATTATCGCCTAGAAGTTTTCATAGCTGGAGGACGGATATAAATATGTAGATAACTATTCCATTCAGGCGCAAGTCAAGAACGGAATTCACATGAGCCGAACATAATTGATAATGAGCGAGATTTTTGGAGTTATTCTGTTAACTTCCATACGATTTTCGGAAATTTGGATGTTTAATCCGTTCTGGCGACTATTATACGTGAGAAGGGGCTACTTAATTTTCTTGTTTCGAAAAAAATGAGGAAACTGGAAAGAGATTCTTGTTTTCGGCGTAAACGACGATAAGCCCTAATAGGAAGATTTAAAAGCTTCACGTATACGGCAAACGGCAAACGTCTGATTCAAGTTGACAATTTCTCAAAATAGAAAATGAGCAGATAAAAAAAGCTCAAAACAATTCTTATAGATAAAAAGTTGCGCTAAACTACTAATTTATGCGTAGAAATAATCAACAGTAAACCACACGTAAACGTGATGCTTAACCTGTCTAATGAGAGTCGCCCAAGGACCCCTAAGCTCGGACTTGACAAGAGATTTGCATGTGCGTCATTAACCAGGGGTGAGGTCAAATATGGCTGGATATTGACCTGGTTCATTTTTTCCTGTTTTTATGGAACGACATAAAGACGAGCTCTTTAAAAACGTAAGAAACAACCAGGTAAATACCAATCTCTCTGGACCGAACAGGCTTAGTCTCATCAGTCAATACGGGATTTATCACATAGCCAAAAAGAAAGTTTCTCTTACGAAACCGATGAGGGAAACTCCGAGCGGCCACGAATTGGCCCATCTTGCCGGCTCGGATAGCCAATCAGATCACAGGATTCGCTTTATTATGCCCCCTCGCGGATTTCGCCATATAATAAAGAATTGTCTTGGTTAAGAAATGTTGATGACTTATTGGTCAATCAAACAGCTTCTGCTTTGACTTGCCGGATTATTAAATTTAGTTAAGTTTTAACGTACTACAAATTAGCCCGTGAGAGCATCCGGTTTTTTGGCTCTAGTTTCACCCGCCAAGTAAAACTTTTCGGAGGGAGAGAAGTGACGACCGGAAATACGTCTGCGGTTCGCAGGCTAACTACAAATTGAGATGAATAACATATAACATCAGGCTAAACAATTCATAGTCCCCGATTTTTCCGTGAGATCGACGAGATCAAAGGCTTTGCGTTACGGGCGGCCATCTTGGGTAACTATCAAATCTACTTAGGGGGTGGGGGACAGTTTGGGAGGAAGCGCCTCCCTCCCCCCACCGCTATAAAGTCCGAGGCCCACCCCCCGGTACATATGAAATTGAGGGTGCTCATCCCAAAGGAACGCACCCTAAGATGGCTGCCCATACCAGTTAGTGCTCGATCCTGATGATCTTACAAACAAATAGTGGACAGTGAACAATCTAAACAAATCAGTACATCTTACTTTTGCAAACAATCCGATTGGTCGAATTAGTTTACAAGGGTATTTGCATATACATCGCTGAGTTTTAAGTGGTCTTTCAATAAACAAAAGTGCAAGATTTCCTTTTCAAACCAACCGGGATAAAGATCAATGCTACAACTTCCGCAATGAACAAAAACAATAAAGAAAAGAAAATGCACGCGAAAATATAACAGCAAAATCACGTTAAATTCTAAACAGGACCTAAACGTCTATTAGCGGCAAACTGGAGAATGCAAACTCTGTTTTAATTTCCTAAACGAACGACAAATAATTGGGAAAATCTCGACAAGTGTTTTCGTATGTTCTCAGAGACTCATGAAATTTAAGTTTTCCCTTTTGGTTTGCACAGCTTCCCAATGATAATTTTTTCAGTCCCCTGATACAGCTGTTTTTCAAATAAACGCTTAAAAGTGAAAAGTCAAAGGATTTGTAAAATGGATCAACATTTTAAAATACGAAAGTTGTGAAAGGTAAAAAATTACGACGGAGTAAGCATGATTAAAAATACAATACAAACAGTTCGTCCTACGAGGTAATTCAGATTCTGGAATCCTGGAAATTTTTGCTTGTGGAATCCAGGGCTTTGGAATCCAACCCATGGAATCCGGGATCCCACGAATGATCGGAATCTGAACTCCAAAATCCACTGCCAATGAATCCAGAATCCAAAACGTGGAATCGAGAATTCAAGACTCTCAAATCACCCCACGTGGGGCAAAACAGTAGCCTCCCATGCAGGTGTTGTTGGTGGAGCCCATATTTCATCATATTTTGTGGGAAGGGACTAAACACAAGCTCCCCTCAAACGATTGGGTGGGAGGCTAGCAAAACAGCAGCGAGTTAAAATAAAGATGATAAAATGTCCAGTCAATTTAGCATTTCATATGCTACTACATATAGGTTTTCAAAAGTAGCAGTTATGAAACAGGGATATCAATGAACCTGGAGTAAGTAAAGTCTGAAAGTTGCCGCTCCAGGGTAATGGGGTGTGGGTCCAAGGCTGAGGAAAATGTGTTTAGAATGTTTTTTTTCTCTCTCTCTGGCCCTAAGGAAGGCTAATTTTGTTAGCTGAAATATTGTTCTCAAATAAATCAGCCCTTTGCCATATTGCCAGCTTTGCATTCAGTTTTGTTTTTGTTTTTGTTTTTTATATATATTTTTTGTTACAAACATTTCCCTCCTTTGACAACGCAAGAAAGCAGCTCTTAGAATTCAAAAGCACAAAGTAGAAGTATCAGAAGCAGAAGCAGAAAAAAACAGGAAGCGAGAGTTTAGTTTAACACTGATCATTTAAAAGAAATATTAAGCTTATAAAAGCAGAAGAAAAGCAGGCATCTCTAAAACTGAGCACCCAAATTATGCTCCTGTGCGCTAACTTGTGACATTATTACAGTATTGCATAATAACCATAAAAATTCCCACTCTAAAATTCGAGAGAAAATCTTACCCTTACCTCAATTACAATAGAAGACAGTACCAATGAAGTACTAACCTTTGCAATTTGCTGTTTCTTTGCGATTTCGATTTCGGCGCCATGTTATTTCCAGAAAAAACTGGGGGCGACTGGGATCGAATTAACAGGCGCATGCTTTTAAAGACAAAAAATACGTTCCGCTGACAAACTTTTCACATAATGATCGATTTTCTTATGGAATGGTAAAATTCGGTATTCGATACCAGGAATTGAATCAATTGAAAATGAGATCTGGCGAGAACTGTCAGAGAAAAACTACGCATCTTTAAAGCAACATCAGCCCGTTCTTCATGGCACATTACAAACTTCTTCCTTCCTCAAAGTTCTCAAGAAAGTATCCTGATGATCCAAGAACAGAGGTGCTGAGTTACTCAATGAAGTTCTTGAGGAATTGAACAGTGCAGAAAGAACTTCAATTTTAGCAGTTCATTCCTACAATGTACCTGACAGTCCTTATGGGCGTGAACGTAAAACAACACCGCTTATTAAAAATGGAAAACTTGATTGTGTGAAAATACTTTTGAAGTACAAAGCAGACGTGGAAGGAAAAGGGGATTTTGAGTTTGCACTTTATCCATATCCTTATTTCTGGCAATGTGTCACACCTCTGTGTGTTGCTGCTGCTTATGGAAATCTTGAGATTTTGAGTTGTTTAGTTGAAAATGGAGCTGATATCAATGCAGCCGCAAATTCTGTCCGTGGTCACACGCCGCTGATGTTTGCCGTTCATGAGAATCACATTGATGCAGTTAACTATCTTCTTGATCAATGGGCAGATGTAAACGTGCAACAGGAATCTGGTTATACAGCTCTCCACATTGCTGCTTCGAATAGTTATTTTAACGCCATGAGATGCCTAATTAAACATGGCACTGATGTTAATGCACACAACGAAAACAATCATACTCCTTTGATGTTGGCTTGTGACAATGTCAATGGAAAAGTAACAGACAGCATATTAAAAAATGTTGGTCGTAAAGAGACAAGTAGCACTTGCATCTATTTTAATACTGTAGCCTTACTCATCAATCAAGGTGCTGATGTAAACCTTCAAGACAATTCTGGTTATTCAGCTCTGCACTTTGCTGCTGGTAGTACCTTCACAGCCCTGATTATTATTGAGACTGATGTTGATATAATCACGGGCGACAACTGCCCCTGTGAGTTGGTACCTTCATTTCAGCGTGACGTTGTGAATGTTGTGGACTGTCTTCTTCAAAATGGAGCTAATGTTGATCTTCAAGATAAAGATGGTCAAACAGCTCTCTTCCATGCTTTACGGAACCAGGGCATCCTTAATGGCATTTTAAGGTCTCTGCTTAAAAATGGAGCCAACCTTAACACTAGTAGAAATGACAAAAGCTCACCTCTAATATTAGCAACACAAAGTTTAAAGAACGCTGTGGAACAACTAGTACCATGGCTCATTGACAATGGAGCCAATGTAGATCCTCAAGACAAAGATGGTCTTACACCTCTTCACTATGCTTGTACGTATGGTAACTCAGGTGAGGTTTTGAATGGTTTGATTAAACATGGGGCCAATGTCAATGCCTCTACAAGTAACAAAGTCACTCCTCTCGTGAGAGCCGCTGAAAATTGTAACGTAAATGCTGTCAGCCTTCTCATTGAACATGGAGCTAACGTGACTCTTCATGATGAAGATGGTGATACAGCGCTTCATTATATTGCAAGTGAACAAGGCTGTTTGGATAAGACTCAAATGCAACAAACTATCGTGACACTCTTAACAGCTGGAGCATCCTGTTTGTCTAAAAACAGTCATGGAGTAACCCCTCTAGTAATAGCGGCAGTATAGAAAAGGTATATTTTTTAATCCAGCGACCTGAGATAACCAAAGAGCAAAAAATTGATGCTCTAGAGCTTCTTGGAGCTTCTCTGTCTCTTGACCAGTATGATTTGGGAGGATTTAGATTCATCAAGCATGGCATGAAAGAAAGGTTTGCTGATCCTTTCAAAACTGTGTTAAAGCGGCAAATGGAACCCATTGAAGCTTATCAGAACAGAAAAGAAAGTCAAACTCTTGAGGAGCTTGCTGAAATCGAAAGTGATGAAAATGCTATGATCATGGAGAGCCTTGTTGTTAAAGAAAGAATTCTTGGAAGGAACAGTGAAAATCTACTAAAATCAATTAGATGTGCTGCTACTTACTATGAACACCATCCTTTTTCTCCATGTAAGTGTATAAGGCTGTACAGACATGCAATGAAAATAGCCCGGTGCTGCAATCAGTCCGCTACATTTGATTTAAATCATATTACCAAATTATTGGAAAGCTGGCTGGAGAATGGTCTTCCCAAAGAAGAGCCTTATTTTGAATTGCTAGACCAAACAGTTCTTGATCATGACTATGAGCTGCAAAGAAAAGTGACCAAAGAACAAGATCAGTCTCTTTTTTATTCTTTTCTCCGAATTCTTCAGATGCTGAGCGGGAAGAAATTTGGTAAAAAGAACAACTTTTCAAATGCAGCAAGTTTATTAATATTAGCAGCACTATTTGTAAGTTAAACTTGAGAGATGATAACAAGAATACATTGTTGCATCAGCTCGTTAGATATCATTCCAGCCATCCTTCATGTTTGTACGCTGGTGTAGTCAAACTTCTTTTGAATGCAGGATTCAATAATCATGTTAATGCTATCAACTACAAAGGAGATAATGCGCTTCACATAGCTGTCACTTTAAGACCTTGGAATGGTGAACACATCCATCTTTTAACCGAAATGTTGGAGGTTTTGTTTGATGGAGGTGCTCATCATGATTAATTTTTGTAAACAATGATGGTAAAACACCCATGGACATGGCTCAAACTGATGAAACTTGCATGATTCTTTCTGAGAGAAGAAAAGTAGAGTTAAAGTGTATCAGTGCCAGAGTAGTCAAAAAGTTTAGAATTCCTTATTTGGGGGTGGTACCCAAAACACTGGAGAGATATATAAGCATGCATTAAAACTATTAGTTTATAGACAAAGCCTAGCAAAACTTATAGCAAGACATTCTCCACCCTTATCTTATACAGTAGCACAAAAATACTTTATTATAAATTATGTTCTTCTGGTATGCCCTGATGGTTTTGCTGCCATTTCAGGAAATTTGGCTTCTTTTTTAGGTTTTTTAGAGCTCTCTAGATTTATTTTCTGCTTTTAGATGCTGTAACCCTGTCTGTATAGTTATTAAGGTATCATTTATTAATTGATTTTTGTGTTGAAAAGTTACAAGGGGTCGATTGAATCAATATATAGAGAATACTTCATGGAAAGTGCTGGCGTACAGTATTTACACACAAGTTGTTTTTTTATTAGAAATCGAACGAGTGAGCGCAGCGAACGAGTGAGATTTCTGATACAAAAACAATAAGTGGGTAAATACCGCACGAAGCACTTTACATGTGGTATTGTGTTTATTGTATACATACTGAGACATTCATCATTTTGGTGGCCTTTTTATTTTAAATCTTTCCAAAATGCTTAAATTTGCCGCTACACACCACGAAATAACAATGAAAACGAAGTATCAGCTTTTTAGTAGAAATGTTTCTTAAAAACATATATGACAGTAAGGATATGAGGTAATCCAAGAACTACAAGTAATCTTAAGTGTTTGTTCTGAACGTACAATTGAAAACGAGTGAATTTAAGTGAAATGGCCGGTTTCAATAAAAGCTTAAGCTTATAAATGGAAGACAAAGTAGCTCCGACAAAAAGCACAACATAAGCTTACGTCTTGTTCTGTTTTTCCACTTCCGCTGTTGTTTCGCCGGCTCTCCACAGTTTTCTTTATTGACGGTGAAACAAACAAAACTATTCCACTCCATTTCTGAAATGTTGTTCACGTTGCGGGGAAAAAGAAAATATGTTGACGCCCCCTAACTGAGGGACATCATTTTAGCAATAATGTCCCAAGTTTTCTGAGAACACCCACTTTTGAGAAAACAACCAAATCTGGCCAAAAAAATACCAGATTGGCTGTGAAACAAGTCGGAAAAAAGGAGACGATTTTAAGATTGTTTTATTAACCCATTTGTCCCTGAGTCGCCCGTCACGTAAACGCCAGTGTGGTTCCACGTCCATTCTACTGCTGCTTGTGACATCATAACCTGTTGAGAGCAAACCGTTTACATAAAAACCCATAAAACAGCCATAAATCGGCCCGTGGACCACACAGGAGAGACGTAACACACATTTTAAGTAAGGTAAGCTGTTTTTATTGAAATCCTTTCATTTTCTTAGGTTACAGAAACAATAGGTTTTTTTCCCATACAAATCCTTATTTTTTGAATGTTACGCAACAATGCCGATGCTCGCCGATGCTCATATTTCGAGCTTGGGCTACATGTGAGTAAATGCCTAGCGATAGAAACAACGAGGAAAGAAAAAGTGAGAAAGAGGGAAGAAGGAAAAGCGAAAGAAAAAAGTCGACACTGATGTGTCACTTCTATAAAGATCGGGCTACTTGTAATGAGAATTGCGCTGTTTTAAGTCACTACTGTGCTGAAGTCATCAATTACACAAAAAGGTCCTGTACAGTGAAGAGTTAAGAATCATAGAAGATATCAAGCTCTAAAGTATTTCAAACCAAACTAAAAGGGGAAACTTTTTTCTTCTGTGCATGCCTGAACTTCGGACAGTTTTTAGCTTATATCTTGCATCTAAAACAGAAGGTCGCGAAGTGCACGACAGGCAAAGGGCTTTTTGGAAATTAAACCAACGGTTTTCATCAAAATTCTTAGAGGCGGAATTAAATGTCTTAAATAGGTTAGTGTTTGCATCACACATGTTTTGAAATGTGAAATTTTTCATAATTCTTTGCCAGATATTTGGAACTAGCTATTCTTTTGTGCGGAACAACTAGAATCCATGTATTGTAATTAATTTTTTAACGCCTTTTCTTAACATTTTTTTATCATATTGGGACATTGGGACAAAGGATCAAAGTTAGGTGTCCTGCGTTTGGATGGTGATGGTAAGGCTGTGCAAGCAGGGAAACTGGAATCTAGAATTCTTATTTTCAAAATGGCTGCTTCGCCGATTCTTCGCCTGCTTCCGTGTTGAAAGATAAAGATTGCTTCCGTGTTGAACCGACGAAATTTAACCGCGGTTAGAAGCCAGAGTTTAGTTTCGTCTGTGGCGCAGGCTGTGTAGAACCATGAGAGAGCAAATAACGTTTAAAAAATGGACTGACAAGCAGCTTTTGAAGAAAAAAAAACGAACCTCATCATCCCTAGCCTGCGAAGCGCAGACGCATTTCCGGTGGACGACCGGAAATGCGTCTGCGCTTCGCAGGCTACATCATCTCATGATATTGGGCTAAAAAGCAGGAGAGAATAGAGGAGATTCTCTGGAATGCGCGTTTTGTAATAACCTTAATTCGTCCACCATGGAAAACAGTACAGAGGTCTTGAAAGCTGTGATTTCTGGAAATGCTGCGCAACTAAATGAAATTCTTCAGCGTTTGAATAGTACGGAAAGAGTTTCTGTTTTAGCTGCCTAAGACTACACTGACGAGGCCTTAAAAAGGGAAAACGTTATTGGAATTCCTTGTAAAACCACACCGTTGATAGTTGCTGTTCAAAGTGGAAATCTCGATTGTGTCAAACTACTACTGAATTACAAAGCAGACATTGAAGAGCAGGGAGAGGGCTTTAGATATCCTGAGTTTGTTAGGCTTGGGGACGGCTATCTGGAATCTGACCTAGTGTGCATGGGCACTGGTCCGCCTTTGCTTTTCGCTGCCGCTAACGGACATCTTGATATTTTAAGTTATTTATTTGAACAAGGAGCTAACGTTAATGCATCCTCCTCTTCAGACGATATGTGGAATACTCCGCTTATTGTTGCCTTGAAAACCGGATACATTGATGCATTTACCTTTCTTATTGATAAAGGTGCGGATGTAAATTTACCAGACTATCAAGGTTATACAGCTCTACACTATGCTGTTAAAAGCGAGAACTTTGATGCCTTAAGTTGTTTAGTTCATAATGGGGCTGATGTTAATCTCTTTACATCAATGTATAAACATACACCTTTGATGTTGGCCTGTCAATCTCATAACATGGATGCCATAAATTTTCTACTAAACAAAGGGGCTAATGTGAACCTTCAAGACAGAAATGGGCAATCAGCTTTGCACTTTGCTTCTTCAGACATTTGTTATTGGTTGATTCAAAATCTAGCTGATGTTAACATGTGTGACAATCATAATTGCACCCCACTGATGCTAGCTAGCGGGAACAGTGATTTCAAAAAGGTAGCCATCCTTATTGAGAATGGAGCAAAAGTGGATCTTCAAGATGTGGATGGTAATACTGCTCTACACCATGCTGTGAATAACCCAGTACTCCACTACACACGTGAAATTTGTCTTGCACTTTTGACTGCTAAGGCATCCAATCTGTGTAACAGTCGGGGATGGACACCTCTTCTTCTAGCCAGTAAAAACTGCATTGAATTAGTGGTACAGAAATTTTCAAAGCAGCCAGAAGTAACAAAAGAGCAAAAAGCTAATGCTGTAGAACTACTTGGAGCCTCTGTTTGTTTGAAGAGTCGTACCTTTGCTTATTATAAGGATATTTATTTAGCTAAAGGATTAAACTACTTCAAGCGCGGCATGAAAGAAAGGTTTGCTGATGCTTCCCATCCTTTGTTAAAACCGCAAGTGGAACCTGTTGAAGCTTATCAGAACAGAAGAGAGTGTCAAACTCTTGAGGAGCTTGTTGAGATTCAATTTGATGGGGTTGCTATCATCATGGAAAGCCTTGCTGTTAGAGAAAGAATCATTGGAGCTAACAATGTAGAACTACTCAAACCAATTGAGCATATTGCTAAACACTTTTACAGAAGGGCCCCAAGACTAAGTATACCTCTGTACAGATATGCAACAAAAATTGCCCAAGGGTGTATTGAAGAATGTTTTGAATCTGCAGTGTCATGTTTATGGCATTTAACAGATGTATTGTACGAATGCAAACAATATTCTGATAGAGAGCTTTTGCTAGAATTGCTTGAGCTAACAGTTTTTTTGTGTGAGAATTGGCCAGACTACTATGGACATTACCAGTCTGTCTGGCATATAGAGTATGATGATAAAGAAGTGTCACTGTTTGATTCTGTGGAGGCAGTGATACATATGATTACCAAGAATCTCCAAAATGGTGAGGAAGATGAAACATACTGGAACGTCTTGGTTTTGCTGAGAAAACTTCTGCGTCATAATCCTAGATGTAGGAATGATAATGCCACACTGCTTCATTTTGGTACTTATTCAACTGAAGAAATCATTACTGATATTGTTCCAAGTGCTGATACAGTGAAATTGCTTTTGAATGCAGGATTCAATGTAAATGCCGTTGACTGCGATGGAGACACCCCACTTCATAGTGCTGCTAGTTTAGAACCTGGCGATGACTTGATTCATCAGGTACCTGAAATTATAAAGGCTTTGTTTTATGGAGGTGCTCATCATGATTTTGTCAACAATGATGGTAAAACACCCATGGACGTGGCTAAAACTGATGAAGCTCGCATGATTCTTTCAGAGAGGAGAAAACTGGAGTTAAAGTGTATCAGTGCCAGAGCTGTCAAAAAGTTTGGAATTCCTTATTTGGGGGTGGTACCCAAAATTCTGGAGAAATACGTTAGCATGCATTAAAATGGAATGGTTATAGAAAAAGTGTGGAAAAACTCATCGCATGACATTCTGCACCGTTATCTAATACAGTAGAACGAAAAGACTTTATTATAAATTCCTCTGGTGCATGCTGATGGCTGCCATTTCAGGGAATTTAGCTATTCTTTTTCAAGTTTTTTAGAGCACCCTAGATATATTTTCTAGTTTTAAACCCTTTAACTCTTTCTGTGTTATTGTTACAGGGGACATTGGCCTACCTTATTATAGTTTTTAATACATTTCAACTTCTTGTGAGTGACTACTTAACGCTTTAAGCCCCAATATCCAAATACAAATTCTTCAAACTAATTTCTATACATTTCCTTTAAGAATTGGTTGAGAGAGTAAACAAATTAGATCAAGACGTTTTTTTGTTAGTGATCATTTTTTTACTTCTCATAACCTTATTTCTTGACTATGTATGGATACTGTCGGGAGAAAATTGATGTTGGTTACAATTGGGGCTTAAAGGGTCAAAAAACAAAGATTTACTGGTGGCTACAAGATTTGAACCACAGAAGTTGTCTTCTGTGAAGAGGTCCAGACATATCTAGTTGTCAGAAGATAATAAATATCCATGCAATGAAACAGTTTGTGTGTAGTTCCCCGGTATAATCTGAGTTGTGTAACTACAGCAAACATAGTGATCAAACCACCATATATGTAATGACCTTGTCCTTATGTAATTCCTCCCCAAAGAGATGCTTAGAACCCTGTGGATGAGGTTGACAAGGGTTTGTATGGGAAACCACTCAACGGTGACTGGGTGGCAAGTAGGGGTGGTGAATGGCAAAATCTGAGACTCGCAAGACGCCAAGATCCTTGTTAGAAAATAATCCGAGCCCGAGATTCTTTGGTAAAAAGTTTCAAGACTCAAAAAAAGTAAAACAAACCATGCAAAAACGAGACTTAAAGACTTATCAAAAACGCTTTCAATGTTTTCAAGATGCTGCCAAAATTTTCCAAGACCCAGGTTTTTCAAGGTGCCATTCACTGCCCCTGCAAGTGTTATTATTCTTGTACAAACCCTTTAAACTCTCGGCGGATGTTGCAATCATAACTTTTTTGACATATATACCACTCAAAATTCAAAAGTAACTTTTTTCGTCTTTACGGAAAATTGATCACGTGACAAATTATTGCAAAAGGCCTAAGACAGGTCACTACTTTATTGATAGGTTAATTACTCCACCAAATAGTTTCCCTCAACCAAAACTAGTTGTTTTGGCTAGAAGACACTTGTGGTTTTGTTTATTTGTCTGTAGGATGGTGATCTGTTCTGACTTGTAAAATGTGACCTGTTAAAAAAAATTATACCAATGTGTCCGATACTGTTAAAAATGTTAAGATGGTGATCTGTTCTGACCTGTTACAGTTTAAGTTGCCATCAATGGATATCAATAATATTTTAATAGTATTAATTTGTTGTAATAAACGGGAGATCTCTTTTTAAAGTCTTTAAAAACGTTTAAGAGGTCTTCCTTCTAGACAACTCTTGAAATTACTTTCAGTCTAGCCAGGAAGATATAACTGGTAATATGAATGAAACAAAATTGAATTTAAAAAATGAAAAATAAACCTCCCATGTTTGTGTAGGAACATACAGTATTTCATTGTTAATGATCATTTTCCTTCCCTTATGTTTTAATATTCCTATGTGAAATTGTTTCATAGTACCAGTACATTTTGTCAGCAAAAGGATTACTATTTGTAGCTAGCTATTCCCTTGCAGGGGCGGATCTAGGGGGAGGGTGCAGGGGGTGCACAACCCCCCCCCCCCCCCCACCTGAGATGACCTGCAGTTTTCTAATACAACTGGTATTCTGCAAAAAAAAAAAAAAAACTACAGTGAAACCTGTATTAAGCTGATGCCCTCGGGGAATGCTGTAGTGTCCGCTTAACACAGGGTGTCCGCCTAATACAGGTTTCGATAGATAACGTCATTTGAGGTGTCAAATGCCACTCAAATGAACAGTGGAAACGTTTAGCAGTACTCCAAGAGACTATGACGATATACGTTTGCATCAATTTCTTTATTTAAGC
>OZ038004.1:17884116-17891616 GCA_964035705.1 Porites rus | reverse complement strand
ACATATCGCTACAGGTGAGGCAAACGGTAAATCCAGAACATTTACTATAAAATAACAATCGGCCACACAAACAGATTGTGCGGGCTCCCTGTGGTAACATTTTCTTCCTTGATATCATTTTACTGCCATGATGGAAAATATCTTTTCCAATCCCGATATGAGAAAGCGAAGTACGTGATAAACAGGAAAGGCGTTAAATGCGTGAGCCCCAAGATTAAACATTGCACATTTCCAGATAAAATAATAGACACTCACGTTGCTTCGAGAACGAATGTTTTATGAGTCAAATGAGTCAAGGCGTCAATGAGTTCCATCACGGTAGTCAAATGATATCAAGGTAGAAAATGTCACATCACGGTAGTAAAATGATATCAAGGAAGAAAAATAACAATCAGGTAAGTGGATTACATTTCACAGGAGATGTTACAACAAATGAAACATCTTGGTAAAAAATAATTTTGAAACAAGCCGCGCGCCATATTGTAGCTAGATAGAACCATGAGAGAGCAAATATCTTTTAAAAAATAGACCGGACAGTAGGATTTGGATAGAGAAATACTAACGATATCGGGGAGCTAGCTAGGTAAAGAGCTGGAGAGAATTTATTGCAATTTATTCACCTTCGTCCACCATGGAAAACAGTACAGAGGTCTTGAAAGCTGTGATTTCTGGAAATGCTGCGCAACTAAATGAAATTCTTCAGAGTTTGAATAGTACGGAAAGAGTTTCTGTTTTAGCTGCCCAAGACTACAGTGACGAGGCCTTAAAAAGGGAAAACGTTATTGGAATTCCTTGTAAAACCACACCGTTGATAGTTGCTGTTCAAAGTGGAAATCTCGATTGTGTCAAAGTACTACTGAATTACAAAGCAGACATTGAAGAGCAGGGAGAGGGCTTTAGATATCCTGATTATGAGTTTGTTTGGGTTGGGGACGACTATGTGGATTGTGACCCTGTGTGCATGGGCACTGGTCCGCCTTTGCTTTTCGCTGCCGCCGACGGACTTCTTCATATTTTAAGTTATTTATTTGAACAAGGCGCTAACGTTAATGCAACCTCATCTTCTGAGTATGCAGATCCTTGGTCCCTACCTTCTGAATTTAATGATTATTTACCTATCTGGCATACTCCGCTTATTGTTGCCTTGACAAAAGGACACAATGATGCATTTACCTTTCTTATTGACAAAGGTGCGGATGTAAATTTACAAGACCATCGAGGTTATACAGCTCTACATCATGCTGTTGAAAGCAAGAACTTTGATGCCTTAAGTTGTTTAGTTCATAACGGGGCTGATGTTAATCTCTTTACATCAATGTATAAACATACACCTTTGATGTTGGCCTGTCAATCTCATAACATGGAGACCATAAATTTTCTACTAAACAAAGGGGCTAATGTGAACCTTCAAGACAGAAATGGGCAATCAGCTTTGCACTTTGCTTCTTCAGACATTTGTTATTGGTTGATTCAACATCTAGCTGATGTTAACATGTGTGACAATCATAATTGCACCCCCCTGATGCTAGCTAGCAGGAACCGTGATGTCGAAAAGGTAGCCATGCTTATTGAGAATGGAGCAAAAGTGGATCTTCAAGATGAGGATGGTAATACTGCTCTACACCATGCTGTGCTTAACTCAACTGAAATTTGTCATGCACTTTTGACTGCTGAGGCATCCAATCTGTGTAACAGTCAGGGATGGACACCTCTTCTTCTAGCCAGTAAAAACTGCATTGAATCAGTGGTAGAGATTTTATTAAAGCAGCCAAAGGTAACAAAAGAGCAAAGAGCTAATGCTCTAGAACTACTTGGAGCCTCTACTTGTTTGATGGATGGTTTCTTTTCTTATATCGAGGAAGGATTCAGCTACATCAAGCTTGGCATGAAAGAAAGGTTTGCTGATGCTTCCCATCCTTTGCTAAAACAGCAAGTGGAACCTGCTGAAGCTTATCAGAACAGAAGAGAGTGTCAAACTCTTGAAGAGCTTGCTGAGATAGAAGGTGACGAGGATTCTATCATCATGGAAAGTCTTGTTATTAGAGAGAGAATCTTTGGAGCAAACAATGTAGAACTACTCAAACCGATTGAGCGTGTTGCTGGACACTTTTACCGTAAGGACCCTGGTCATTTTAACAGACTAAGTATACCTCTCTACAGATATGCAACAAAAATTGCTCAAGGGTGTATTGAAGAATGTTTTAAATCTGCAGTGTCATGTTTATGGCATTTAACATATGTATTGTATGAATGTGAACAATATTCTGATGAAGAGCTTTTGCTAGAATTGCTTGAGTTAACAGTTTTTTTGTGTGAGAATTGGCCAGACGACGATGGATATTACCAGTCTGTCTGGCATATGGCATATATGTGGTATGATGATGAAGACGTGTCACTGTTTGATTCTATGGAGGTGGTGATACAAATGATTACCAAGAATCTCCAAGATGATGAAGAAGATGAAACATACTCGAATGTCTTGGTTTTGCTGAGAAAACTTTTGCACCATAATCCTAGATGTACGAATAATAATGGCACACTGCTTCATGTTAGGACTTATTCAACTGAAGAAATCATTACTGATATTGTTCCAAGTGCTGATACAGTGAAATTGCTTTTGAATGCAGGATTCAATGTACATGTAAATGCCATTGACTGTGATGGAGACACCCCACTTCATAGAATTGCTAGTTTAGAACCTGGCGATGACTTGATTCATCAGGTACCTGAAATTATGAACGCTTTGTTTTATGGGGGTGCACATCATGATTTTGTCAACAATGATGGTAAAACACCCATGGACATGGCTAAAACAGATGAAGCTCGCATGATTCTTTCAGCTGCAGAGAGAAGAAAACTGGAGTTAAAGTGTATCAGTGCCAGAGCAGTTAAAAAGTTTGGAATTCCTTATTTGGGGGAGGTACCCAAAACACTGGAGAAATACATTAGCATGCATTAAATGGAAGTTTTATAGACGAAGCAGAGCAAAGCTCATCTCATGACATTCTGCACCGTTTTTTAATACAGTCGCTTGAAAATACTTCTTTATTATAAATTCCTCTGGTGTATGCTGAAGGCTGCCATTTCAGGAAATTTGGCTTCTTTTTCAAGTTTTTTAGAGCTCCCTAGATTTATTTTCTGCTTTTAATTTCTATAACTCTCTCTGTATAATTATTAATGTATTATTGATTTTTGCGTTGAATAGTTACAGTGCACATTGGCATACCTTATTGTTATATATGCTGGTATGTAGTTTTTAATACATTCAAACCTCCTGTAATTGACCACTTAAAATGCAAATTTCAATTTTTGCTGTTCACTACAAGATTTGAATCACAGGCGTTGTCTTTTGGGAAGAGGTCAAGACATATCTAGTTGTTGGAAGATAATAAATATCCACCCGATGTTACAGTTTGTTTGTAGCTCCAATTGCATGTTTTAATATTTAAAGTTTCTGGTATAATCTGAGCTGGGTAGTACAAATAGCAAACATAGTGATTAAACCACTGTAATTTCCCTTTCCCTATGTAACCGCTCCCCATAGAGACGGAGAGAAGCCTGGGAATGAGGCTGACTTGGGTTTGTATGGAAAATTGCACAATCTTGACTGGATGACAAGTGCTGTTATTCTCGTACAAATCTTTTTAATTCTCGGCAGATACTGCAATAATCAAAACTTTTCAGATATATCCCCTCAAAATTCAAAAGTAACATAGTTTTAATATATCTTTTCAGTTCCTAATAAAATAATCCTTCCAAAATGGCTTGTTTTCGTGTTTACGGAAAATTGATTGCGTGACACTGGTCCTAAGACAGGTCACTGCTTTACTGATAGGTAACTCCAACAAATAGTTTTCCTCTCGATCAAAAACATCATTTTGGATAGCTACTGGGGCTAAGAGACACTTTTGGTTTTTGTTATTTATGTGTGCAAAATGTAAGGAAAAATTATGTCGAGTCCATATAGGTTCCTACGCAGGCGTTCTTTTACCTCGTCACACAACCTTCCTCCCTTTTATTTGTTGGGTAGGATTGGAGACAAAGCCCTAAGAACGTCTGCATAAGAGGCTATATCCAATACGGTTACAAATAAATTAATCAAGCCACCATCAATGGTAATCAATGCAATTTCAGTAGATTTTATTGTAATAAAGGGGAGATCTCCTTTAAAAAAAGCTTTGCGAAGTATTCCTGCTACTAGATAACTTTTGTAGCCACTTTCAACAGGAGCCCATAACCCGGAGCAAACAACTCCTATACTAGGCCTATGTCACGGCGTTTTTACGGACCAGTTTATTTTTAGACACATTTTAGGGCACTTTTACCCACGAAAATAGGCTCTCTTCCATGTCTATGAGTGCATTAGAAGTATAAGATATATAAAAAAAGAAAACTAAACGATATTATAAGGCAAAAATATCATTTTTAGGTATGTAGGTTTTGCTGACTGGTTTGTGGAATTTAAAAGATATTCATAACTCGCGCCAAAACCGTTATAAATATATCTGGTTCGTAAGAATCGCCTTGACACGAGCGCATGGAAGTTGTTCCCTCCGGGTTATGGGCTGCTGCTTTCAATGTAAGAAATATGTAAATGGTAAAATGAATATAAAGAAATGAAAAACAAAAATACCCAGCCATGTTTGTGTAGTTCACAAAGTTCGTGGTTTAAAATCGTGATTCCTCCATAATTTTTTCAGATCGTTATTATTTTTAATTGTTTTTTCTCTTTTTTGATCATGTAAGCGCCGTCGACATATTCATCCCCCACCCTCCCTCTTCTTAACGTTCACTTGAAATTAACTGCCCCAAAAGTCACTGTTGCTCATTATAAGTTATCGAGGACTTAATATAACTTATTCAGTTTAAGTCGAAGTATTGTCATTTGTTTCGAATTTGTTGTTGGATTGAAGTAAAAATGATTGCCTCGGATTTAGTCCGACAAGGCTGTGAACGGATTCTCAAAAAAGAACGCTGAGGTTGAAAGTAAGTATTGAAAAAAGATTCTAGTTGTGTTCACCAAGTACGATTTTAAGCTTTTCTTATTAATTCCTCTTCTCCCTGAATCGCAAGTAAACGCCAGTGTGGATCCACGCCCTTCTACTGCTTGTGACGTTATCGCATTAATGATCAAGGACAACCTTGTCATTTATCTTCTACAGGGGCAGAGGCGGAGCGTTTTTAAACGTGGGGTGGTGGGGGGTGGGGGGGGGCTCATCTTCCAATCGGCTTTACGCATACCACTACTCAAATTTTCCAAACTGCCCTTTGCGTTGTTCGTGGGCACAAGCAATCATTTCACAGTGTCTAGTGTGTCCGTCCACAATGCATCAGTACTGCAGTTGTTTAAGCGTTGCTACTTCATTGTGCTTCTTAGGTAATTCTTGAGTCGTCTAAGTGCAGAAAATGTGCGCTCTGAAGTCGCTGCATGTCACAGGTATTGTCAAATACATCAGTGCCTGAAGTGTTTTTCGGCACCAAAACGTGGAGGGCTCTGCCTCCCTGCTCCCCCTACTCCGCCGCCTATGAGGGGTGATAGGTCCTTTAAACCACCTTGCTAAGCTTGGACTCTTTAAAAAGCACTAGTTAATCCATGACTGTAGCCATTTGTGTGTTTTTATGAAGTTTTATTTATTTTGTTTGAGGTGGGCGGTTTTCCCGCCCAACCCATTTTTTAAGGGAAAAACCCTGGGGACGAGGTTGCCGGTTCTCCAACTCCTGATGCGTTTTCAGACCAATCCTCTGATATCTATACCCGTTTTCACACCTGGCCTTTAGGCAGTTATTTTGTTATCATTACTTAGATTAGAGCGTAAACAAGAAAAATTCTTCAAATCTATTTCGAATTCGCATATTTCTCTTTCTTTCTTACTCATTTGGAATTGAAACAATAGAAACGTTCATCACTCCCGTAATTCCCTCGAAAACCATACCCGATTCCAGACCAAAATGGGCAAAGTGTATACCTGTTTCTTAAATTTAAGACCAAAAAACGGGGCAAGAACCCTAACCGATGGGGCGGCACATACCTTAGCCTCCCACGCAGACGTTCTTACGGGTTCGTCACACAATCATTCCTCTCCCACGAGAGGTAGGAACGCGTGACGAACCCCTAAGAACGTTTGCCTGGGAGGCTACATATACCTATATGGCTTCTATAAGGGAGTACCCCCCTCCCCTGGAAAAAAGGCAAGGAAAAACCATGTAATGTTAACCCGAAAATTCCCATGATTATTTTGTCCTACTATCCTCCTACCTTTCCATCCATGTAATCTTAAGATGATCCTAAAGGCTTTCCCAAAAGCCTTTCCCACCGAAATGAAGCCTAGTAAATGCCTAGCGAAATAAAAAACGAGAAAAGAAAAAGTGAGAAAGAGGGGAGAAGGAAAAGCCAAAGAAAAAAGTCGAGACTGATGTGTCTTTTCTATAAAGATCGGGCTACTCGTGATGAGAATTGTGCTGTTTTACGTCACTATTGTGCTGAAGTCATTACTTACACAAAAAGGTCCTGTACAGTGAAGAATTAAGAATCATAGAAGATATCAAGCTCTGAAGTATTTCAAACCAAACTAAAACGGGAAACGTTTTGCTTCTGTGTATGCCTGAACTTCGGACAGTTTTTAGCTTATATTTTGCATCTAAATCAGAAGGTCGCGAAGTGCACGACCTGCAAAGGGCTTTTTGGAAATTAAACCAACAGTTTTCAGCAAAATTCTTACGGGCCGAATTAAATGTCTTAAATAGGTTAGTGTTTGCATCACACATGTTTTGAAACGTGAAATTTTTCATAATTCTTTGCCAGATATTTGGAACTAGCTATTCTTTTGTGGGGAACAACTAGAATCCATGTATTGTAATTAATTTTTTAACGCCTTTTCTTAACATTTTTTTATCATATTGGGACATTGGGACAAAAGATCAAAGTTAGGTGTCCTGCGTTTGGATGGTGATGGTGAGACTGTGCAACGAGGGAAACTGAAATCTAGAATTCTTGTTTTCAAAATGGCTGCTTCGCCGATGCTTCGCCTGCTTCCGTGTTGAACCGACGAAATTTAACCGCGGTTAGAAACCAGAGTTTAGTTTCGTCTGTGGCGCAAGCTGTGTAGAACCACGAGAGAGCAAATAACGTTTAAAAAATGGACTGACAAGCAACTTTTGGAGAAAGAAAACCAACCTCATCATCCCATGATATTGGGCTGATGATATTGGGGGGTTTTAATTGGGGAGGTAAAAAGCCGGAGAGAATAGAGGAGATTCTCTGGAATGCGCGTTCTTTAATAACCTTCGTTCACCATGAAAAACAGAACCAAGGTTTTGAAAGCTGTGATTTCTGGAAATGCTGCGCTACTAAATGAAATTCTTCAGAGTTTGAATAGTACAGAAAGAATTTCTGTTTTGGCTGCCCAAGACTACACTGACGAGGCCTTAAAAGAGAAAAACGATCGTGGTAAGACCACACCGTTAATAGTTGCTGTTCAAACTGGAAATCTCGATTGTGTC
>OZ038004.1:17714116-17879116 GCA_964035705.1 Porites rus | reverse complement strand
CTGTCCACCTAAGAAGGATGTCTGCCTCATAGAGACAGTTTATTTACAGAGAAATATGGAAAATACAGTCGAGACCAGCCTGGTATATCCAACAAGGCAATTTTTCTGTTTTCATAAAAAACTTCGATAATGGAATTTAGTCGGGGACAAATGTCCAGATTGTGCTTTAGTCGAAATTCTCACATCGCCAGGGGGCGACCGCCACTGATTGAGAGAACCTGTGATTGAATCGAATTTGAATTTATTAAATAATTAAGCACTTTCACAAGTAAGATCGATCCGAAAAAATGAAATTTTGGAGGTTATAATTGCAAATATTAAATAATTAAACTGCAAAGCTGTAGTTTTCGTCTACACCAGAGAAATTACGCTGAAGTTTCCTCTCTGAAGAGAGTTATGGTCGCTTCGAAAAGAGATACCATATCGATCACAAAAAATGAAACACTTGCCGAGAAACTTGCCGAGTAATTCTGAAGATCTCAATCTTGGTTTTGACAAATTCAGCTTTGGATTAAATTATAAAATTAGTCTACCCCATTTGAATTTCTTTCGCTGACAGAAAATCTTCCTTGACGTTATCTATTCTTATTTACAAAATATTTTCAAACTACAACAACATTTCTATTGAGGAAAATCAGAAGAAATGTATTGAGCTAACAGCTAAATAAAATATGATGTCATCAATTTTTGATTGGCAAATATTGTCGCGAACAATGATTTCCAAACTAAAATCAGAGCCTGCTCAAACGGAGACGAACAAAGATATTATTATACTGCCAAGAATAAAAAACGTAAACATTGATATGTGAGTATCTTCGAGTGAACCACAGGCAGCGTCGAAGAGACATTTTTCGCTCGCGAAAACTTTGACGCTTTGCGAGGTTTTCAACTCGCCTATTAATTCATGACGTCACATCGCTTAATTTTATTTCCGTGGTAAAATAGGTTAAGACGCATTCTTAAAAATAGATTTTACAGGAATGTGATTATCATTCCGTTTAAAATGATATGTTTTGCTTCAATCTTTCTTTCGTAACTCGCTCCTAATCTATTCAAATATGCTGGACAACTTCTTCAAAGGAGATATCCCAAGTATTTTCGAGACAACGATAAAACGCGAGAAAGGGAAATCCGCCGATAATTCAACAACATCGAAGCTGAAAGATTACAGAAACGAAGAAGACTTCTTGAAAAGTGTCACAGCTACAATATGCTATTGCGGCTCGTTTTGGACCTTTGGAATGGCGGCTGCTGTTATTGGGCCGACGTTGCTGGAACTAGGTTGTGTAACGAACCGCCCGGTTAATGTGATGAGTTGGGTCTTTTTTTCGCAAGCACTAAGCGCCTTGTTTGGATCAAGTTTAGGAGGATTTTTGGCAGACAGGTAAAGATTTAAATTCATTTTATAATTTTCGAATGTAAATTAAATATGATAAACTCCTCAGTAAGAAAAATTCCAAGCGATTTAACTGTAAAATCGCAAATGATATTTTGCATGCTTAGAATACGAAAATAATACACAACATAGGGAAAAACTTTCCGACGAGTTCTTTTATAAAGCTCACTTCAGGGATTTATTTTATTATGCCAATACAAAGCTCAAAAACAGATAAACGCAATGGAGTGAAAAAAGTTAAGTGAGAAAGGCAATTTCTTAAACTAAGGCCCCATGAAGGGTATTTTAAACAGGAAAGGGGAGGTCCTCATACACAGTCTTCTACTGTATGCTACATGCGGAGCAATGGGGGATGCCCTGTGAATTCCGCCAGGTAAGCAGGTTTATTTAACAACAGCATAAAAATTATGTTGAAGAGATTTTAATTTTAGGCGTTAATCTATTAATAAAACACCCTTAAAATAGAACTCAAGTCTATCTCAGGGAATCGACGCAAAGTTCTCTGCGTGCTTTGTCAGCGATCTTGCCGCTGGTGGATCGTTCACCTGTGAACAGTAGTATACCAAAGAACATTTTGTATAGAATGTAGAACACTCAATCAAAAAGCATTGATGTTAATTCTCTTCTTATATAAATACGAAGATGATATTAATCTTGAACAATATAATCTTAACAGCATCTTAATTTTTCCTCGCCTTTCTTTCTAAAGTTACATTGTTGTATAAGTTTGCTGTATCCCTTTCTATATCGTTGCACGTGATGATTACAATAAAGGATGAACAATCGATTGTTAGTTACTGATGATATCACAATCTCTGCATACGCGAATACGACATACGTTTTTACAATCTCTGCATACGCGAATACTAAATAGGTTTTGTCTACACTTCTGAGCTAAAATTGGTATTTTTTAATCTCGACCCCCTGAAAAAGTCTTTAAGCAATAAGTGCTTAAATCAGAAAAGATTTGTTTCGTTGTGTGTAAAAACTGTAGTTTTTCTTGATCGTTTCTTCCGAAAATTTCCCTCATAAACTATATCGTAACCAGATCTCCCTTGCGTTTTTCGTTTGAAATCTGCTGGACCAGTTGGCTAGACATTGGCAGATTTGAGTGCGAGATAAGAGCCAAAAACTAGAATAGAATAGACAGAAGACGTCATTGCCACGTTGCTATGGTAGCAAAATTTCTGGATGTCAACAAACCGTGGTGTTGCAAATATAGCAGAAAAAAAAAATTAACGTGTATGACTTTCCTGTGCATGATTGCATTCAGGAACAAAACGGGGGCCCATACTTTTCTTCCATCGTTCGGCAACGCAAATGGCCGTCTCTATCTATAAAATTTGCTACCATGGTAACGTGACTTCACTCTTCTCCTCTCTATCTACAGTAACAATTACGTCATTTTATACTGTTTGCAGGTACGATTGTAACGTCATCTTGTTGTACTGCGTGACTTCCGTAGCAGTATACCTAGCTATCATTCCAGTGTGTCACGTATTTGGCATAATGCTGGCGTTTTTTGCCCTGTTGGGAGTTCACATGGGAATAATTGACACAGTAGCAAACAGTATCCTCATCAAAATTCACGGGAAAAAGGTGCGTGTATTATGGAGCGTATTCACTCACGTGGCCAGCATCTATGCAAATTTATGGGAACAAAAGAAATGTTTTACATAAGAAAAGAGTCCAACCCCCACAGGATTTGTTTGGACCACCAACATGGCCGCCGTTTCATTGTTTTGGAAAACCAATATGGCCGCCATGACGTCATGTGAATACGCGCATTATGTAGATTAGCAAAAGAACGCAAAAAGCGCGCGGAAAGGGCTGAAAGCGACTCCATTGCTCCAGTCGGTTTGCACAATCTGACCGCGCCATTAAAGAGCTTAAGCAATGACAACGGCGACGTCAACGAGAACGGCAAAAAAGCAATAGGTTTAGATTGGCAAAACAAAAACATCTGCACGTGCATCACGCTTTTTTGTACATTTCTTTTCTGTTACTACACGACTGAAGAGGACGTGAAAACACAAGACAACGATTTTCTTATTCTTTTCTTGAACTTCGATGCAGTCTTTTAGAATTCAAATCCAGAAAAAATTGCCAACATTTAACGAATTGAACAAGATGGAATAAGTGCTATAAAGTTTGCAGCAGCGCGACTTCACTTTTTAAGAGACATTTCCTTAACCGTGGCTGTCTTTGTTGCTTAAGAGTCTCTATTATTATCAGCGCGTCCTCTCGGAGGTCACGTGACTTGACGGTACGTGTAAGCGTACTCCTGTACAGACTCATTGCTTTGGGCGAGGATGGGCAAGAGTCGACCTTGCAAAGAAGGAGTTTTCTTTTCTTTTTCTATTTTTTTTTTTTTTTTTTTGCAAAAATCAAACATAGTATTTCATCATATATCATATTGAACACGGAGAAAGTTGAAAAATTGTCTCGTGAGAATGCATAAAGAATTTGATTTAACCTCTCAAACAATCTAAAAACGTCACAGAGCGTTAATTGCTTTGAGAAATAAATTACCTTTAGTGAAAACTGTTTTTGTTTTTCACTTTTTACGTTAATATGGCCATTTTGAATTTTTATAGGTGGCACCAAGATTACAGGTAAGTGCTACTCTGTTACTTTGAATCCTTGGAAAACACGAAGAGTGTTTCGTTACATCTGTTCCATAAAAAAGAACAGAAATAAAAACGCATTTAACACTAATTAAAATTTCATTCTTTTGTACTTTTTTTCTGGAATGAATCAGATGAATCAGGAAAGACACTTTTTCTCGTGTTTGATCCGATATCCAAACACCGTCAAGTCGCATATTAAACACGAGAAAAAGTTTCTTATCTGATATCAAAACACCGAGAACTAATATACGAGAATTGTAGGAGTGTTTCATCTGCCATCCAAATACCGTGCAGTCATATATCAAACACAAGAGGAAGTGTTTCATCTGATATCCAAACACTGACTGAATATATCAACCACGACAAGGAGTGTTTCATCCTATATCCAAACTCTATTATCTCCAAGATTAGAAGTGTTTCATCCCGGGGTTTCATCTGATATCCAAACACCGAGAAGTAATATATTAAACACGAGAAGAAGTGTTTCATCTGATATCCAAACACCGAGACGTAATTACGATATCAAACACGAGAAGGTGTGTGTTGCAGCTAAAATCTATACACCGAGAGATAATAGATTAAACACGAGAAAGAGTGTTTCACCGATATCCAAACACCGAGGAGTAATTTATCACAAACCAGAAGGAGTGTTTCATTTGATATTCAAACACCGAAAAGTAATAGGTTAACCCATGAAGAAGTTTTTCATCTGATATCCAGACCCTGAAAATTGCGATGCAATATATGAAATATACGATTGAGTGTTCCATCTGTGTTACAACACGAGGAGCGTTGATATCACGTCTCAATTTCTTAATTAAATTCTCTAACTATCAAATGAATACAAAGCTTTAATTTAACAAAATTTATTTATTCTTATCCGAACGTCTTGCACTGTGGTGTTATATACAGCCTTCGTTTTCTTCATTTATTGTTTCTGAGTTTGTTAAAAGAAAAAGTGCCTAGCAAGCGCGTAAGGGAATTAGACTCCGAATTTTTTAGGTCCTTTATTCATGTATTTCGTCATCTGGCGGCTTGCAGGACTAAAAACAAGATTTAAGCAAGGGTAGTACCATTTAGGGTTGCCCTTTTTGCATTTTCTCTTACATAATAGACCTTATTCACGATATCCGCCATCTTTGCATGCGCTTAAGGATCCTTAAGGACTGATGGTTTCTCCGAGGGGGCAAACAAGTGAAAAAAATTGCCAATGGAAGAAATCGCGGTCGAGTTTGTTTATTCTAGACAACAGGAAATGAAGACCTTTTCACCTTAAAGACGATAATGTTTAAATATGGGTGGAAGTGATCATCCGTTACTTTTTTGTATGCAGTAGCGTCCGTAGATGTCCTCATGGCAAACAGTTATCTTGCCAAAACTCGATATGTACATTTTGCATGACTATGAAATCGTCGTCTTGTTTGGATAGAATAAGCAAACCCGACCGCCATTACTCGTATTTGCAAATTGTATCACTTGTTTCCCATCTGAAATACCTCGTGACATAGCTTTTATCCCATCGATCCTAGAGCGTGTGCAAAGATGGCGGGTTTCGTGAATAAGGTCTATTGCTAAACCATCAGTTAAATAATCATCAAAACAGTTCTTTTCTTTTTATTTCTCAGTCTCTTCACTTCTTTTACGGCCTTGGGGCCTTGGTTAGCCCTGTTATTGCAGAGCCTTTTCTGCGAAGCGCATGCGCAGATGGGCATTTCCAAAGCAACATCTTTGGTTGGACACTTGAAAATTCCACCCTAGAGTCTTATATTACGTACAACGTGGATGGAGTCAAGTTTAACGTGACTATGCTGAACGATACCGTATCAAGAGTGTCTCTACCAAGACATTATCATACTAAGTCTTTTGTTCAATATGCTTATTGGCTTGTAGCACTTCTCCAGGTTTGTGTTTTCATCCCCGGACCCCGGCGGATACTCCCTAACCCCGGGGGTAATCCCTATAATTGCCTATACCGGAAGGCTCCACACGAAAGGGGTCCCTTTTTCAGGCTTCATCTAAGTAGCTCTAAGTATAAAAGGGCAGAGTTTTCACTAGTAAAAGTGTATGAAAGGGTAGGGAAATCTGTCATTTCATCGTACAAAAAGGTCCAAAACGGCTAAGAGATGCATTTTATGGCTATGAGATTTAGTTATATCTAAAATTCACTGAATTTACAGCAGTCAAAAGGGATACAAAGTTATACGAAAGGGCTATCTTTTCGGTCAAAAACGGTATATTTTTGAGTAGGGAGTCGGACCTCCTAGCGGAGCTCCCCCGCTCCCGTATGAAACTCTGTTGAGTAACCTCCTGGGCGCCAGACTGTATCAGATATGTCTGCTTTGCGAGTGTTGTGGTTCAATTTTATCCTTGGTTTAAATGTTATTTTCTTTTGTTTTGGGGTATGGTAATGTATGATGATGAGTTTGAAACAAAAGAAAATAACATTTAAACCAAGGATAAAATTGAACCACAACAGATGCAATAAGTCGATAACATGCATGCACGTGTCATATTTCCTTTAATTTACGAATGAAACAAAGGAAATAGATGGCCACGTACAGGCGGCACATAGGCCCACATACTGGAACCTGAGTGAGGCAAAACCACCCAGTTTTCAATCGTGCCAGCCCTACTGTTTACTGTTAAGTTTTTACTGTAGAGAAAGAAGACCGTTCATTTCGTGAATTATCCTTTATGGGTTACATCAGTAAGTTGACATAAAAAGAGTTAGAAAATCTTGAAAATTCACGATGTTGCTGCAAGATGATAAATTTTCAATTCTTTTGGTTGATTGGACTCTATTTCGACGTGCTAATAATAACCCAGGCCTTTTTTTCTTTTCCCCTCAAGGTTCCAGTGCAGTCAGGCCTGTTTTATCTAATTTATAGACAGCGCTACCTCAGACGCTGGGCACCCGAAATGTTTGCTGGCAGAGTTGTCACTCTCGCCGCTTTGCCTGCTGGGAATGGAGATGAAACAGAAAGTGAAGGTATCGCAAACTTGTTCCCAGGGCTTCTCTCTCTTACATATTGAAAGGGGCTGAGGAAAAAGCTCACTGTACTCATTCGGTAATTTATCAACGAGAGGAGAACTGGAACCGAATGTGTCCCGCAACTGCTTCTGGGATTGTTACTTGGGACGCGCCAGTGGGCCAATGGCGAATTGGTTTTTCTGACACTAACAACAGTCCCAGAGGTCTTTGCGAAAGTCAACTCGACCCAGTTGTTCTCGAATTGGTAGTAGCAAGATGAGTTTCAATTGGAGTGATAACTGTGCAAAACATGAAGTAACAAGAGAAATTAATCGATTATTAAAGAACGTGCACGTATACCTTTGGGAAAGAGGCTTCTCCTCTCTTTTTACTAAATACGATCATATGTTTGAAGTAAACCTAGCCGTTTAGCGAGGTAAGAGCGTAGACAATAGTTCTTCCTTAATGTTTAGGGATCGCGTTTGTGTCGGTTTTTTTTTCCGTCTGTGTGGACGTTTAACTATAAACTATTGTTGTTGTTTTTTAAAACTTGTAAATCATTTTCTTCTCCAGACCTCCCTCAAGTGTTCAAGTCTATGGCAGACCACTCGTCCATCAGACTATCATTCTGCAGTCTTCCCGCTAAAATACCGCTGGTCACCCTGTTGGCAGGCCTGTTGCTATTCTTGTTTGATGGATTACAAGGGGCATTTGGTGGCTATGTATACACGTATGCGGTTAAAAGTGAAGTAGATCTATCCTCATCTCATGCTGCTTATCTTAATTCATTATTCTGGGTAGGTAGATAAACTGAGTAGGAATGGATTTCTCTTACTGTTAACTCAATCTGGTGCCCAGAGTCCGCGGGTTCTTTGGTCAGCGCGTTGTCGCCTGGTGGCCGTGTCTCCTGGCGACAACCCGCTGACCTAAAGGCCCAAGGGCTCTGGGTATGAGATGTCTGTACACATAGTTAACTTCATTCAATTTCCTTAGCTTTTATTTTGTTTAATATACTTAATACTTGCGAGCGATCGACATGGCCTTAAAACAACGATATAGAACATTAGAATGGTGACAAAGAAAACGAAATTGGAATGAAACTGCGACAGAAAAAGAAGGCAATTCGAAATGTTGTAGTGAAAAGCCGTCAGGGACATGGTTTGAAATTCGTATATATAATGAATTTGTTTCTGAATGGAATTCCAAGAAATTCCCGTCTTCAAATACTCAATAGTACGCCCATGTTAATTCCTTACAGTGTTCATTCGCCGCTGGAAGATTTATTTCAATCCTCATTTCAGTATTCCTGGTTCCGGACAAAATGCTTTTCGTGAATCTGGTAGGTAATTAAAAGTAATTTTAATCATACGAGACGGCATAGAAATCGTAAATAAATCTCCTGCGATTTTGCAAGCGAGCTGACGTTTGCCACAGTGCCATTCCCAAGTTTCTCTATTAGCTTTTGAGTAAACAACAGTAATATCAATAAAAACGGCTGAAAAAAATTCGTCGATCTTGCAAAAAATGTAAAAGGAAATACATAGACAGTTTTAACATTATCTCATACTCATCCTTAGCTCCAAATGCGGAGTTTCATGCCATTCATATCTAACAACTACAACTTCTACTATATAGATTTTTTCTCCTTAAAAGATATTTTTCTCGTCGCCATAAAGAGTAAAAACATCAATAAAAAAGGAGGGTTACTGTTCTTGTTTCATCGTAAAAAGACAATAAAATGATAATAATTTTGGCTTTAAATGATCATTTGGCGCGAGGGGACTGGGGCGAGTTCAAGACCAGTTCGTTTGTAGACGGGAAGAGTTATCGCAATCGCTATTAAAACCACTTAGACTATAAAAAAGGGCCTTTGTTTATGAGCGGAACTCGCTGATCAAAGACATGTCAACAACATAAACCTTTGTCAAATGATTTGGAGGCGAAATATGTCACATTCAAGTGACATATGTAGACCGCGTGGGTCATGGAAACAATAGCTGAAAATAAACTTCACAACGCGCGCGCAAACTTTCAAATAATTATCATGGCAGATCAGGATTCGCTCTCTTAGATTATTCCTTCTTGGTCGCAATTTTATGAGCAGTAGGTGATGCGCAGCCCAATACAAGTAAATGATCTTAAAAAGTTAAAATTGTTATAAACCGTGATTAACCAGTTCCTCATGACCAACCGATAATTGTGTTTCTGAATTGCGTTTCAGTTTGGCTCGTTTACAGCAATATCCGTAATGTTATACCTTCATCAATTTCCCCTCTCTTTGTGGATTGGTACTGGCGCATTTGGTCTGTTTATGAGCTCTGTATTTCCCACGACTCTCGCCTTGGCAGAATACTACATTGACGTCACAGGTAAAGCTGTAGCGAATCAGTTAAAAAGTGACTTTGCGTTCTTTGAAAATTCAGGGCGATTATCCCAAGTGGCTAACTTTGTAAAATTGTTTGTTTACATTGTCGATAAAACGAGAAATTCGACAATTTTGCGTCGTAGTCCTGAAGTGACCGCAAAGAAATTTACAAAAAGCGTGATGCACGTGTAGACTTGTTGTCGGTTGTTTTGCCAATCTAAACCTATTGCTATTTTGACGTCAGTTCTCGTCGCCGTTGGGACAAAAAGTCCCTCTTATCAAATGACTCATTACCATGGGAACGAGGTTGTATGTATCTTCGTATCAGATGCCAAATTATCTTGTTATATCCCCTAACTCAAGATTCCGATTGGAGCAGAAAGAGTCACGTGCTAAACGTGTCAAAACAATGATTTCAGTCCAAGTCAATACGATAGGTGGAGACATCGAGTTGACCAGAAGTCTGAGTTACAAAGAGTGACAAATATTTCTCTTACTATGAGTTTGTCGTATTTTCAGGTTCAATAACAAGTATCTTGATCGTGAGTTCTGCAACAGGGGAGATGGTATTTCCACTTCTTGTCGGAAAGGTGATGCTTACTATTATAATGTAAATGTAATGTATTATAATGTAAACGTTTGTTTAAACACCCCTGAATACCTAACATTCAGTAATAACTGCAATGCATCTTTGTAATATCGAGGTGGCAGTAATCATCGTAGTCAAATCGATTTTTCTAAACAGGCACTCTAGGGTGACTGGCATATTTAGCTTGACCAAAATACCGGAGTCATGGCTGCCACTACCCAGGTGGTATGTTTTTGCACATTCAAAAACTCATTGATGATTCATAAAGAAAGAACAAAAGAAATTAATGTTTAATGAGTGTCTTTATATCTGATAAAGACACGGCTAAACTTTACGTCCAATTTGTTAGACCAAAATAACCTCAAATCTAAATATCAGTGCAAGAATGAGTTGATCTGTATTACACATTTTGAAGCCGTTCTAAAACCTCGCAGTCGTGTATTATCAGGTTTGAAAACTCTCGGCTTGGCCTCGAGTTTTTAAACCTGATAAAACACTCCTGCTAGTTTTTTAAACAGAACTTAAGGTACTGTGCTTACTTCCTGTTTTGGTTTTATTGGCAAAGATTCGTCAGTTTTCGTTTCCGTGAAGGAGGGTCAAGGAGCTATGTCACGCTACTTGCATTTTTTATATAAAAAGCTATAACGTATCTTCGCATCAATTGAATTCTAAAAATATAGTCACAGAATTGACCTAAAACAACAGTATTCTGGTAATATAGCCCCTTTAAACTGTTTAACAAGTAAGATATCAAATTGAACAGCAAAATTATGTTTTTATTTCAAATTCCCAGGCTTTCGCCCGTGATGGCCCTTACTCGTTCTTAGTGATCGGGTTCTTGATTTGTACATTCGCTCTTCTGGTGTTCCTGATACTGCGCATGACAGCCAGAGCGCAACTTAACCAATCAGGTTAGTCCTTTGGGACCGGCACTAACTGTACGTCTTAGAGAGATGTCCGTCTTATAGAGAGTCCAATAAAAGGAGTAAAGAAAGGCAGGGACCAACTCTAAGTGTCCGTTTTACAGAGGTGTCCGTCTTATAGAGGTGTCCGTTAAAAGAGAGTCGACTGTATTTAAAACTCAATTGATTTGAAATACGCACGAAAAACCTCCATGTGCGACCTCGTCTCTTGTCTAGAGGGACCACACATTAATTTGCAACATTCTTGTTTGCAAACACAAAAATTTCGCTGCGATTTCTGTAACGAAGCAAAGCAGCGCCCCGCTGATCTCGAAAGTGGAGTGTCATATATCGGATAGGTTCTGTGCCAGACTTTAGTGCAGTGTGAACGGATATTCGGACCGTAGCGGAAGTGGATAAATAGGAGCGAGGACTGGAATCCACTGAAGACTGGGATCTAGTTCCCCAAACCCTCTCGACCAACCGCTCAGGCAAGATTTTCGATGTTTGTGAACGACCTGTTCCAGTTTTGTATCGTTGCTGTTCATGCAGTAGGGACCTTAAGTAACAACCATGGCGACGGCTACGAAAACGTCACTTACAAAGTGAATTCGCGCTACTTCAAACTTTATCGCGCTTATTCCAACTCGTTCAATTTGTGAAATGTTGGCAAACATTTCTGGAGTTGAATTCTAAAAGACTGTATCAAAGTTCAGGAAAAGAAAAAGAAAGTCGTTGTCTTGTGTTCATGTTGTCGACCAAACTTGAAATTAGGCACTTTCACGTTATAGTCGTACAAAAAAAGGGTGATGCACGTGCAAAGTTGTTGTTTTGCTAATCTAAACCTATTGCTTTTTTTCCTGTCCTCGTTGCCGTCGCCGTCGTCCCCATTTATTTCCTACAAAAGTATTGGGGAGAAGTTGATAAAATGTCAAACAAATTCATGATGTCTGTAATTCTCATTACCACTCCGTTTCACAAAGCATTGATATTACAAGGAGAAATTTGATGCTGATCACTCTTAGGACTTAAAGGGTTAAGCTTCCTAATGTACTACACCAAACAGCTTTTCATGTCGGCACGATATACTCTCCGGTATTGTGTGAACATAACCTTAAGAAACCGTTTTTAATGACAATTGCCTTTTCTTACAGTGCACGACCTATACCGATGTACCGTTAAGCGCCTATGTCATTGTAACCAAGCCTGCGACGATTGTGAGTACACGCCGCTAGTCACGTGCGAAGAGGGAGAAGAAAATGCGGGAAACGAAGAGCCAATCAGAAGCGAGCCAGTTCACAGAGTAGCGGAACTACAAAGTTAACCAATCACTAAGAAGAATGTAATTTTTCTTACCGGCGAATCTGTTTAAAAAAATAACTGCTGTAAAAACATTATATAATGACGGTACACTATTGCTTTGATTCTAGAAGAATATATGTTTTAACTGCTAAAATGGTCTCCTTAATGACCGAAGACGATGAAGGCAAGTCCACGCACAAGAGAGGGTCTTGTCATTCATCTACTGGTCTGGGCCAAGAAGTTATTTGATATGATGAAAATTTTTACCCGGTTCTGTTGGCTCTCTTAACGAGAGAATTTTCTTTTCAACTGCATTCTTGTTTCAAAAGATTATTTTATAAGTAGGTTCTCTGTTGTATAGAGCTAGGAATTTTATTAAATATTTGAAGTTCTTTTTATCTTTATATTTCTCTTGGTTAATGCTTATTCAGTTGGAGACAAAACTGGAAATTTAGGAAACTACACTGAACATGCACTAAGAATATCAAATTCAGTGCGCAAACACTGTCCGAAATGCTATGTTAGTATAGAAAACTTATAAAATAAGATAAACTTGGGAGCGCAAATAGGGATACCTAAGCGTATTATGTGAAGGATCTCGCATAGAGGCTACCGAATTGGAACCACAATCGGTGCCAAAAGTAGTTGCCACACTTGTCTAACGCGCCCTTTTATCAACAATTCTTTCATTTCATACAATTCTGTTTAACGCCTTCAATCCCCCACCCCTGAATCCTGTCAGTGTTGTTTGTAGTTGACGAAAGACTTGAGGGCTTAAAGTGTAACATTGGTTTGGGGGGAGGGATGGGGGTACAGAAGGAGGGATTAGATATATCCACTACGCAAAAAGAAGGCCATTTTATGGGAGTGCCTCTTCACTTTGGCCCTCAATGCAGCTTTCACAAACTTGTCCTAAGACGTCCTTACCAACGCTGAAAACTAATGCACGAAAAAAATTCACGACGCAAAAGTGCCCGTCAAGATCCCGCAAATGTATAGCTATCTTCGGCTGGTCCATAGTACTTGGTCAGCCGATATCTTTGGTCGATGTTAGAGCGCCTTTCAATATTTTGGAAACTCAGATTGTTTTTTGTAGCTGGGTTTCTGAATTCTTACGCGTCACTTTCATTTGGTGCTGCTGCCTCAGCTGTCATGTAATATATTCGCGGATAAAAATAAACGTCGGTGGCTGTTATACTCTACGACACGACAGTGGAACCTCCATCTAACGAATGGCCAAGGAACTGACAAAATTTGTACGCTATAACGAGGTTTCGTTATATCGAGATTCTTTTTCAATATTTTACTATTACTGGGGAAAAGAAAATCGTTCGGTTTATAAAGAACTTCGTTATACAGGTGTTCGTTAAATCGAGGGTCCACTGTATTCTGGTATAGAGATAAAACAATTAGTTTTGAGCATTTTAGTGTAGTTGACTCAAGACCAATACCTCCGGAATCGGCATTAACTGTCGGTCATACAAGACTGTCCACATTAAAAAGAGTAAAAGATTAGGGATTAAGAATGGCAGGGACCAACTCCAAGTGTCCCTTTAGGTAGATGTCCGTTTCGACAGAGTTCCACCAGTTTAGAGCGATGAAAAGCCAGCATCCACATAAGACCTAGGTATGATCTGGGATTTACACGATGGTAAAGAACGACAACTTTCGTACTTTTCGTCCTAAAGTCGTTTTAGAACTGGTCTTGGCAAAGTTGTCCGTGACTTGCAGGTTGTTATTTCTGCCAGAAGAAATTTGTTTTTATTTCAGAACCAATAACTAACCTGCTCTCTTTCTCTTCGCTCACAAGGAAAGAATGATCGAAAGCAAAACAACAATCACCCAACGCGAGAACTTTTCCACTTTTGTAAAACCTAATCACTTCGTTTCTCTGCCAGTCAATGATACTTCTAGACATCTTGTAATCATAAAGTGCCAAGAATTCACTCATTAAAAGAAGAATATTCTTTTGCAAAGAGAATGAAGAGGTATTTTGTCGTGGGAAACTTTCTTTTTGTTTATAAAACAAGTACATGCTACTAGTTATTAAAGTTATATGAATAATAAATTACTAACACCAACCGCCAAATGGCAGCCATATTTGAAAAATAATATTATCGACGATCATGGCGAAGTGATTATGGCCAAAGTCTAAAGTCATGGCTTTAACATTTAGAGAAAACTTGAGTAACCCAAGAACATAGAATTCAACGCGTTGAAAGAGCAAAATCCCGCGGTGGAGAGAGTAAAATTGTGTTGCGGAATTCGCGCTGTTCTCGTTCGTTGGTTACAAATATGTCCTCTAGTTGGAGATTTTAAACACAAGATCCCTTCACACATGAAGAGGAAAGAAAGTTATGAGCTTTGTACATCTTCTTGGCTTGACTATCGCTCGAGACCGGGCGGAAAAGAACGGCAAATATTCCGATCACATTCGCTCAAGTACAGACGGACGTAACGCTTGTTTTCCGCGCCGAGTGCTAATCATAGTGTTGTATTGCGGTTGCTTTTTTTCTTTTGGAACCACAATGGCTATTTTGGGACCAACATTGATGGAGTTAGGCCACTTGGTTCACCATGGTCTAGATATGATGAGCTGGTTGTTTTTTACTCAAGCGGCGTACGCACTGTTGGGAGCGAGCGTAGCGGGGATTTTATTGGACAGGTAAGATTTCGGCCACATATTCTACGGAAATTTGCTTTATTTCAAAGTTGATAGTTGTGAAGCAGACTTGGGAATTACATTCAAAGACTTAAGGGCCACCTTAAAGGCCATAATAAACAGCACCAGGGGGGAGGTATCGTAACGGCTCAGTAGCTTTCATTGATGACCAGTCCCTCTTTAGATTTCAGCTATCCGTGAACAGCATGATAATTCATTAAAATGTTAGCGATTTAGAATTCCTTCAACATACTTAAAAGTTGCAACTACCTTGTAACGCACAATAAACAGTAGTATAGGAAAGTACTGTTCAGTAGCTTTCATTTGAGTGGTCACTCTTCAGGATTTTATCCACATAACCAAAAGTAAGAACCACCTTGTACAGCAAAATAAACAGTACCACAGGAAGGTACTGCTCAGTAGCTTTTATTTGAATGGTAACACTTTAAGGTTTCATCCACAGGCTTAAAAGTTAAAACCACCTCTTACAGCATAATAAACAGTACTACCGGAAAGTACTGCTCAGTAGCTTTCATTTGAATGGTCACAAGTTAGGATTTCATCCACAGACTCAAAAGTTAAAACCACCTTGTAAGGCATAATAAACAGCACCACAGGAAAGTACTGCTCAGTAGCTTTTGTTTGAATGGTAACAACTAAGGATTCCATCAACAATTAAAAGTAGAAAAACCAAACATCACCTAAAACTTACGCCAAAAAGTTAAAAAAAAACAATGGCATTATGGGAAGCCTACCCTGGATGCAAGTCAGTTTTAAATCTAGTGACAAGTAGAGACTCCTGCAACGATGTTGTCATATAAATAGTACAGGAAAAGTAATGTCTTACAGTTTTCTTTTTAAAGGTCACTCTTAAAGATTTCGGCCGCAGAATCAAAAGTTGTAGCAGCCTAGTAAAGCATAATAGTACAAACAGTATCGCAGGACTAAGAGTTACTTCTCCGCGTTGCTCCTGTCCGCGTAGTACTTTTCAGTACGTGTTTTTAATCCTGAATGGCTACTCTTAAGGATCCAATTCACTAGTCAGGGGCACCCAACGAGAATATAGTTCAAAACCACTCAAGCATAGCATCGTTAAACGTATTTTAGTATTTAAATGGTAGATAAAGGCATATTTTTATCCCCTAAAAATTTTTCATCTGTTCGGATTTCCTAGCTGAAAGTCTAATGATCCGAAAATTATAGGGATCAAAACTTACCTTTTCGAAAATTCCAGCCAGGAAAAAGGCTGCCGAATATTCTAGGTGACCTTTCTAGGGTAAAACTCCTTTAAAAATAGACAATTATACCATGATTTAGATGTTCGAAAATCCTAGGAGAGGCAGTCAAGCAAGAAATTTTACAACAAATGTTCCGAAAATTGTAGATCTCAAATCGTCTTCCGAACAGACATTTTCCGAAATTGTCGTTGGGTGCCCCTGACTAGTCTACTCAAGAGTTAGGCCCAGTCTCCACAAATCCAGATATTTTTGAAAGCGCAGATTTTTTACGCGTATCGGCCTTCCGTCCACACGAATCCAGTGAGTCCCCTCAACAAAATGGCATCTGTTTGAAGATTTTTGAAACCGCTTTTTTGGATGGGACGGAGCGAAGTCGTGTAGACGATTAAGAACGGGATGTTTTCGATTTCAAACCCCTTGAACAGCATTAAATTTCAGTCACAGATTCAAAAGCTAGAAGCATCTTGTACAGCAGCCATAATAAACAGTACCACGGGGAAAGTTCTACTCAGTAGCTTTCATTTCAGTGTTAACACTTTAGGTCTCATTAACAGGCTCAAAACGTTACATGAAATGACGGACGGCCTCTTGAAGTTTATGACTTAAGTAAAGTGGTCTCGAATATAGAACATTTTCGTTTATTAGTTTTATCCAACACCTGTACGGTGCGCGGATCAAGTTGACTTTACTGTTTAAAAGTGTAGCCGATTTGGCCTTAAATTAAATAGACTACCTGCTGTTCAACTGGTACCACAAACACAAATATTTTTTTTGTGTTTATTGTCTTACTGTTTCTTTTGTTTGTCTGAAAGCTGATACAAGCAACCTGATACAAACATAAAGTAGATAAAATAATATCTCCAAGGGAAAAGTCGACATAACAACTAAGACGGCTATCCAAGAAATTTAACCCAAACTGGACACATTTCACCAAAGGCGTATAGATGTCACAATGGTGGGCAGGTTTGACCTGCTGCCGAGATTACGGTGCTGCAGTTTACACTTCTCTGGCTTTACGTGGACACAACGAAGACTCTGGCTGCTCAAGACTTGGACTTGATGAAAGAATTTTTGGCATAATTTTCAGCATAGCGTAAGAACTCTTAGCGGTTCTCTGACAAACCGTCATAACGGCACGTCAAACAGTCCGTTCAAGGGCAAAACTCTCGAGATTTTTTTTATAAGGTCTGGCATTGATTTCAGTCGCTGACAAATCATTCAGAGGTTGAATTGACAGTTGAGAGAGGTCAGCTCAACACAAGACAAGAAATGCTTCGACAAGTCATTTTTCCAGTGCTATGGGAAAATTTTAAGTCTTACGCTGAAGGTCGCGTCGATGGACTACGACAAATTTGCGCGCCTCATTGTAGAACAATTTTCGCTCATTTCCTCTATTTTAGCACCTTCTTTATGTTCGGTATGTCAGTAGGAATGGCTGGGCCGACTCTCACGGATTATTTGATTTCATTTTTTGAAAATATTGACATAATTGATGCCCTCGCCTGGCTTTTGTTCACGCAGTCTACTTTTCGCTTCGTAGGCGCCATTGTTGCTGGTTTCCTCGTTGACAGGTAAAACCGGTTTTTCTTACTTGGTCGCAGACTCAGCAGGTTTAAGAGTGATCCTTTCTAGATTTTCATCTTTGAAAGCCTGTGATTCCAAGTCTACTTCTGTTGTCGCCTTAGTTCTGTACGCATTGACCATCTTTTTCACGGTGTCCAGGAATTACCCTATAGATAGACTAGCATGCACTCGGGTATCTAAGCGGACGCATTACATTTAAACCTCTTCATTGTGTTTCATTCTGAGAAATCGAATTAAGAACTGGCCATGCAAACTTCTTAGCAAGTTATCTTGATTTTTTCTTTTAAAGTGTCCCGTTCAAATAGTAAAATAAAAAAATAATCCATATAACTTAGTTGGCCATTGACAATAAGTGTGGACGACAAATGCAAGACGACTATTCGCATTGCGTGCTTGTACGGAGGATTTTAGCCCGCGCACACAAGTGCAACGCATGCGCGCGCACGAACTTTTAAGGGTGTAAACTGCGATTTTAGTCCCACTTAAGGTGTACAGGATGGAAAGCCAAACTTTTAAGTCTGTGCATGAAATCCTAAAGTGTGACCATTCAAATGAAAGTTACTGAGCAGTACTTTCCTGTGGTACTGTTTATTATGCTGTTCAAGGTGGTTCTAACTTTTGAGTCCGGAGATGATATCCAAAAGGGCGACCATTCAAATAAAAGTTACTGAGCAGTACTATTCTGAGTACTTTTTACTATTCTGTGTAAGATAGTTGTAACTTGTGGGTCGGTGACTGAAATCTTAAAGTATGACCATTCAAATGAAAGCTACCGAGCGGCAGTTTCCTAAAATAATTATTTTACTTGTAAAGGAGTATTTAATGTACTTTTTTCTTTTCTCCTCAGATATGATATCAATCGTAACTTTATGCTTCTGTGCTTTCTGTTACTGAACGCTATTTTTCTGGCCGTGATTCCAATATGTCGGACATTATGGCTGCTCATTTTGTCAACAGCAGCGGCGGGATTCTCAGTTGGAATTTTAGACACCGCTACTAACGTACAGCTTATTGGGATTCATGGCAAGAAGGTAAAACTGTTTTTTTTTTAACATGACGAGGTAAAAAATTCCAGGATAGAAAACTTATTATACCGGTACAAACTCTCGATTCCATCACGGCATCTTAGGTTATCAAGTGATGAGCTCGACGTTTTTTTACGTGATTTATACTGTAAATCACGTGACATAAAGTCCCGATAGATCGCAGGAAGTTGGCAGCCAGCGTCCCTGTTCAATGTTCCTCTATTTAGAATTCCAGTCTTCAAAACATTTGCTTATTTCTCGAGAGTTCAAGAAATAGACGGATGTTTGCTCGCAAACATTTTTCAAGAAACAAAACTTTTGCAATTACCCTTCATGTGGTATTATCCTGTATTCTTGCTTTTTTTGATGTAATAATCGGGCTATTTCGTCATAGCATAACGTGTGAACTAGTACTCTTCCATCACGTGATTTTCTCACGGAAACAGCTGAGTCCAACCGCGCCACGCCGCTGTCTTTGCGCGACGTCAATGGTCCCCTTCATTCAGCCTACTATTTTACGCTCCACGTCAGCCATAGAACAATACAGAATAATTGTCAACATCTTTCTTATAACAATAGCTGGTCATGAATTAGCTGGCGGATTTAAGCAAACCACAAGTGGGGAAATATTTTGAATGAATAGAAATTACAGTTATCTGTACGTATTGAAAGTTTCCCGCATGACAATCAAACAGTTCCCGCTTATAATTATTCCACACTTAGCTAATATTCAATTTCCCTGTTTTTTCTGCTTCAGGTTTCTCCTTACTTACAGGTAAGAAGAATTTGTCCAGTTATCATCATTATTATTATTATTATTATTATCATTATTATAAGAAATTTGTACCGCGCAGTTTCTATGAGAATATTCAACTGCGCCTAGTTAGTTAGCTTCCTTCCTATTCTTAAAACGAGATATAATTTTGTTACTGTTGTTATTATTTTATTTTCAGGCTCTTTATTTTTCGTACGGCTTTGGTGCATTTGTGAGCCCGCTAATAGCAGAGCCTTTTCTCAGTGGTACTCCCCATCCAGATATTGGGCTGCCGGCGGCCAAGAGGGGGAATCCGCTACCCTACGGTGGAATGGGTCATCGCGGGCACCATCATTTATCACACAGACCAACCAATCACATGAGAGACACGTTCTATACTGAGCCAGAAAAATATAAGAGCGAAGTTCAAGTAGCTTATTGGATTATAGCTTTAGCACATGTAAGTTATCAAGTTCTCAAGATAAAATATCCTACAGTATCTCCTAAATGGCAGAAGGGTTTCTTAGTGAGCAATATGTATCGATAAAGTAATTGGAGTTATTTTCTACTATCATTCGATGTAAAGTTTTCTTCCTTTTCATTGGCCAAGAGCCAACCACGTGACCTGCAAATAACTGGCTACAAATAATGGTCTGCTCATGCGCAATGTCGTCCAGCTGTGTTTGGTTTTGTTTGGGTGCAAATAATATTCTGCTCATGCGTAAATGAAAGCACGCTTTTTCTCCTTCTTGCGATCGCTCTTGCCTGAAAATTGCAGCTTCCCGAAGATATTTATCAAAAAAGAAGCTCGGTGACTGAATGATAAAACAATTATTGATCGATTTTACATTCGACATCTCTTGATGGACAACTGCATTGGTCATTTTGAAGTTGCACGGGAGACCGGGCCAAGTTGCATTATGGGAATGTTTCGGGGACGTTATAGCTTCTTTTTGGGGGCTTACGAGGTTGCGCAGAAAACTGGTTCAAACGTTTTCCCTTCAAAACAGTCCCATAAAGCATTTCGTCGCACCACCGTCCCAGTCCTAATTGATTGTAACTTTGTACTGTCCAATGGCTAGAGACGGACAGCTCCCTTAGACGTATGTCTCGAGGTGCAATTGACCTCTGCCGTTCGTCAGCGGTTTTCTATGACTCTCTTTAAAACGGCACCATGTAAGTAGGACACTTCTGCCTTTCTCAACGATGTCCTAATTAGAGAGAGTTGATTTAAAGAGTCTGCAACAATACAGATAGTTACAGAAACAACTTAACTTTCTTTAATTTACGAGACATTTTTCGACGATGCATCCGCTTTCAACAGTGTTAAATACTTTGAAATTACCGTTGAATTGAAATCGCGGATAAAGTTCGTTACATTGCGTTTTAAGTATTGCGTACTTGAAAGTTTAAAAAAGTGACGTCACTGAACTTACAGTGAGATAGTTAGGCTTAAATGTTACATCTGTTGATTGAGTCTGGTTTCTTTAAGCTTAACTTGAAACTTAGTAACCGCAGATTCAAGGATCTCGCTCGCAGCAATCCGCTGAGCAGGACCGATTTCAACAGGAACAGGGACTCTGCAGATATCTACTTATCACAAACTAATTTGTTTCTGTTCGTATATAGTTACCAGTTGTTATAGGTCTAGCATATATTGTCATAACAGACAAGTGGGAGGAGCATAGATTAAAAACTCAAGTTGCCAGCAAAACAGAAAGCAAAGATAGCACTTCTGAAAACCAGGATGGAGATATAGAAGGTAAAATTTTGCACTTAATTCGTAGCTAGAGAGGTTAGGCAATCAAGATAGACCAGCCGTTTTCAGAACTAGCGCGAGAGACTTACGAAGGGCGAGCGGCTAATGCGTAAGATGCGTAAAGAAATATCCGTAAATCTGCTTGATTATACGACTTCGCTCGCCATGTGTGGTTCTTAGGCTTACGACTACTCGCGGTTTATAATCTTGACGGTGTGTGAGATGGTAATTTAACAGGAGAATAACTTTTATGAGTGAACAGTTCCCGATATACACCCTTGGTGAGTTCCAAACGAACACTGCGAGACAACAACTTGCCTTCTATAAATCACAACACGTACAACTGAAAAGAAATGAATTAACTTACTGTACTAGATAGTACCGTACATACTGTACGTTGAAAAACTGTCCAGAGCAAACACTTATCTCCTCCTGAAAAAACACATGCAAATTCCCTTGGGGAATTTTGTAATCTAAACAATACAGTCCCACGGGGGTACTTGGGTTAATTTTTGCTGGATATGTGCCGCTGGCCTCTTAGAGCCCCTACACCATTATAGTCTATTCTGTGGCCTACTATAGACCCCCATCTTAGTCACTTTTGGGCAAACGTTATCTAATTTTCGCGATCCCAACTTAGTCACTTTCTATTTTTATGAATTGACTCAGTTTTTAGATTGAATGAAGAACACTTTACTTTTCATCTACAGTACAAAGCGGTTCTGGTACGTTTGCTAACCGTAAATGTAAAGAACTGTCTTACCCCCAAAAATCCGAAAAAGTGCGACCCCATTCTAGTAACTCTGTTGAAAATGCGACCCCATTATAGTCAATCCAACGGCACAGAACTGGAACAAGTCGTTCACACATATTGAACATTGTGCCAGAGCGGTTGGCCGAGAGGGTTTGGTACACTAAATCGTAGTCCTCACTTATTAGTGTTTACTTCCGTTTTGGTGAGTTCCAGTCTTGGCTCCTACTTATTCACTTCCCTGACGGTCTGAATACCTATTAAAACTGCACCAAAGAATGGCACAGAACCTTTCCGATATGTTACGCTCCGCATTCGAGATCAGCGCGGCGCAGCGTCGCTCCGTCGCAGAAATAGCGCCGAAATCACCGTTCATATGTGTGATAAGAATCCCTATTGGGTATGATTTTCGTGCAGGTGAAAAATCTATTCGGTATATTGTGAAAAGACAAACTAAGGAAAAAGCACGGGGGACGCGATTGAAGAGCAAATAGGTTCAGCAATCATCTACTAGTCACAGAAGTTAAATCAAGACTTGCACGTATCTTATAGATATTTTATATTGTCTTTTAGGTTTGCAGAACAAGGTTCATTTAGATACAGAAACTCTAAAACCTGGTCTGTGCGATGACTCAACAAACAAAACGCAAATCATGTGCATCACATTCTGGACATCATTCTTAGTTTTTCTCTATGACGGAATGCAGGTACTGAACTAATAACTTGGTAGGATGATTGTGTATTGAAAGAAGTTCATCTATTGATCTGTGAAGATGCGGTGCTGTGGTAATAAATAAGTATATTTTGCTGACTGGTTTGAGGGACGCCAAAGTCGTTCTAAAAATAAAGTTATCGGTGAAAATGCCTTGACAAGAATACATGAAAGATGATTCCTCTAGGTTATGGGCTCCTGGCCCATCAGAGGACATTAATGCCCTTGTACCATATGTATTACGGTTTACAAGGGACGCAGGAAATAGTAGGGGCCAATCATATATCTTCTCTTTTTACCTCCCCTTCTTAGGGTTCTTACGGTGGGTACGTTTATACCTATGCAGTCAAGAGTCCTTTGCGAATGACGTCAGCACAGGGTGCCTTTCTTACTTCTGTATTTTGGGTGAGTATGGGCACATGATACCTTTTTTACTTCTGTGTTTGTTTTAGAACTTTTTTCTTTGGAAAAGACGGGAAATGTATCGCTCTCTAGGTAGAGATCTCGACACAGCTATAAGTCGAGAACTCAGATTATTTCCATGGCGTCAAGGTGACAAAAATGTAATTCTCGGATAAGTACGATAAACCGTTGGCCCTGTCTCACAACCCTTGTACATATAAATTCTGTTGGACGCTAAAGAACCCACAATCTGTTCGTAAGGAATAGGTAACGTACGCCCTGGTGTGGTGGACTATCTTTTTCGGTCCTGCAGTAATTAGGAGTCATAGACTGTTGCGGTGAACCTTCCAAAATTGGCGAACCTGAGTAACTAAAGTACTTAATTCATTCCTTATAAGTCGATACTTTGTGTTATAGGAAGATATCTCACGATGAAAGCCGAGATCTCGTCGCATTACAAGCGCTTCAACATGCTGATCTCCATTTGACAGCTAATCAAATTTCGCGCGCGACTGGTAAAAAACCTAGGGGGTCCATTTCTTCTAGAGCGATTCGCGAACAGACATGGCCCAAATGTCCTATTTATCAATTTACTATTACTTACTTACTTAATTTTTTTTTTTGTCTTCAGGGTTCTCTCGCCTTGGGTCGTCTTGTTTCCATACCTATCGCCCTTTTCTTGTCTCCCGCAATTATGCTTCTTGTAGACCTGGTAGGTTATCACCGACAAAATCCGTAAATTCCATTAGACTTTTCGAAATCCTTCCTAATAATCCACACTGGTGGAAAAAGAAAGAAAAAGGAGTGCTTCAAAAAATAAGCTGAATTAACCAAAAACCCGCGCAATGCACGGGAAAACGCGCAAAGCACGCCTATAGCTACGTGATATCACGAAAGACGTGCAATCCGTGCCAGTCGCATGGGTAGTCAAAGACAAACGTACAGATCATGAAAAAGCGAAAAAACACGATGACAAGATCGAGAAAAAAATATATAAATGCCAAGTGAGAGGGGAAATAAAGGAGTACAGGCGATGCTTCAGTGGCCCACGCTTAACTTAATAAAAACCATAGTTTTACCAAAATTGTTACTTAAATATGCAAATAATGTTGTTTGGCCGAGCGGTAAACAAGTATTATGGACTCAGAATTTGCTTTCTTTTAAGATATGGTAAAACGGACAACAAAAACGTACATTTTGTTCCAATCGCAACATTGCTGCAAAACTCTTTGAATAGCAATGTTGAGAGTTTTATCATCCACGAATAAAACCTCCCTTACAACCAATGAGGTTCAGTGTTACAGGTTGCGAGAGGTTGTTGTTGCAAGACAGGTTAAAAAGTGGGTGGTAAAACTCGAAATATCGCTTTTCAATTGTTGCAAAACAAATTGCACGTTTGCTTTGCCCCTTTTTGACGGTAGCTTTACCCAAGAACCTAAAACATTTTTACCTCCCACGCGCGCAGTATTTGTTTCAGAAACGAGTGGTTCCTAGATTAGAACAGACCCAAAGACCAGAGGACGGTGATGGCTGTTACAATATCGCTTAAAAAGTGAATTCGCGTTCTTTCAATCTTGAATGTTCATTGCGATTATTCCAACTCACTTACTTTGTAAAATGTAGGCGAACACTCCTAGAGTTGAGGAACCATATCCAAGTTCAGTAAGAGAAAGAAAATTTAGTCGAGGCTTGTTTACGTCCTCCACAAATGTGTAATTAGGCATTTTCACGTCGTAGTCGTGCACGGACGTCAAAGCAATGTACAAAAAAATGTGATGCACGTGCAAAATTGTTGTTTTTTCTTATTTTCTCGGGACGATTTAAAAAGACGAGTTTTATCACAACACGTATAGCAATATTGCGACATTGATTTAAATGACAGCAACATTGTTTAAGCATTGCAAATGCTGTGTTGCGCAAACAATCGTCGTTGTCCCAATCGTCCCCTGTATAAACATCACCTTAAAACCTATTGCTCTCTTTTACGTTTCTCGTTCCTGTCGATGTCGTCATTTCTCGATAAAGGGAAAAATGTCTGCGCACAATACTACTTACTCAGAAAATGTCATTAGGATTAAACAAATGATTTACGTTGAATTATTGCAAACTTTTTTATTGCTTCTTTTTGTGGTTTATTTTCCAGATTGGTTGCTTGGTTTCTAGTTTATTAATGTTAATCTTTAGAGCAAGTGAGTCTGCGCTGTGGATGGGGACTAGCACATTTGGTCTTTTCATGAGCAACGTGTTTCCCACAAGTGTGGCACTAGCTGAGCAGTATTTTAATGTTACAGGTACCTTGTGCTTTAGTAATAGTCGGTGTTGCATTTCCCCAGACAGTTTCCGTACTGGAACGCTGACCCATCTTGGAGTCAATGCGGTAAAGACGGTTGAAGAATGGCAGCATTGCACCACCGTACCTAGGGTTGGTCAGCCATCCGAAACACAGAAACATTCAGTATCTCTGTCTCTATAATGAGAATCACTTCTTGAAAAAATGATCAAGAAGTTGGGGGAAAACTCATAGCTCTGTAGTAATTTGTAAAATATTTAAAAACAAACCGGAGAAGGGTTATAGGAAGAAGGGACGTTTGCAAAAAGTTCAAAGATAAAACTATTTGGAAAAAGTTAAAATGGCAAATGGTTTATTTACATGTATACTGGAGCTGCATGCACTTAGCTTTCCAGCTAGTTTACAGGCACAGCACGCAAATTATTGAAAAGAAATGGTACAAATATAACTTAACATGATTAAGGACCCCATCTTTTGGCTAGTTATAAGCATGATCGACGATTTCATCTAGAAGTGACCGAGAAACAAATCCAGTAAGCTGTCATAGCAGAACTTGAACCAGGGATCCCCGGAATGCAAGACCGATGCACTGACTGAAAGTTATCTTCTGTAGCAATTATTGCAGTCGAACCTGCTCTAACGGGTCGACACCTCTCCTATGCGGACAATTTTTCTGGGTCCACGAGCAGCAGCTTTCTAGAGATTCCACTGTATCAACACTCTGATGCTATACACATTGCGGACCTATTCTGGGCCTCTTGCTAAACTAAAAGTTACCTAACGCTATGTCAACATGCCCTATTCTTGGTTTGTAACCACGTGACAAGGCGGCTATGTTGGGGATCAAAACAATAGAATTTCTTCTCGAAGAATTTACATGAAAATAGAGTTTAGTTCCCAGAAGAGAGAAATGCTTTTGTTCTTGACCACCAACTTGGGCGGATGTGACGTCACGTGCAAACCAGCAATACCGGATAGCTTTTTCGCCACACGAAAACCACATCGAATAGAGCTTCTGTCCACACGATGATTTTGGCGCCATTTCTGTAACGGAGCAAAGCTGCGGCCTGCCAGTTTCTAAAGTGGAGATACACATATCGAATAGGTGTTCATATTATACGAGATACCTTTTCGTGGGGCACGAAAAGCTACCCGATAAAGTGTGAACAAAACCTAAGAGGTTGCTGTACTTACGCCCTTGTTTGCATAGAGCCTGTTAAGCTTTACCTTCAAAAACCCGCTGCTTTAAAGCTAAGCGTATTTCCCCTTCCTTTTTTAGGTACAGTGACTTGTATGTTTGTTGTGAGCGCCGCTATTGGAGAGATGATTATACCACTCATCGTGGGTAAAGTGTTCGACTATGTGGGAGCGATCAGTTTTCTGGCTGAGGGCTGCATTCTCTGCTTCGCCGCATTTGGCGCTTACCTAGCAGTATTAATTATTGGAAAAGGAACAGCGTCTCACGAGAGGAAAAGAGAAGGTAAAATATGTTCACAAATGTATATTGTTTAACCTCTGGACATCGAGGGGTTCTAAGGTCTCGTTTGGTCAGCTCCTGCGCGTTACGGTAAACTCGTCCCCCGGGACCTCCAGGCCACACCCATTTTCTAAGGGAACAGCCCTCGGTACACTCACGGTAGTCCGAGAAAACAGCCGACGTTACGCGATGCCACCATTGTTTTCCGAACGAAATGACGTCTGAGAAACGAGCGCAGAAATTCCATACTGATGACGCGTCACTACTCAGATCTGGGTAGTGCTTCTGATTGGTTGAAGCAAATTTCCCACTCTGCACCTTGACCAATCAGAAGCACCACTCAGACCTGGGTAGTGACGCGTCATCAGTATGGAATTTCTGGGCTTGATTCTCAGTCGTCTATTCGAGGGGAAACCAGTGGCTGTACAGTGCTGCGAAATGTCGGCTATTTTCTCAAGCTAAGAAGACGGAAGAAACAAAGTATCAGAGAAAAACTTCTCGGATCAAGGATAGGAGCCCATTAATGAGCTTTTGACAAACGAAAGAGGACAAACAACAACCGATGGCGGCGGCGTATAGCTTGACGTCGCCTTCGTGATATACGAACCCTGGATAGATTATTGAGAGGGGAGTGGTCTCACTCATGCGCGACACCAGTCTTCTTCACAGGACGGCACTTCGACATGTCGCGCGGGGCGAAGTGTATGAATGGAAATAAGTGAAGCAGAAGGCATCATGGGAAGGAGAAGAACGTTGGCGACGCACTTTCCCTCCACTTTCTTTACCCCACTGTACTTTGTATAAAAATAGCCAGGGAGACGTCTAATAACCAAGCAGGCGCAACCCAACACTTCCCCCTTCCCCCTTGGGCAATCCTCACACTTTTAGGGGTGAAATTCAAGAAGAGCATAAATCCCGCCGTGCAGTAAGAACTCTTTATCATTCTACTCAAGTTTGCTGTCTAGCTGATAAAAACGCTATTTCTAATAGGTTTTCTTTTTTTTCGTCACAGTAATCGGAGAAGGCAACCCGGAAGTAACAAATGACGATGATGCTGATGCAGAAAAAGATTCTGAGCAGCAGGAAAAATCAGAGGAAAAATCGCCCAAGAGATGATCACTCTCTTCGAGGGTAGTCAGAAATTAGAGATATTTTATTATGATTAAGACCAGAGCCTACCAAGATAGCAAACTTTTGTTTTTTGATAAATTAGCCTTATTAACATGAGAAAAAGAGGGCGACTGGAACCCAGTAAGATTTTATCACACGGTCAGGATTGAGAGAGATCTGAGAAAGAGCTAAGGTTGCCATGGTCACGCTAATGATAGGAGTCCTACTGGACGAGAATGGAGAAAAGAAGTGATGACGTCACTAAAACTAAATATGTGAAATTATGGGATTGGTTTGCATATCCGGGAAGAACAAGATGAAAAACGTTTACTTGCTTAAAATCAGCCTGTTGGTGCAAATTGGTGAGGAGATAAAAGCAACGCTATGTTCCGATGACTCCATATATATCCTTCTAAGATAAGCCTGGATTGTTAACCTTACGATGGAATTCAATTTTACAAGGATTTGTATGGAGTCATCAGAGCAAACTAGTGCTTGTATCTACCCACCAATAAGCACTAGCAGGCTGAGATTTTTGCAAGAGGGCTTTTTTCATTTTGTTCTTTGTGAATATGCTAACCAATCCCATAATTTGACAAGTCTAAATTTTTGTGACGTCACACTTCTCTTTTCTATTGAATTTACTCTCTAAGCCAGTTAAGTGAGCTGGATGACTTTGTAAGTTTTCCGAGTTATGGCTGCAATTTAGAGACGGAGAGAGAGAGCGACACGGACTTGTCAACCACTGATATGATGTACGCCTAGAAAAAGACTTCTTTATATTTTTGGCTGTTGTTGGCAGGTGTCATCTACCAGACAGTAACAGTTACAATTCCTTCTTGGGGGCTAAAGCTTCTACAGCTTGAAAACATTTGTATATAAAAAAACGAAAAACAAATGTATGTTATCATTTTTTTACAATATGTAACTAGTTTTGTACTTGGTGAAACAGAATTAAACAACCGCAGTCACTGAATTCTCGGCCATACTTTGGTTTGTAGTTCATTACTATCTTTTAATGTTTCTTTTCTATCTAATCTTAACTCTTAGGCGTTACCAGGAGCCCATGGGCTCCTGGCGTTACTAGAGCGAGAAATAGCCGTGCTCTTAACCTGCGATCAGGCGTTTTCAACAAAAGGGAAGAATGACCGCCTGATCGCAGGTTACCTAGACTGTTCACAGTTATCAGTCTATTTTTCCGTAAGATCATCGAGATCGAGCGCTTTGCGTTACGGGCTGCCATCTTGCATGAGTGTCAAAACTACTTAGGGGGCAAGGGCAGTTTGGGAGGAAATGAGAAAAATGTTTTTTCTATTTTTTCGCCCCCTCCCTCCCCCCCCCCCTCCACTCACCTAGAGCTATAATCCCCGACGCCTGCCCCCTCGGTACATTTGAAAATCAAGATAGCCGTGGCGGTAAGACGCCGTATATCTAAACAATCTCACGAAAAAATAGGGGACTGTGAACAGTCTACAGGTTACCTTGCCCTCTAGACTGTTCACAGTCCCCTATTTTTTCGTGAGATCGTTTAGGTATAGCGCGTCTTACCGTCAATGACGGCCATCTTGATTTTCAAATGTACCAAGGGGGTGGCACTCATGCAAGATGGCAGCCCGTAACGCAAAGCGCTTGATCTCGACGATCTTACGGAAAAATGGAGGACTGTGAACAGTCTACTTCCCCTCGAAATACGTGACACGAACGCGCAATTAGGGAACTTAAGCAAAGACCTTATTTTGAGCAACGGGCGTTGCCCGGAAGTGAGGCCGTTCCTTTTTCACCTGAAACACTTGAGAAGGCCAAACCACAACGACAAACCAGTGAGGGTAAGCCGGGTCTTTAGTACACCTGGATCAGTGAAATCTTGAGCACCAAATTTTAAAATCAATACAGTAGCGGGAACCATAGTCCACTGCCCTAGATTACGAAAAGCCCACTTCCGGTTGACGTGCGTCGCTGAAAACGTCCATATAGTCTCCCGCCCTTGCCACGCCTCTCCTTGTGCAATCATCTCACTCAGCTTTCTCTTTTGCCTTGCTCTTAGAAATAATTAACGCATGTGTGTTTGTATTAACGTGAGAGTGAGAACTTTCTTAGAGAATAATAGCAACAACAACGACAACAACGAGCTTTATTTGCATGACCATACAAGCACATACAGTATTGCAAAAGCTATTTTTAGGAATCAAAATTACAACATAGGGCAATTACGTTACTTTGAAGATAATTTGTCACGAACATCAAAAACAAGCTGAAACATTTTACGAATTGTATATTGATAAAGTAATTAGAAGAGTTCATCAGTTCATTGATCAAACCTTTTATAGGTACCTGGGTAATATTTGGAATCAGAGTCTTGACTTTATAGTAAAATTTATTCCTAATCATAGTGTATGTAGGACGTTGAAAAAGAAAGTGAATTTCGTCTTAGAATAGCAGATAGAAGATTTGATAATACATATGTGATCAGCCACACCTGAAAAAGCGGGGTAAAAAACTACTCCTGACCTCTTTTTCTCCGAATTCGTAGTTTAAGTCCAGCCTACGTACATGAAATACCAAGAGTAATGATTTGTGGAATCTGAAATGGATTATTTGAATCACTTACTCGCCTAATAAAACATTCAGAGATTCTAGGGAGTTTCATCTCTTTATTTTCCAGTTGATTTTTTACGCTCCTGTTTTTTTACAAGCGTGTAGAGGACTGGCAACTAGTTTTCATTTTGGCGCCTTTGAGCCTCGTTTCCACAAAACGGATGTGTTGTCCGTGATGGGAATTTACATCCTCAAAAAGTTTAGACCGTACAATGCGTCTGGTTTCTCACTGATCTTAACATTTCAAGGGGGAAAATGAATACAAATTTCGAACCTTCTTGTCTGAGGTTAGGAAATGTTCTTCACTTAGGAAAATGGAAGCGATCGGCTTTGAAATAGACCCGAAATAATTGATGTAGTTGTAGTGCCAAGCAATGGCCTGTCCAAAGTTCGACTGGGATTTGTGCGTTCATCGTTTATTCGGATTGCAAAATGCTGTAACAAAGTGCAGATGATTTTTTCGTTTGACTTTGGTTTGAAAAAGAGAGGAAAGGTAAGGCCATAGTTTCATTATTCTTTTTTTTAAGGTGCAGGCTGCAAGATCCTACAATTTGCGAAGTGTTCAAATTGACAACCTTTGTACCTTTCAGGCAGGCTGGGGGACATGTGGAGGTGGGGTGGGGGTGGGGTACACTGTTTCAAAATAGGCCAATTTTCCATATGCTATTAATCGAATTCATACTTTACTTAAACGCTTGGGGAAGTAAAATTATAGAATTTTATTACTTAACCCTCTCTTACAACATGTTTTTTCTGTTTTATTCCCCTAAGACCTGAATTTTGATATATCCAAATATTGGTCTTTAATAATTTGTAGACCAATATTTTGGCTAAATTTATCATCTTTTTTACTATCTTGACCTCTATAGTATAGTGAGTAAGTAGTGCTACAGTTGGACCGATGTAAGACCACCTATTTTGAGTGACCATCTGTTGCAAGGTTCTTAGGAAACAAAAATAAACAGTGGCAGATCCAGGGGGAGGGGGAGGGGGGTTCAGACCCCCCATCACTCCTGTGGTTGTTTTTTACCACTTGTTTGGCTCTGAAATTCTGTCAGTGGAGAATCAAATTGTATCTCAGAAACAGGATGCCTCAAGAGGGGTTGTCAGGACTGGCACTCATGCACTTGCATCATGACCTTAACTAGCCTGCAAGTAAGCTCGCTGGGGTGCTCTCCAGCGGGGCAGGAAAAGGAAGGAAAGCTTGCAACTTTTTCTCTGGAATTTGAATTCCGCCTCCAATTCTTCTGTGACTTTCCGTTGACTGAGCTGTCAGATTTCCGCCAATTAGCGTGAAGCATAAACAAGCACAAAATAATGTAAAAAATAAAAAAAGCATGGGCCAAGGGTAATGACATCGTTACTAATGTCATCTCTGCCAATCAGCATTTCGCATCAACTTTTTTGATGCAGATATTAAAATTCCAGAGACGTAGTTGTAAGCTCTCCTTCCTTTTTCCTCCCCACCTCCAGAGCAGCCCGGAGAGCTTACTAGCAGGCTAGACCTTAACATTGGCATTGACAACTTCAGTAAAGCCTTTGTTACCAAGCACAATAGGAGGATGGATGTTCCAAAGGTGCATCCTTTATGAGTAGAACTCGTCTACATGGTAAGGGACCAAGGAAACTGATATCAAATTGATTAAAGTGTATAGCTGCAAGTGGGGAGGAAGCTGGGGGTACCGTAGTATGGGGGATGATGCAATTTGCCGCAAATAACTTTCCAATCATGTTTTCTGAATCAAAGATTGGGCCACCCCAATTAAAAAAATTCCAGGATCTGCCCCTGGTAACTGCTCCCCCAGGGAGCAATTGTTAGGTGTTAATTATTCTGTGTGATGGTGCATTTTTTTTATTATTTTCTCTAAAGAAATGTATAATTAAACAATAATCCCCAGACTCCTGGTGAGTTTCCTTTTAGACTGGCTGATGATTATAGCTAAGGGTACCAACTAGTGGCTGCTAATGAAGATTGGCCGGTCTATAGTGATTTGTCATAAATTATCATAATCTTTAGCAGGAACATGATGTTATTTTGAAACAAACACTCTCCATCCCAAATACCCTAATTGAACAGTACGAGCATAAACAAGTAGCTTTTGCCCGCCCAAAATACGCCTGCACTGCAGGCTAGATGACAAGCATCCCTATTACTTTTATATGGGAATCACCCCCCCTCTAGGGATATATGTAACCCCCTAAGAGGGCCTCTTTCATATGTCTTCTGTTTTTAATTACTAAAAGGGCTCAGCACAGCAGAATGCATGGTTAGCTATTTCGAGGGCTGAACCTTCCGGTGGTCCTACACAGACCCATCAAAATCAAATGTGATACTAATTGCACCGAAAAGCAATATGCTCTTCCAAGGTAAGCTAAATCAATATATATTTTTTAAATCCAGAATTAACATGCTCATTCTCCACACCATTTATGTTCGATTATGTGAAGGTATTGTAAGGGGAAAATAGATGCTCATCACTGCTACCCCAAATGAGAAAAGATAATTGATTGTGGTGTGGTCAATAATTCTAAAATGAATTTATCAAAATTTTCCGTTTTGTGCAGAGAGATTAAAATGCATCCTCGTATAACTTTGAGCGCCTTCATGTGTAGCCAGGTTCCGAAAATTTGTTAGCATGTGGGTATTTATTGCCACGCGTCGTTTATTGAACTTGTTAATTACGTCACTTACAAAGGCGATTGAGTTATGACTATTGTGTCTTATCAGTCTTTATAATAAGGGCCCAGACTGGCCCTATATTGGCCTTGTGATTGTCATATTTTTCCGGAAACCTGTTTAGCTCGAGCCATTTACATTTGATTTTTGATCGCGGGTGGAAGTGCATTATAGAGTCGCACGAACGACGACAGTTCTTTCATCACCGTAAATTTCGTTTTCTCAGGTCGCAGTCTCGGTAAGTGAATTTCAGGTTGCAGTGATTGATGTTGCCTAAATATCGACCAAAAGAAAAGCGCGAAACGAAATTTGTTTTAGGATAAACGTATCAAGACTGTCGTTATCTGATCTTTTAGATTGTGTCACGAAATACTCTTAATATTTTCAGGCATGCCTTCATTTTCTAAATCCCACGAGATTATTGAACCAGTTTTCCTAGAAAAAGACAGGTTTTATGCGTTCATTCTTAGATAGCGAAAAAAAACGTTCCCTTTTTTGCTGGCGATTGACCAAGGTGATTGACCCAGTGGAAGGGCGTGATCATGGGTTGAGATATTTTCACGTTCTTTTCGTCACAGTTGATGAGTCACTTGAGTAGTCCTGTGTTTCTACCTGCTATTAATAGCAAATCGTAATAGCAACTGTAAACTTTAAGATAACGTCTATATATTGTATGCTAAAGGGCTATGTGTCTCACAACCAAATGTAGTACGATCTATCATCTTTTAAATCGTCCAGGAGAGCTAGAGATCAAAGAACAGTAGGAGCTATCACACCCCCGAAACCGCCCCCGAGTTAGTTGCATCAAACGAGTCTTTCAGGTTATGTCGCGTAGTGTTTTGTGATTGGCGCGTACTTCATATACCCAACAAGTTTTGAAGAAGAAACTTGTACAATAGCCGGGCTGTGTTTTTTATCGCAAATTGCACGGTTTTCGTGGACAGAGCACGTCCATTAAACCTGCCAATCGAGAGTTTATTGCAAGGCTGTGCGAATAATGCTCTCTGCCTTTCGTTTTGCACAGGTAACAACAGGAAGATTGGCAAGAAACATTTACACAACACGCAACGCAATGGGTTCGTTGAAAGTAGCCGTGATCGGACAGTCGCAGTTTGGCTTGGAAGTTTACAAAAGCCTTCGCGCAAAAGGTCACGAAATCGTCGGGGTTTTCACCGTCCCTGACATAAAAGGCAAGCCTGATATTTTAGCGGCGGGAGCAGAGGCAGACGGAGTCAAAGTCTTCAAATTTAAACGATGGCGTTCCCAAGGAGAACCTATCGAGGAAGTGGTCGACGAATACAAAGCGTGCGGAGCCGAACTTAACGTTCTACCATTTTGCTCGCAATTCATACCAATGAATGTGATCGACTTCCCCAAACATGGCTCTATTATTTACCATCCTTCTCTGCTTCCAAGACACAGAGGTGCCTCTGCGATAAATTGGTGAGTTTTTCTTGTGTTCATGGTCACGCAAAGTACAAGGAAAACCACAAGTGTTCAATTCTGTGGGATGCCAATTTCATTAGCCTTAGCTTAAGTTATTTATAATCAAAACGTGTTGATTTGTTGTTAAGAAGTTCAATAGCTCTTTTCTTAACACAGCTGAATGCTCAAGGGAATTATAAAGGTCAAAAGTAAAAACAACTCTATTGAATAGCGTGTTGATTTCGATCATTGATAGTTGGACTGAACACGTTGTCGTTGCAACGGACCGTTGAATAAGATAAACAGATAATTTCGAGGCTTGGAAGAGATAATTTCAAACCAATCAAACAAGGATAATGTACCGATAAAGAGGGACTTTTGAAATGAAGCTGGACAGGCCGGTATGTCGGCTGCGAAGACCTTGAAATTTCCCCTATCACTTTCTGTTTTCGTTTTACCATAGAAAGATGTTAATTTCTCCGACTGTATACATATTTGTTTAGCTTGATTTTTCTTTAAAGAATGTTTTTCAGTTATTAAAATCTTTTTTTCTTCGTTTGTTTCATTGAGCTGCTTGTTTATAAAATGGTTGGAATGACCTATAGAATGTGACCTTTTATATGGCAGCCGCCATTTTGTTTTGGTGCCGTTGTTGATGTTTATATTTAGTTTTACTAGACAAAAGAGTTGAGATAAATGTACAGTATTTTGGTTTGTCGGTATTAATTTATACATTATATAAAATGTGGATCATCCAGGGAAAGACATTCCAAAACTCAACACTGGTAACTATATTTACAATAATTATTCTTGTAATTTTTTCTGGACAACAGTTAGTTCCTTGTTTTTACGTCTTGATAATGCAAAACAAATTATCGGATGCGACCTAAACGAGAAAATAATCTAACTAGAAAGCCAATTTTAAGGTGATTGATGTACTTAAGACTGAGATTTTACGGTTGGAGTGTCTGCAAAATTTTAAGCGGGGGGGGGGGAGGGGGGTACTCCGGATTTCAAGTGACAGGGATGATCGAATGGGGCAAATATCAAAACCCAAAAAAACCCTTGGGCTTGCAACAAAACCAAAAAAAACCCCATGCCAAATTTCTGCGCCATAAAAATTTCCAGAAAGCATTAAATGATATAATAAGAAAAATAGAAACAGAAGTTTTGAATATCAAAAAAAATCCCTGCTTAAATCATGCTACCCAAAAAAATACTTGCCAAAATTTGCCTACCCAAAAAAATCCTGAAATCAAAGATTTCAAACCCAAACCCTGTCACTTGAAATGCGGAGTACTCCCCCCCCCCCCCCCTGGGGCAGACACCCCTTTAATACGGACACCTTCTATGGCCCCCTCAGTGTCCGTTTGAACACGGTTTGACTGTACCATGAGCAAAACTCCAGCTAGTGATTAGTGCAGGACTTGAATTCAGGGCCTCCGAATTGCAAGTCTAACGCTTTAACTACTTGGCGATGCTGCCTCATGTAAAGTATGAATATAATGTGGATTTTATTCTTTTCAGGACGTTAATGGAGGGCGACAAGCAGGGAGGTTTCAGTGTGTTCTGGGCTGATGACGGTTTAGACACAGGTCCTATCCTCCTTCAAAAGAGTGTAGATGTTGACCCCAATGACACTGTGGATACACTCTATAATCGCTTTTTGTACCCTGAAGGGATCAAAGGCATGGTATGTGACTGTTAATTTACTATCAGAATTATTTTATGATCTAGTTTTGGTAGTAACATAGGCCATGTTGTGTCAGGATCAACAGTAAGATCCATATATCTGTGTAGTCATAAGCCTTGTTTAACCCTTAAAGTCCCAATAGTGACCAACATCAATTTTCTCCTAACAATATCCATAGATTGTCAAGTGCAACATCTATTAGAATTAATCAAATGATCACAAAGAGAAAAATCTCTGATTTTTTATCAGTTTCTCCCAACTAATTCTGAAGGAAATGTATAGAGATCAGTTTGGAGAATTTGTTTGTGGATACCGGGGCTTAAAGGGTTAATAACCAAGTGTGTTTGTTGTGGAATGCCGAGACCACATACTAGTGCTGTTGCTGAGATTTCATGTTGCTGGGCAGTGTGCAAAGAAAGTCATTTTTACAGCATGCCATTCGGGCAAGCTGAAGCTAACATTTACTTGTCCAAACATCATTTCAACTAGTCCCAAAAACGTTTTGATGAGCAGATTGATTTCACAGTTCTTCTGTAATTTGAATTCCTCAAAAAACTTCACTTGCCTGTTGGGGAAGTTAATAACAGAATTCACTAGCCCCATAGCAAAATCCAGTAGCCCTGGGCTAACGAACACTACTTTCTTTGCACACTGCTGGGTATATGCAGTTAGTTGCTGGTGAATTGAACAGATAGGAAGTTCAGATCATTATACACTGTACATTTCTGGGAAACTGGCCACCTACCCCTCCCCTAAGCCAACATTTTGCCTTAAGTGAGAAGTAAGTGTTAATATTGGCTTAGGGGAGGGGTAGGTGGGCAGTTTCCCAGGTTCTGTATTCCCTTTTGTTTCCAACAAAGTAGTCGGGAGTTATGCTCATAACAGTGGGGGAAATCGCTTTCCCCAACCCTTAAGTGACTGCCCTGATACAAACTGTAGATATTTTTTTGATGTTGTCTTCTTAACTAAGGTTGAAGCTGTTGACCTGATTAGTGATGGAAAAGCTCCCAAAATACCCCAGCCTGAGGAAGGAGCGACATATGATAAAATCTGGAAGAAGAAAGAAGTGGCAAAGGTTGGTACTTTGAATTGAACTTTAGCTGAGATCAGCCCAGACCATTTCTCTTTAACACCCTCTATCTCTTAGCTCACCTTAAGTGGCCATCATTAAAGTTTTCAGTAAATGCTGCAATCTTGGACAAAATCCCCGCCAAATCAAGGATGAAGCTGCACAAAGGGTAAAAACACGCCATTTTCCCATACTTTATTTGGAGGAGAGGGGGGGGGTCTAGCTTTTCCGTTTATTTTGTCCAAGATTGTGGTTACCTGGGGTCTACTGCAGGGCCTATAGAACCTTTTTCCTTGTTCTGTTAGGGGCCCTAGAATGAAATACATAGCCATTGCAGTAATTTTTTTCTTCTCCTACAGATAAATTTTGCTCAACCAGCTGAGGCACTGCACAACTTTATTCGAGGAAATGATAAGGTGAGAGCAGTAAACAAGTTTTGAAAAAAAAATTTGACATATTTGCTACATTTTTTTATCAATATATGTAGTTACCTTGATAAGATGTGAGTGGTGTTAAGAATTACCTGTAAATTATTGATTAAGGGCAAACTAACCGTATGTTTTCTATACATCTTACAGCTGCCAGGAGCTTGGGGCATGATTGATGGTCAAGTAAGTCAGGATTAATTCAACAGTGACCAGCATCAATTTTCTCTTAACAATAAATTTATCTCAATACATAATAATAAAGAGAAATGGCAATGAGAATTCATAAGAATGATGATCACAAGTTAGGGAAAGTGCTTTGATCTTTTAACAATTCTCTCCACTAATTCCGTTGTGGTTACGATCATGGAGATTAGTTTTGGATAATTTTGTTTTGGATTTTGTGGCTTTAAGGGTTTGACATTTTGGATTAGTTAAACTTGTTTTTCAGCACCTCTGTGGACCATCAGAAAATTCTGATAGATGGTGATTTTGAAACATATTTTCCTGGAACCTTGATATAGACACCCCTCTTTGAAAAAAATAATTAAAATATGTATAGTTTATATTACGGAAGTACAAGTTACTTAATCCTCTGATATCAAAATATGAACATAAATGAGGTTTCAGACTCTAGGATAAAACGTTTTCTAGAATGCACAAGCTTTTGATTTTTTCATGTAATATTTATCAAGTGTTGGAGTTTGATGCTTTTTATACTGTGAATCAGGTGACAAAACATCTTAGTGCATCAGAAAGAGCTTCTGACCAGCATCTTGATTCAATTTCTGGAGGTGTTTAATAGATTTTAATAGCCCTGACTCTGCACTATGTGATTTTTATTTACATGTGCAATAAACTTATCAGAATTGAAAAGATTTATTTTAATGCTGTGCATGAAAGTGATATGTTCTTTCTGCTTGTAACAGCAAGTAACTTTCTATGGCTCTTCACTGACACCCGGTGACTCACCACCTGAAGGTACCCCTGTGACAATTGAAGGCTTAGACACCCCTGCTATAGTTCACAAGGGTGGCATGACACTGACAGGAAGTGATGGGAAAATGGTAGGTCGTTGTCTGCTACAATTTTTATGGTCATCTGTAGTGCATTGCAGTGGCGGATCCAGATTTTCAGATAAGTGGCAGGCCCGGTCATCCAAAGCCTGAGATTAGGGGGGGGGGGGTCTCCCCTTCGGCCTCATTTTGGTCGACAAATAAGGGGGAAGAGGGGGGCGGGCCCCTCCCCTGAATCCGCCACTGCATTGTAGCTGATTGCATCTGCGACTTTTGATATGATAATCGAAGGGCTCTGTGCATGTTCATCACCATAATCTAATAATTTTTTGAAATGGGCTGTAGTCAGTTACAAAAATACATTGATGCAGTTTGGTTTGTTGAAGGGCTCCATGCAAAGTTGTCCTCTCTAAAACGGAAATGAGTGGGTCAGTTGAGCTTTTCAAGAAAAGCATTTTCTTGAGTTCTGGAAAATTTCTATTCCAGAATTCTTGAACCTTTCTTAAATATGGAATCAATTCTCTCCAAAATGTGCACTGTTGGGTTTTTTACATGTCCATCTAACAGAGGTGTCTGCTTTAAAGCGTTTCAAAGAAAATGGCTGAAGAATGGCAACTACTAGCCTGCCTAGCAGGCGCTAGGCAACTACTAACTCTTAAGTGTCCCTCTTATCAAGTTGAATGCATATTATAGTGGAATTTTGAGGAGCACATTGAAGAACATTGAATTTTTCATTTATAAAATTTGTTTTTGCCAGTTAACTGTGAAGACTTTACAACTTGAGGATGGACGTATGATCCAAGCTGCCAAGTATGGCCAAGATGAAGAGGCTGCAGAGGCTATTGAACTTACTGAAGAGGAGAAGGTTATGGAAGCAAAACTCAGGGTAATGTCAAAGTTTTATTTTGTGTAAGGGGTTAATTGAGCTTATATAATGTTATTGATCATCAAGAAATGATTCAAAATATTTAAAATAATTAAAAGTAAATGCCTTGTAAATCTGCTCTGCATTAATTTTGGCCTGGAAAAGTAAGGTCCTTGAACAGAAGTGAATAACACTATTATATGAGGCCATGGCAAGGACTATATGTAATTGTGTTGTATTTCTTATGAACTGGTAATGTATGGTCAAGCCTTTAAATTTAATCTACAATTCAGCCACGTCAGCCTTCGTTAGGAGTACATAACAACCAAAGGATTCTATATCAGGTTCTAATAATGCACTCGTGTCTCATAGTTTACAAGAAAATAATGTGTTACAACAGTCAGGAAGGTTAGAAATCGTTAGGTCCTCAAGGGTGTGCGCATGTTTGGCCTCCTTTGACAATAAATTGCTCTATCTACCCCAGATGTTTTCCATCAATCAGTTTTGTTTATAATTGTGCAGTGATTGGCACATTGCTATCTTTTGTACATCATGGATTTTTCAGCATATTAGTGTTCCTTAACCTCTTTCCCAATAAAAGGTTTAGGTTATCGTCAACTAATTTGTTTTCTTATGGCAGGAAATTTGGGCTGGAATTTTAGCAAACCCTGATGTGCTTGAAGATACTGACTTCTTTAAAGCTGGTGCTGGGTCCATGGACGTTACCAGGTACATGTGCTGCGCACTGTACTGTTCTCTCTTTAATATACAGGTTTCAGTTTGTGCTGGCCTGGGGTTTTTCTAGGTCAAGGCTTCTTCATGCTTCTTCTCTTATGCTGACATCCGAGCTTACTGTTAACATGTTAAAATGTAAAGTAAAGAGGGTTCGTCTCTGTTGTCCTCTAATCCAGGACAGTACATTACATTCATCCCACACAGCCGTGACAGGAAATGGAAAAAAGGAAGACACTTGCACATTCACTATACAACCAAGTTCTTCTTCTACTATCTTCACCTACCTCTTTTCCCTGCCCATTAATTAAACCTTTTAATTAGTCCAAGATAATGCCCTAAATCACAGTTCATGAAAACTTTTAGATGTGAGAAAGCACTGTTAATTAGGTTTTATTTGAATTGTTACACTTTAGGATTATGCATTCTATATAGGACTGATAAAGTCAGGGACTTTATCCTAGTTGGTGAAAACCTTGCCTTTTGTGTTTGGAATGAAATTGGTTTTTAGAAATTGTTTCTAATGAAACTACATCTTATGAATGTCCCTTTTTGTTATTAATGGAATTAGTGTCATACTTTCTGACAATAGTGTAATGTTTATTTGTAGGCTTGTTGAAGAAGTCAAAGATGCATGCTCAGTCACTCTGGAGGCTGACGATATTTACATGAATACAAGGTACTGTTTTCATTGGCGGTTTCTACACAAATTGTTATTTTTCTTTTTCTTCCTAGATACTGGGATTAGCGTACCCCAAAATGCATGCCCTGGTGAAAATGCTCCTGTCTTGGTAATTTTTTATCATGAAAACATGACATTGAAAAATCTCGGTCCTATTTGTTGTTTTTGATTGTAGGTATGGAGACTTTGTTCGCTTGGCTGTCTTGCATTCTCGTGGTGGAGGCCATCAAGAGTTCACTTGTAACACTGTAAGTACTTTAAAAACCAAAACTTTGGCACTAAAGGTGAAAACTACGCACATACTGATTCTGAAGTTAAGTTTGCCTGTGGAGAATGTTACTCAGTGCCAATCTAAGACTCCCATATCAAACGATTAGAAGGAATAGTTGTGAAAGATTTTGTTTAAAAAAAAAAAAAACATTCCACAAATGTTCGTATACAGCATCTTGCTTGATGAGTGTGCCTTAAGTTTGTTTTCGTTACTCGAGGGTGCCAATTCTAAACTGAGGGATATTAGGGTTTGCAGGATTGTGGTGTTGGACAATTTTTCAGTAAATTATTTGCAATAACTTATCAAAATTTGAAATTATTTTCAAAAATTGTTGTGATATTTTTGCCAATATTACTCACTGTTTGGCATCCCCTGCTCCATGAAAACACATTCTTGTGTTTCTATATATTCTTGAGATTACAGTGCCATACCTTTTTAAATAATTTTTTTGTGTTTTTTTACAGCTATTACACGATCTGTGACGTAACAATAATCCTTATTTTAATTTCAGTTTGACATGGAAGTGAATAACATGACAGTTCACATGCCCCACCAACTGTTTATTGATGGTGAATTTGTGGATTCTTCTACTGGCCGCACATTTGATGCCATTAACCCAAACGATGGCTCAGTAAGTACTTGCATAAATTCATTTTGAAAACACCGTCTAATAATAATTGGAGTATTGTTTCCTGGTATTTCTTTAGACTAACTTAATTTTTGTGCCCACGTTGCCAGTTAAAGGTTTTAGTGACCTTATCACCTTTTAGTTAATGTCACCTTCTCTCTTTGTTTGACAAGCAAATGCAAGGCAATTCATTTTAGATGGATATTTTTTTCTAGGTTATTACAAAAGTTTCCTTTGCCTCTACTGAGGATGTAGACAAAGCTGTTGCTGCTGCCAAGGTTGGTTATTCTAATCACACTGTAATTTTTAGATATTAACTATTATTTTTTGAATTGTTCTGCAATGTGGTCATATTTGGCACATGTTTAAGTTTACCTGAGATCCTAGCAAATACCTACAGAATGTCATTTTTCCACATCAGCAGACAGTAATACAGTGATTTTACCTCTTTAAGTTTGACACCAAATGGAACAAAGTTAATGGTCTGCATTACAGAGCTGTCCACATGATAGAGATAGGGTTTGTAATGTTTGAGGTGTATTATCTGTGGGACCAAAAGAGCTCTGCATTAAAACAGAGGTGTCTTAATTTGCATATAGAGTCTATACGAAGAGGTTTAACTGTGTTGTGTTTGTTGTATCTTTGTAGGAAGCCTTCTATAGTGGTCCTTGGGGAACCATGAATGCTAGAGATCGTGGTCACCTTATGTACAAGTAAGCTTTACCCTGATAGCGGAATAGTACTTAGTATTATTTTAATCCACAGGGTTGGAGCTGTACCTTACTGTCTGAGCTCTAGCCTGAAACGGACACTTCTGCTTAAGTGCTCTGCATTCTCGCATTTGTGTATTTATTTCCTGAAAACATGACCCGCCTAGAATGGGTGTTATGTATGTTTATTTCATAAATACATGTTTATTGATCTTATTGTTACTGTTTTTGACTGCCTTAATCCACTTTTCTTACAAAGACTGGCTGAACTGATGGAAGAACACAAGGAGGAACTGGCGACAATAGAATCACTGGATTCCGGTGCAGTTTACACACTGGCCCTCAAGACTCACATTGGCATGTCTATTGACACAATGAGATACTTTGCAGGGTGGGCTGACAAGATTCAGGTAAAATTAAAAGAAAACAGTCTGTGTACTTTTTTATTAAACCAACAGCAGTTTAAATCAAGAGAATACACACACACTGTATGTCCAGTACTTTGCATCTGGATCTGTGAAATTCAGGGTCCTAGGTACTTAAATTTTTTTTTGTGCTAAGACTATAGATTTCCTGATCACCCAGAGGCAAAAATTAAGTCGTCACTCCTTGAACGCAACCCTGCTTCTGTGAGCTCATCAAGGGAGTTGTTTTTGATGTGTCACAAAAAGTTATAAATCCTGCTAATTTTAGCCTCTCTGTAAAAAAAAAAAACATGCCCTCATGCTAAAAAATATTGCCTACCGGTAACTATTTTTCAGCTCTGGTGCATGTGACCAGCATGTGATTTTGTCTCCTTTATAATGTCACTGTTTAGTCAAATACATAGCATGTAGAAGAGTCTTGGTTTTCAAACAATAAAATTATGTCAAGTTCCTCCAAGTACAATACCATTAGAAATCTAAAGAGAACAGCCATGTGGAAAGTATTTGGGTTAATAACATTATTAATAATGAGGGTTTAAAGCTAATGTTTCGTTAGCAAGATTTTGATCTTACTTGTTGTCTTCATCTTTGTCTGATTAGGGGCTGACAATTCCAATCAATAATGCCAAACCAAACCGAAATCTGTCCTTCACCAAACGTCTGCCTATTGGGTAGGTATTGAGTTGTATGCTCCTTGGTCATAAACACCCGTAGAGTATTCTGAGCTAAGGTGACTGGGAAATATTTTTAATAGACTTTTCAGTTTGTATCCTTAGTGGCCAATGCTACTTGACTAAAAGGTTGCCATAGCAGCCTTCTTTTACTCTTGTAAATTAAAGATGCCCTTAATAATGCATTAAATAAATCTGTCTTTCGATGCTTGATCCCCAATATTATGGACATGTAATCAGCACGTTTTAATCTGATACAGCATCTGATCTGATAAAGCATCTGGTAAAGCCCTGTGGGGAGTGGATAATAAGATATTTACATTTTACATTTTTTTTTTTGGCTAGAAATTGGTCACCTGACCAGTGTGATCTGCAAATAGGCCAGGCTGGCTAAAAGTTGATCGAGGTTTGATCACCTGATATGTGCCACTACAATACAAAAGCATTGCCAAATTTGTGGAGTACGGAGTGATCAATTTGTCAGAAGTAGTTTTATTTACCTTTCTGGGTTCCTTTCTTCAACTTTAAAATTTCGTGAATATCAAGTTCTGAAAAGAAAAATTCTATAAGCAGTTCACAAGTACATGTATTAATTAGTTCAATGTTATTTGTTATTTGTCACTTGACTCTAAACTCCAACCCAGGTTATTTGAGTTCTGTTTTGAGGTTGCATCACTTTAACAATAGTTATAGTGAACAGGACATCAAGGGTCACTATTTTGACCTGGGCCACTGGCTAAGAATTCTCAAAAAACTGCCTCAATTGGCCACCAAGCACTGGACCCCCAATATCCACATACAAATTCTCTAGACTGATTTCCATAACTTCCTTAAAGGCTAACTTTAGAGAATTGACAGCAGATCAAAGCATATCCCTGATCATTTTAGTAACTCTCATAACCATTTCCCTTGAATAACTATGTGCTGATATTACTACGTGAAAAACCATGTTGCATGGTCTCTTGAGACTTGAGGGTTGATTTTTAGCCTTGGTACAGTACTTTCCCTTGAAAATTTGCTATTGCCCTTTTCCACATTGCTTTTCAAGGTTATAGTTGAGGCTTCACTCTAATGCCAGAATGGCTGTGATCTCTGTGTTGATGTGGTTGCACTTCCTTCTCCACACAGGGCATGTTTGCCTTGTAAAAAAGGAAGTATATAACAGTTTAAGGTACAGTAATGTTCATTTGTACATTGGGGCAAATAAAATTCTGGTTCGAGACAGTCCTCTATTTACAGACACCTCCATACAATCAATTCTTTATTTGCAATAGTTTCCTTGGTCCCACAGACACAAAACATTCATTATAATTCTTACCTCTAAAATGCTATTACTTGGAACTACAGACACTCTGATGTCGTTGTTTAAGGGGTGTCTCTGTACTGTATTTTTTATGAATAATTCATAGTTTTGCCATTCAAGTTTGACTACAAATTGCCAAAGACCAGAAAAAGTATAAATCTTTAAATTTTCTTCTTTGTGTGAAGGTGAAGGTGTCTTGTTTTCTGTTTTGTGGTTGTTCTTCCTTCTCCACCCACGGCAACTCGTTGTTGTTGTGATAAAAAGGAAGTTGTTAATTATTAATTAATTAGTTAATGTTTCCATTTGGGCATCATCAACACCATCATTACCATCACAGTAATAATAATTATTATAATAATAATAATAATCATCATCATCGTTATCATTTTTTACACTGGGTGATGTTTTTTCTTGGGCTGTGAGTAGATGCTGGAACATCACTCGTTACGACAGGGGGGGGGGGGGGGGGGGTCCACACACATTGTTATGATTAATAGGGTTTGCATAGCTTTTGATTTGCAATTGGTCACTTCCTGATTGCTTTTTTCAACCACTAATCACCAATCTTCAGTGGGTGATGGTGTCAGACGTGTGGGTTTGATGTTAGCACATTCATTGATTTCCACACTAACTTATCATTACACATAAACATCTAACAAATTCAGCTACACAGACTTGTATATTCAGTGGCGAATATTCCAATAATATTTCCAACTATTTAGTTCACTAAAAAGAGTTTAAGAATAATTCTTAAACTCGATGGTGTATTTGGGGGGAGGGGGCAGGACTGCCTTCTCCCCCTTCCCCACCCCCAATAAGCCAGTATTGGCAGGAAGCAGGTCAAAGGGTTAGATGAGAAGGATCATTTTTTAAACTTTTGCTCAATTATATGATTTTTGTGCTTAACAATTATGAATATGATTTTTGTAGTGTTTGTGGTCTGATTGTGCCATGGAACTATCCATTGATGATGTTAGCATGGAAGATCTCCCCTCTATTAGCTGCTGGAAATACAGTAGTTCTCAAACCAGCCCAGGTAAATGTTATTAATGGTATACAATTTGTTTCTCCACACACGAGACTGCAGTGATTTGTGTGAGCCACTTTTTTTGCTTTGTTCTTGAGATTTTCGAGCAAAAGAGAGGCTGGTTGCAGCCTAGTTCAGGCTCTAAGTGGTGAGTTGGAACATAGTGTTTGAATGGTTTTATCTGTTTTCCCTTTTATCTCAAGGTTACACCTCTGACAGCCCTTAAATTTGCTGAGCTCTCTGCTAAGGCTGGATTCCCCAAAGGTGTCATCAACATCTTACCAGGATCAGGTATTAAACTAGAAAACTCCATGCTGTATAAAATCTGCCTTATTATGAATTTAGACAATAATTTGTGTTTTAGACTTACAGTACTTCTGTTTTATTATTTGAATTCCACCTATCATAAAAACTTCACTTGCCTGTCTGCAAGTTAAGAACTCTCTAGTCTGATCACAAAATCTACTAAACCCAGACTATTGGTAATGACCTTCTTTTCCTGCTGGTCAATGCTGTGCTTTCAGAAAAACTGAAGTGATCTGAAAATTTCCTAGTTGCCCAAAAATAAGTAAAAAAACATCAGGGGCTACCATGTGATGCTTCAGCACTAACATTTGTATACTGTTAGCAGACACAATCGCACTCCTCAGTTTTACGTAGGGCCAAGCTGTTTGCGTCCAACTGTCAAGGGTGTGGACCTTCTGATAGGAAGAATTTGAAGTTTGAGAGCCAACAGTACAGGTTTGCCTGTCTTTCCTTTTTTCAGGGTCTGTTGTTGGCAACAGTATCTGTGCTCATCCTGACGTGAGGAAAGTTGGTTTTACTGGGTCAACACAGACTGGAAAATCTATCATGGAAAGGTATTTTCATCCATATTTAGTTAATTTGCTACTTTGTGTTAAGTTTTTCTTGAAAATGACTGATTAGTACCAGTACTGAAGTTGTGGTAATTAATAAACCACACTTGTGACAGGTATCCTTCACGTTACTGAGTTTTTATTTTATTATTTTTTTTAGTGGCTTCCGTAGTTAAATGAATGAAAGCAGTTATCATTAAAAAATTTTTCAGCTACAGGTGCACATGTACAAGCCAAGGGAATTCTTCCACCAAATCAAAGTAACAATAAAAAAAAGAAAGATGACAGAGATGTCAGTGTGAGAAAATGACACCTGTTTTTCATTTTTTTTTGTACAGTTGTGCTGTCAGCAACTTGAAGAAGTGCTCGTTGGAACTGGGAGGCAAATCCCCGCTGATTATTTTCCATGATTGTGATATGGATAGAGCTGTGAGACAGGTTAGACATGGTACTGCATGCTCATAGAGCCACCTCAGGTGGGTGGTGTCAAATCTCATGTGAAAAGTGTGTGGATGTTCCTTGGAAAATTGGACTTAAACAAGGAAAGGACACCAACCTGGGAGTGGCTCAAGTTTTATTTGACCCCTACAAGATACCATGATTCTAATAGACCGTATTCACGATACCCACCATGCACATGCTGGTAGATAATTGATGGGATAAAAGCAATGTCACGTGGTATTTCAGGGGGAAAACTAGTGATAAAATTCCTCAATACGAGTAATCACGGTTGAGTTTGTTTATTCTCTCAAAACCATAAGGTAATTTTAAATTTGCAAAATCTACCATTCAAGTTTTGACAAGTTTCACGCCATTATTGCTTGCTGTGAGGACATCTACGGTTGCTACTGCATTAAAAAAATAACACCGATCACGTCCACCCAGAATTTGCCATAATTGTCTTTAAGATAAGAGAGTTCTTTATTTTCTGTTGTTTAAAATAAACAAACACAACCGCGATTTCTTGTACTGGCAGATTTTATCACTTGTTTGCCCTGAGAAACCACATGACATTACATTTATCCCAAGAGTCCTTATACGCATGCAATGATGGTGGGTATCATGAATAAGGTCTATTAACAAACAGACAAAGCAAGCTACTATTGTATAGTTACGGTAATAATTTATCAATGAATACTTTCTTTGTGGTTTCCCTGATGCACAACTCTAACTGATAAAATTGTGGGTAAAAGTTGTTGTTCCATTCTGAACCCTCAAAATGAGACCAAAATAAACAATTTACAGCACTAGGCAAGACCTCAAGGGGTGCTTGCAATAAGTCTTTAGTGAGTGACTCTTCAGTGGCAGATCCAGACCTTCAGAAAGGGAGGGGGGCAGTCATCCACACCCTGTGTTAAAGGGGGGACCCAGACTCAAAAAATTTTTTTTAGGCCCTCAGTTGGTCTGAAAATAAGGGGGAACAGGGCCCCCCAGGCCTCTCCCCTTGATCTGCCACTGCTCTTGACATTATGTCAAAATAATTCTCCTTTTGATTATAAATCTTATACAGGGAAATTTGAAAGGAGAATCTCTGAGCAAATTATCAAAAATCACAGTTACAAAAGGCTATTACTAGTATTTTGAAGTCTCCCTAGACCATTACCTGGCCTGTGGGTTAGCAAATGTATTCATTCCATGTTTGTGTTTTTAACTGGCAGGGAATGATGGCCTGTATGTTCAATAAAGGAGAAAATTGTATCGCTGCTGGTAGACTTTTTGTTGAAGCATCAATTCATGACGAGTTTGTGCACAGAGTGGTGAGTCTAAGCAGAATGATAGGGTCTGTATGATTGCATTATTGGGGTGCGCAGGTTCAAGTCTTGCCAGAAATCAAACAGGTTGGGTGTGGGTTGAACTTGTTCGTGGTGCAACTCTCTTCTGTTCCAAGAGGTTACAGAGGTACTGTACTCTGGTTTACCCCTCAAGTCAAAACCAACACTCTGGAAAGTATGTTCTACAATACATGTCCAGACAATTAAAGACACTTAGTGGACCACATTGTTCATATTCAGTTCTGGAAACTGTCAAATGTCACCCTCTCTGAAAAAAGTTAGTTTGCTTTTGTGTTTAATTTAGCTGCCCTATTAAGTTTCTGGCTCCTTAGTTCTGAATAACTCACAACGTACTGATATTCACAAAATAACTTATTAATAATTAGGTACCTATTGCATTGTTGTCATACTCTAGATATACTGCCTATTCTTATCCATGACTGGCCTAGTTATTTGAAATAATCATGTATGATTAATTGTTTTTTGTAATTTTGATATATAGGTTGAGGAAATTAAGAAGTTGAAAATTGGCGATCCTCTTGATCGTTCCACTGATCATGGACCTCAGAATCACAAGTAAGTTGTTTCTCTAGAAACAAATATTATTTTTTCCCATGAACTGTCTGTGAGTGCAGTGGTTGTAGACCTTTAATGATGACACCAACTAGGTTTTAGTGTTGGTTACACCCAAGTAGATTTGTGTTACATCCCAAGAGTTAAGATATAGATACCACCTACATTTCTTATGAAGCAATCTCTTACTTTCCATTAAACTTCTGCAGAGCTCATCTTGATTCACTTTTGGAGTTTGTCCACAAAGGAGTTGCTGAAGGAGCCAAGTTAGTTTATGGTGGCAAGCAAATTGACAGACCAGGTGAGTGGAGCGATAAACATGCAACAGACTATGTACATGTATATGTACATTCTTTTTTACCTTACAAGGTAGCTATTCAAGGCACATTACATGTAGTATCCATCCAGTGTTGTTCCTTCATCACGGCTGTCACTAAGGGCTAGCCTGTGTACAGATCCCCATCCCCTCAGTAAAAATTGGGAGGGGAGGGGGAGGGGGGTCTGTACACAGGCTACTAAGGGCCAGGGGCTGGGGATTTCCCCCAGCTGCTGTGAGCATAACCCCCGAGTACTTTCAACAGAAAGAAAAGGAGAATAAAAGCAAAAGGAATTTCTTTCATAGCTGTTCATTTCCCCATCTACACTGTACTAATTTACTAATACCCAACAACTTGAAATCTCAACAACAGCCCTGCATCATTGGTTAATGTTACTTGATTTTACAGGTTTCTTTTTTGAGCCGACGGTTTTCACAGATGTTCAAGATGGCACTTTCCTAGCTTCAGAGGAGTCATTTGGTCCAATCATGATCATATCTAAATTTGAAGATGGGTAAGTATGTTAAGCAAAGCATTGGTTGTAATGCAGACCTTGCGGCTAAAAGGTTATGTTTCATGATTTTTTAAATAATTAAATGTACAGTCAACTCCCTCTAAGACGGATATCTTTGGGACCGGCAGTAAGTGTCCATCGTAGAGAGATGTCCGTCTTATAGAGAGTCAAATAAAGGGAGTAAAGAAAGGCAGGGACCAACTCTAGGTGTCCGTTTTAGGGAGGTGTCCGTCTTATACAGGTGTCCGTTAAGAGAGAGTCAACTGTGAAACCAAAAAGTAAAAGTAAACCCAACCAGAGTGATACCCTACCTAATCTTTTATAATTTTCATTTCATATAAATTATTAATTTATTGAATTTGTAATGATCTTTTTTTTTTCAGTGACATTGATGGTGTTTTGAAGAGTGCTAATGGAACAGAGTATGGTCTTGCTTCTGGTGTATTTACAAAGGATTTAAGCAAGGTTTGGTTTAATTTTTCAAAGCATCTTTTTTTTCAGTTATTATACTACTCATTCCTTGCAAAGAAAGACGTGTACAGTGGAATATATCTCGTAATGTACACTCTTGTAAATTGACAGCTGTACTTATGGCTGGCTGCCTTCACAACACCCCATTTTTCTCAACTCCCATACAAACTCTGTATTTTTACATTCTCATAAGTGGCTAGCTCCAGTTACAGACACCTTTATCATGTCCTGAGCCCTAAGGTTGTTCACTCATGAGAACTTCCACTGTACCTCTAACTTATATAATCTTTTTCCAGTTTGGTCATCATAGTTAAAGTTATAATGAAAATAATATTGAATGATAATTATTGTTACTGACAATATTTTTGAAAACAGCTTTTATGCACACTTTCGCTTGCACTTCAGCTACATTGTAGCTATGGCAATTTATTATGCTAGTCACTGATAAATTGTTTTCTTTCTAGGCTTTGCGAGTAGCTGATGGTTTGGATGCAGGAACTTGCTTTGTCAACACCTACAACAAGACTGATGTAGCTGCTCCATTTGGAGGCTTTAAGCAGTCTGGATTTGGAAAAGATTTAGGTAGGCTGGTTTCAGTTATAGAGCTGATGGAACCTAGAAAAAGTTAAGGCAGTGGCTTTGCTGCACATGCATGCACATGTTGTGGTTCAATTTTTTTATTCTTGGTTGTGTCTTAAGTTCTTTTTTGAAAGTGTTTAAAATGAAATTAAATCTAAACCAAGGATCAAACTGAACTGCAACATAAGAAAAATTATACATCACTTAAGTGGGTGTCACTCTGTTTCAAAAGACATCTTGTACTCGTCGACAGTCCTTACTATACCTAAGCATCAAGTGGGATGACTGTACAGACCATTTCTATGTATGAGGAAAAGTAGGTTACCTGTGCGGATCAATTTTTTTAAGGCATGCGACGGTCATCTTGTGGTTATTTTAGGATTGTGTTTGGTGATTAAAGTTCTTACGGGGTTTATCCCTGGCCATGCAATCACATTCTTATCTCAGATTAGGACCTTCCTCTACCATGTTGTTCCATACACATAATGGCCACATTGCCATAGAAACTCTGATCAACCCAAGTGTGTAATTGGACAGTACATGTGTTACGACTCTTATAGTCAAGAAATTTACCACACACTGTCTCCCTCCACCCTGATGCAAAATGGATAAATAACAATTTAGTGCTTACTGTTTTTATATATTGAAAGTTAGGTCATAAAATTTTAGCTAATTGAAAGTTGTCTCATAATTCATTCTTTTCTTTTGTTCACTCAGATATCCATTCATTGCCAAAATAATATACTTTTAGCTATAATGGTAATTATTTGCATGCTTCAAATGTCACAAAAAATTTCACAGAACCGTGTTGATATTTTTCATTTCAGGGGAGGAGGCACTCAATGAATATCTGAAGACCAAAGTTACTACTGTTGAATATTAAAATCATATTCACATTTCTTTCTACAGACATGTGTAGCAATACATAATATCATTGTGTCTGTGCTGAGCTCATTCTATGCTTTTCACTTCCATCACAACTAAAAATCAGCTTAAAAAATCCCAAATCTCATCTTGCAATAATATTGACAGACAAACACCAGATGAATGTATTGTCTCCTGAAGAGCAGTTATTTGAATGGTCATGACGTAGAATTTTGTCCATAGATGATTAAGTTGAGATAATGCTATTTCTTTTTTTTGTCACACTTCACTCACTGCCTGTCTTACCATTGGCTTAGAGCCTACAGCTTGTTTTGGAACTCAGCATAACCTTGAGATTAGTTAGTTACTTGCTAGCAGATAACTGACTTCTGTAGGTTGCACACAAAATGCATGGTGTCGCTATTTTCTTCAAAGCATTAACATTATAAAAAAGATCATTCGATTTGGTATTTGTGATTAAATCATCTGGAATAATATGTCTTGTCTCGATATTGTTATTGGATGATTATTCTGGATATCACAGAAACCTCATCTAATGAATGAATATTGTTTATTAATGACTCTGGAAGAGGAAGGTTTATAATATAAAGCATGACTCTGAGAAGAGCCCAGTCCAGTCTGTAATAAAAAATATTTTTGATAAATAAGTTGGTTGACTAACATATAATGACACAATAAATTATAGGTGTTCCTTTTGCATTTTACATAATGAACCTCAGTAAACATCTGTGTAGTTCAGATGTTCATTGGTGAGGAGTAATGAACAAGCCAAAAGACCATGTCATTAGGTACAGGTAGGCAGAAATCAAATAATTTATACACAGACTGGACTGGGCAAAACATTTTTGAATAAAAGATCTTTGAAAGTATTAACTTTATGGGAAATGAAAGGATACAAGATTTTTTCCTGTCCCATTTCAGGACACTAATATTATGACATAATTATGCCTGTCACTTTCCCTATTTTAAGCCATGATAGATGCTCTGTACATTTAATGTTTAAATAAAGGCTATGCTAATTGCCAAGCAAAGCAAGATTTGTGGTATAGTTATTATTAAAGGTGAAATCAGCTTTAAAGGTGATTGTCAGATTCATGGGATAAGGAAAGTGATTGCTTGTCAGCATGTTGCATAAGATGTGTACTTTTGGTTTAAGTGAAGATAATATGTCTAGGCTTGTGGACAAAGTGACTGTTACATAATGGTAATGAAACTCAGTATTAATTTTATGTGTATGTGACTGAAATTTCATAGAGATAGTTTTGCTTGCAAAGAAGTTTTTTTTTTCTGGAATTACTGAGATAAATTTTTAAAGCTACGGGAACTGCCAACAGGTAATAAGATGATGTAGATAACATAACTTCGTTTTACAATATATTGTATTGTAATGCTCAGAGGGGGTTTTATAATGATGGCATAATAAAATTTCATAACTATGCTTGTGTTTAATTTCTGTATTTTTTTTATTTGTGCTTGGCACGTTATTGTGAGCAAGTGATTTTTAGTTCATAACTATGACTTAAAGGTTCTACTCGTTATTCTATAAAAGCCTGGTTTACGCAGCAACACTTTGACTTAATTCCATAATGACATAGAATAACATTAAGAAAAGTTCAGTTTTTGCTGTATGTTACATCCCTCGGGTTTGCACTGCTGTAGCCTGAATTTCAGCTGCCTTCTCCCCTTACTAAATCACTCCCCAAGCAACTAAAGGCTGGTTTTCACTAGCGACCGAGTCGGAGTCGGAGTCGTAAGAGCGCTTATCACCTTGTGAAAATAGAAAATCGGAGTCGTAAAAAGAGTCATAAACACAACTGAATTGGTGTCAGAAGATTCAGAATGTTTCCATTTCTTCCAACTCCACTTATGACTCCATCGCTTACGTTCCACTTATGATCTAGTGAAAACCAGATTGTCGGAGTCAGAAGCAGAAGTGGAAGGATAAACCAATCACAATGCACGTTCCCACGCTTTGTGATTGGTTTGGTTCTTCTGCTTCTGCTTCCGACTCCGACAATCTGGTTTTCACTGGGTCATAAGCGGAACGTAAGTGACTGAATCGTAAGTGGAATCAGAACGCTGTTTTCACTCGATCATAATGCTTCTGATTACAACTCCGACTCTGACTCTGACTCTGTCACTAGTGAAAACCAGCCTTAAGTACAAGAGGCGGCTGAAATTCAGGCTAGCATTGTTGACATAAGGCAGATTTAGCAAAGACAACGTGGAAGCAGTGAAGAGGGCTGGCACACAAAACATAAAAATATTGAATTTAAAAGAAAATAGAATAATTTCTCCATAGGATTTCTTCAACACACAACTGAGATCATGAAATGAAAACACCTCGTGCGCTGTTACTACACTCCAGTATTCAACCACTACCCACTTGTACATCTTTTAAGTGCTTAACCAGCGCACAAAAACAAAGAAAAGGGAATGATTGCTCCACAGGATTTTTTCAACAGACAACTGACATCTTGAAATGAGCACACCTTGGGAACTGTTACTACACCCCAGTATGTAACCACTACCATCTTTTGAGTGCTAACTGGTGCACAAAAACAAAGAAAAGGGCATGATTGTTCTATAGGATTTCTTCAACAGACAACTGAGATTGTGACATGAGAACACCTTGGCCACTGTTTCTACACTCTAGTATTTCACCACTACCCACTCTCAGATGAATGTGAGCATAGAGTAGCCATGATTTTATTAATACAAACTTGCATGGTTTGCAAAATAATACTGTACAATTAATACAAAACTGAAATAACATCAAGCTCAAAAACTTGCCTGTATGAGCAAACTATTATTTGAAATGACCTCATTATAATATCAAGTATGCTATTTTTCACTATTCCAGGTTGAACTAATAGTTCCCTAAAATAGGCATCAATGTCTTTGGATTGAATTTCTTGTCACCTGTAATGATTTTAAAGCGCCAAGCATCAAAATGTTATGATAGAGTTTCACCCTTTGTAACCTGCAAAAAACAAAATACAGTAACTGCAGGCAATGAGATGAACAATAATATTATATTATTTTACTCAGCATCAACAATTCTAAATTCAGAATAAGCTTATTATTCTGCTCTCTCAATTGCAGGCAACAAGGAGCCTGCAATCCTTATCTCCACATTACCATTATTCATGCACACCACATATGTAGCTACAATCGGCAACAAAATTGTTGAGACATTGTACTCAACTTTTTCGTACTCGTTGTACCTTCAGAGAACCAAAGAATCTGCACCCCTACCCTGTCCCCTCCATTCAAAGTTGGGGTGTTTGTTGTCTTGTATAGGTAGTTTGAACATCAGCACAGCATTGCATGGAGGGGATGGGGGAGGAAAAGCTATATTTCCTCCTTTTGAAGTCAGTAAAATGTAAAAAAACCCTGGTCTAGGGCAAAGTGTGTCAACTCATTTTGTTGCCGATTGTACATGTAGCTTTGTTTCGACTCCCACTAAGAATGAATGCAATACACAGATTGCAATCTGATCAAGCGTATATGACCTTCTGTCACTTGTAATCTAATCACGCGTGTTTTGACAATCTGTCAAGTGAAACTTACACTGGAGTATTGGAGCAAGAGTGTTTTGACCTTTCATTGTTATGGCCTGCACCGCAATAATCATCAGTGAGGTCTTACATAAAGGAATACCTGAGAATAGCTGGGTGTTTTTGAGGTTGAGAGAGTCTATGAGACTTAGAAGACTTTTCCTTTTGCTCAAAATTCAAAGAATAATAATTTTGACTTAAAAATTCACATTTCATCTTGGCAGGCAAGAAATGTATCAGTGGTGAAGTATTTTGTCTCAGACAAAGAATCGATTTCATGATTGATGGCAGCCTGATTTTAGCATAATTTATTTGCTGATTACACCATAATATCACTGCAGTCAGACTCAATTCCTGTAATCCAGGTTTCTCTTGGGCTACTACCTTTGAAACCAAGTCCCCATCAAATGGTCCAGAATGGACAGGGAGAGGGGAAACTAGCATTGATTACAATAGGAGTATGTTTTATTGGGCTCCTGTTTCAATTAACAATGCCCAAGCCCAAACTTTTTCACAGGAAATGGGTTAGCTACCATGACAGAATACCGACTTGTCAGTGACCTCCCCCTTATTTTAAGACCAGACTGAGGCCCGAAGGCCTGAAATTTTTTTTTGAGACTGGGCCCCCAGCTTATCGCACCCCCCACCCCCCCACCCCGCTCCTTATCTAAAGGTCTGGATCTGCCACTGCTTGTAAATTTGTAAAGTCCTTAAAAGAAAACCCTGGACTGGGGCACTAGGCTGGAACCCTTGGGGAGTACTCCAGATATCAAGTGACAGGATGATCAAAGGAATTTTGGAGTTTGAAATTTTCGTTTTCAGGATTTTTTGGGTTGGAAAATTTTGGCAAGTATTTTTTGGGGTAGCTTCATAATTTTAAGTACGGATTTTTTTTTCCCCACGTATCCCGGCCGTGTAGTTCTGCGAATAAATTTTTATGGCTCAGAAATTCTGCATCATGGGATTTTTTGGGGGTTAAATTTTGGGCAGGGATTTGAAGGGACACCCAACTACTGTTTCTGTAAAATATCTGTTCAGAGAAGCAAATATTGCCTAGAATTTTCTATTGTTTTGAGGTTGGTTAAAATTTTCTAGATAACCGTAATTCTCTTCATGTAGAGTTTTCGAAGCTTTTCTACTTATTTCCAAATGAAGTTCAATTCTTTACCTTTCACTACTCAGGTTAGGCTATTTTTTGTACAAAAAGGAAACCTAAAATTTTTGGATTCCAAAATGTGATGGACATACAGAAGAATCAGAAAAATGCTCACTTCTGTAATACGCTTAATTGCATTTAAAATATTTTTGGGAAAATAATACTGAGTCCCTTGTAGATTCAAAATGACTCAAGTTCCCGTAGGATGACTGAACAGGTAAAAAAATTTCATAGCACCGTTTAGAATGCAATTCCAGAGATCAATTCAGAGTACTTTAGGGGTTTACCGCTGTGTAAAAACCTGTGAAGTTTTCCTTGGTTTTTTAGCTACTATTTTTCCTTGGCTCTATTTTGCTGACTTCTCAGTGGCTTCTTGTATTCATTGTTTTAACTCAATTGTGAGATTCACAGGTTTTTACACCAAGGCAAGGATGAGCACTAGCTAGATACCCTAAAAAACGATTCCAATGTATGTAGGAGGAAACCGTCGTTGCGTGTCCCTGAACTAGGTCCAGGAGCTACTTACTCTGGCTTCAATAAATTCCACTCTCTGTTCAAGTGATGTTAGTTGATCATTTATCTTCGCTAATCTTGATCTGCATGACATATCTGGCATTTGAAGAGATGTTGTATTAAAAAGAGTCCATGCATCACTGATGCATCGGTTCTAAATTAAGATTTAGTCACAGCATACCCCAAAACATGTACAAATTAGTGTAGACATAACATTTTATGTTTCTAACACTACATAACTTGACTTTTTAAGTAGTAAACAATATTGCTCATTGCAGTAGTCAGTCAAAGTGAGAAAATCTTTGGCTTACCAAAGTCGTTTAGGAACTCTGCAATCTTTTTTATTCCCTCAGAGACAATTTCTATGAATTCTCTGTTATCCCAATCCTGCTGAATTTGTTGCTGCACTTCAGAACTCATGGCAATTTTCTGTATTTTGCAAATGAAATCGTAAAATGTCGATGGTGGGACTGAAATTCCAAACTTTGTCAGCGGAAGGTATTTTTGCTCAAAACGCAAGAGCATGCGCGCATAGCGTTGTAAATATTTCCGCGTGCGTCACATCGCATTTACTTTATCGTTAAACGAATTTGTTCATTTTTCACTCCCGTATGGCTTATAATCGAACCAAAGAAATATTTGAGGCCTTAGAGGTTAGAGATGCTGTTTTACTCAACGAGATTCTCGAAAATATGAATGGAGGTGAAAGAGCTTCCGTGTTATCCCCAGATCGATGGGTGTCTAGAAAACGACGACACGTCTCCAGTGCATTTCCAGACAGCAAGTCTCTGCTGGTAGCTGCAGTTGAAAATGGAGATCTCGATAGTGTTAAAGTACTTTTTAAGCACAACCTACATATTGGGGTTCCGCTTCGGGATGGATTGTTTTTGTCGGTCGTTAATGGAAATACTGATATTTTGAGGTACTTCCTTGAAAATAGAGCTGATGTCGATGCACGTTTAAAAAATGAATGGACCCTTCTGATGGGGGCGAGTTTGTGTGGTCGCACAAATGCTGTTAACGTTCTTCTACAGTACGGAGCCAATGTGGCTCTTACACATAACAGCCTTGGCTCTACAGCTCTTCACTTTGCTGCAGGTAGTTCACACAACTCAGGTGAGATTTTGCGTTGTTTGATTGAAAATGGAGCTGATGTCAATGGAGTTAATAAAGTGAAACATACCCCTTTGATGATAGCGGCTAAAAGGGGTCACATAAATGCACTCACTCTTCTCATTAAACATGGAGCTGATGTGGATCTTCAAGACAGTGATGGCTACAAAGCCCTTCACCATGCTGTTTATGGTTCTGATGTCTCATCTGAGATTTTGAGTTGTTTGATTGGAATTGGAGCTGATGTCAATGCACGTACAAACAATGGAGTCACTCCTCTGATGATAGCAGCTGAAAAGGGTCACATAAATGCAGTCTCCTCTCTTGTTAAATGTGGTGCTAATGTGGATCTTCAAGACAAAGATGGTCAAACAGCTCTTCATCATGCTATGCAAAGTCCTCAGGCCTCAATTTGTGAAGTTTTAAGTTGTTTGATAAAAGATGGAGCTGATGTCAATGCACATACGTTTCATAATGAAACCCCATTGATGTTAGCAAGTCGTGATGGCCATGTAAATGTGGTGACCTTTCTTATCAAACATGGAGCTGATGTGGATCTTCAAGACAAAGATGGTGACACTGCCCTTCACTATGCTGCAAGCTCTAGTCTTCCTGAGATTGTAGAAATGCTGTTAAATCTTGGAGCATCCCACATGTGCAACCACCAAGGACTAACACCACTAATCAAGCCTGCATTAGTGCAAATATTGCAGTGGTGGAGTATTTAATCCAGAGACCAGAAATAACAAGAGAGCAAAGAGTGGATGCTCTAGAGCTGCTTGGTGCCTCTCGTGCCACTCAATATAAAGAGTTTAGTCTTCATAGTTTTTTTGTTGCGGAAGGACTGATGTACATCAAGCGTGGCATGGAAGAGAGATATGTAGATCCATCTCAGCCTATATTAAAACAACCGAAGAAACCTGCTTATGGCAACAGAAAAGAGAGCCAAACACCTGAGGAACTTGCTCAGATAGAAGGTGACACTGAGGCTATCCTAATGGAATCCCTTCTTATTAAAGAGAGAATCCTTGGAACAAACCACAGTGAGCTACTTCGATCAATTAGATTTGTTTGTAGCAGTTGCAACCTTACTGATCCATCCTTACTAATAGCATTGTATAGTCGTGCAGTGGATATAGCACAGAAATCTAATTTATCTGCCCTTGATGATTTTCAAGAAATAAGTCATTTATTGCATAAAATTTGCAGCAGGAGTAATCATCTAAAAGAAAAGGATTTGCTTGAATTGCTGAGGCAAATAGTTATTGAGTATGAGAAGCAACATACAAAGAGAAGAAGATTAAATGATAACAAGCAATACTTTCAAGAGCTGGTCTGGGAGGATCTCTTTGACTGTTCACTTGAACTTGTGCTCATGATTTCAAAATCTGAATTTTGTGACGAGAGGAATGCCTCAAGTTTGACCATGTTGTTGAGGAAACTTTTCATGCAGGATCCTAGAAACAGATATGGAAATACACTGTTACATGAGTTCATCAAAAGGTGCACAGACGATGATGATTCATCTCCTTGTCTTCAAGCAGTGAATCTTCTTTTGAACGAAGGGTTCAATTTTAATGTCATCAACAATGAAGGAAACACTCCACTTCACATAGCTGTCATGTTAGAACCCAGGAATGACAAACTTTATCTTGTTACTGAAATCCTGCAGCTTTTGTTTTATGGAGGTGCTCATCATGATTTTGTCAACAATGATGGTAAAACACCCATGGACATGGCTGGAACTGATGAAGCTCGCATGATTCTTTCAGAGAGAAGAAAACTGGAGTTAAAGTGTTTCAGTGCCAGAGCTGTCAAAAAGTTTGGAATTCCTTATTTGGGTGTGGTACCAAAAATCCTGGAGAATTACATCAGCAGGCATTAAAATTTATCAGTTGCTTAGATACAATAAATTTTTAGTAGCATCATTGATATTCTTTAACATTTTAACTATCGAGAAAACATGACCAAATTTCCTGATTTTTATGCTTCTGGCTTCAAAGGTAGTTACTAGGTACACAAGGTGACGGGCTTACTTTGTGGCATTCAGTTCTTTGGATCTAGAAGGTTGTATTGACAGCAAAAATATGAACCATAAACCTAAAAATAAAGAATTTGAGATTAAACCAATAGTCACATTGGACCTCACTTTTCTATAGCTATATCTATTTTTAATCATGGGAAGAGGGTAATATGACTCCCCCAATAAGGGGGGTGGGGTGGGACAGGTGGGGTAAACCTCCCCACTCTTTTTTTTTCTTGCCTCTTCCCTTTAGGTCATCTTGGATTGCAAAACATTGATTTTTGTTGCATAATTTCCTCCTAATTCTTCTGCTTCCGACCCATTTAAAACTCCCACCTCCCATCTCGTTTTCTCCCACCGTCTACCCTCCTGCACTATGTACCCCTCCTGCCTACGTACCCCTCCTGCCCCATGTACCCATTCCACTGTGTATTATCCCTAGCCCCCCCTCCCTCCTGTCCTCCCCACTAATAACTCTGATGAAGATCTCGAAAAGGAGCAACTTCAGAACCTGCCCACCTTAAGGAGTGGTAAACTAAACGATTAAAAGTTGGTAATGAAGGTGTTGCAGTATACTTTTTTAAAATATTTTTCCTTAAAAAATACCGTTATACAGTGGTTTATGGTCTACGGTATATACCTGTTACTGTACCTTATTATTTATACAGTTTCCAGGGGCGTAACCCGCTTTTCGGCTATTTGTAGGCCTGCACTGACCTCACCAACACTTTGACCTCTTAAGCTTTTTAGCTCACCCCAGCAACGCATAATTTATTACAAGCGGTAGAGTGATCAAACCAAAATATTTGTAGACCCGGGCCTACATGTCTATAGGCTGGCCATGCCCCTGGTTGCTTAATCTCTTAAAAAGTTTTGCCATCACCTCTTTTCCCTTTTGAAAATCGTGAGATCCACCACAGGCAGCCCAAGCTAGAAATATGAACTTTGGCATTGTTGCATAACATTCGAAATATAAGGATTTGAATGGGGAAACACTGATCGGTTCTGTAACCTACGAAAATAAGAGGGGTTCAATGAATACAGTGGAACCTCTCTTCTGGGACACCTTCATTCAAGGGACACATAATTTGGTCCTGGAAAAATGCCCACCTAATCTTTGTATCTGTTACCAGCTCTATTGAAGCGACACTCTTTCTGGGTCCCAAAACCAGCTGGGTTTAACCTCCATTTCAGGAGACACCTTAAAACTCGAAAAGTGACTGACCACAAAAAGGGTCGATATCTCAAAGTGTACAGTAATCACAATAATGGAAGCTTTCACTAACTGAACTATCTCACCAACATCGACGTAATTTTCTTGGGTGAATTCAACATATAACATCGTAGAGACAAGTTACTGACAATTTTTTTATGTTGTCTTTGTTGGTTAATTATTAACAAACCCCTCTATTCAGCACGGGACACCTCTATTCAAGGGACCAACCTCGTCCCCAGGGCGCTTTTCCCTGGCACCTCCAAAGCCAGGGAAAAGCGCCCTGGGGACGAGGTTGCAAGGGACCCTGGCCATGGTCCCTAGGGTGTCCCCTGAATAGAGGTTGCACTGTAGTGGCTTACCTTTCTTACAATGTGTGGTATGTGTTACGGTTTTAACCTCGGAAAAAACTGGCAAAGCCGGGTTTGCCGAGTTATTGTGGTGTACAAGGGAAAAAACTTCTCCGGAGGTTGGGGGGAGATTTAAAGGAAATTTGTTTGGGGCTGTGCTGCTGAAACCCTTTGATTGTGAGCCTCTTTGAGGCAAAATTGCAACTCTGTTTAAGAAGCTAGGTGAAATAGACCTTTATCTTGTTTGTTTTGTTTTCCCAAATCAGACCAGTGATGTTCTCAAGGGAATTTGCCTTTTGTCTTTTCATTAGTAATAGTCATGCACGCATATGTACGTGCATAGCACAACATTATTTTAAAAGAAACAATTCCCTGGGGTAACATCACATGGTCTGCAATTGGAAAACAAAACCTACGAGCTAAGAAGGTCTATTGGATACTTTTTTTAAGATTGAATATCCTATAAACCTATACCATGCAGAATGGCACATAGCGAGTGGGCAAAACATGGAAGTCCCCCCCTCCCCCTCCCCGCCCCCGCTTGAGGGCGTGTGTCCATCCGTAAACTCCCAAGGGAACCACTTTCCATATATGGAGGCGAAGAAACAAAGCATTTGTTAATGACGACATATCATCTACCCTGCGAGCAGTCTCCTTCGATCTTCCTAGATGGACGATCGAAGGAGACTCTGCTCGCAGGGTACATAGCGTCAAGACATTGCGTGAGTGATTCACGGACGTGGTTTTCCAAAATATACACAAGCATACTTGTCGACCGAAGTTTTCATGCTAAAGGACAATTTCACTACATTATCGTTCAAAAGTAATACTAAGTTCTCAGTGATTCTAATAGTGCGTATTACTAATTATTAAACATCCCTTTCGTACGTTACAAGCACAAATTTTAAGACAGATACTAAATGTATTCTGAGTATTTTTTTTTCTGTCTTTTTGCTTTTTCTCCTTTTATTCAACACCAGGGGGGGACTCCGCATATGAAAGGGGTGGGGATGCTCGTCAGAAATTTTGAATTAAACCCCTAGAGGAGACCGATCTGGGCGTTACCCAAGCTTTTTTTGACCTCTAAAAGTAACCTGAGATCAGGCCCAATCTTCGTTTCGCTTTGTAATAACATTCCGGCGGGCAAGGCGAAACGAAAACAGGCCCAATTTAAGCGGTAGCCGTTAGAGAGAATGTATGAGAACCGCTAAAATTGGGCCTGATCTCAGGTTACCTAAAAGAGACCATGTTATTATTACACTCTTGTAAAACAATGGACAAAGACGTCTTCTTTAAATATTGATGTTATAGAAAACTTGGATTTTATGAATGGAGTAATTAAATAAAACGAATTAAAAATATACATGTCAAATATCAACTTTTGAAGCAAGGACCAGCTTTAACACAAAAAAGAAAGACCGGACCCTAATGAAGGATCTAATCAGTAATAAGTGAAAATATAAAACAAAACAAGCAAGGACGATTTTACAGACGGGAATATAAATAATTTTACCAATATTTCGGAAGGCACGGCCTTCCTTCTTACATGTAAGACCCTGAAGAAGGAAGGCCGTGCCTTCCGAAATATCGATAAAATTATATATATTCCCGACTGTAAAATCGGCCTTGCTTCTTTTGTTTTACATATCAAATATAAATTTTTTCGCGTGCAACCCTAAACGAAACCTTCACGGCTAAATATGGTGGCGTTGCCAGCACACCCTAACTGAGCCCAAAATCCGAAATTTACAACCCTAAGCGAGACGACGAGCATCCCCACCCCTTTCATATGCGGAGTCTCCCCCGCCCCCTGGATTCAACAGGCATGATAGATGAAACGTGATTCATGGATCCATGACGTCAAAAAATTATTTCCTAGAAAACATAAGAACCACTAGTTCTCAAAAGATCGTGTGAATTATCAGGAATTACAGGAAAATACATAGATTTTTCAAACATAAAATGATTTTGTCAAAGGGATGACCTAGAAGGAAAAAAATGGTAAACAAAAATTTGAATAGTAATTCTTTATGAGCTTTAACAATTCTAAATATCTGGTAAAAAGGTAACATTATCTGACTAACCATTAAAAACCAATGACATATTTTAAGACGCGCGACTTTACCAACAAAATAATTTTTTCCGAGTGCCACTTTAATTTCTCTCCCAACTGGTTACACCAAAGCCCAGCATAAAAAGGCCATAAATCGACCAGCAGGCCACACAGGAAAGACGTTACATACATTGTGAGTAAGGTAAGCCGCTTTTTATTGAAATCCTTTCATTTTCTTGGGTTAATGTCGCGCTCCTGCCGGTTTGTTTTGATAACATAGATAGCCTTTGAATTTCAGGTTTTCTTATTTTTAACCCTTTTCAAGTCTGGCTTCAATGCAGTTAAATCACATATTACGAAAACACTAATACAGTCGAACCTCCATATGCGACCACCTCTCGTAAACAACTACCTCTCGTAAAAGGTCACCATCCTTAAGCGACCGCGTTAAAGAGATTTCCCATTGTTTTTAACCTCCTGAAAAGCGAACACTTAACGATTTGTCTGAACTCTTATGTTCGCTGAATGCTACTACGAGTATACTAAGAACTTAAGTAACAATATGTAACTGAGAAAGAAATCGGTGCAGTAAATTATCTGCTTTAAAGTAGATGTGCCCGGAAATCTACTCCAAGGAAGAGTCGTAAGCGACCACCTTCTGTAAGTGACCCTAAAGTCTTAGCCTTTACAGTGGTTTAACTGCACCTTGAAAATTTCATGTTATGATATTATTACATGTAATATTGTGCATTATATTTTTTAGAGTGGTACAAAGGCTGTTCTCAGTGTTATGGAAAGACCTTATTTCTTTGCGGGTGCTATTTTTAGCGCACCACGCATAAAAATGGATGCCAATCCTTGCACGGTAATTTATTGCTCCACTTACTACAAATAATAAACGAAAAAACAATGCATAGTTTGTTTCTCTTTTCTTAGGTTGCCGTCAATGCGAAAAAAAGGATATAGCCGGACCCAAAACAGAAAAACACTACCAGAAAACAGAAGTACAAATCCCAAAACAGAAATAAACATCCAAAAGCGGAAACACGTACACAAAAATACAAAACTGAACCACAAAACTGAAAGAGAATTTAAAAATACAAACTATGATCAAAAACCTCAAAACAGAAACAAGTTAAGGAAATAATGTAAAACAATAGTTTCTCATGATTCATCGTCTTTTAATTATCTTAACCAGCGATCAGGCGGTTTTTTATAGGGAGAGCATGATCATTGGCTATAATAGCTCATTTCCGAGTTCCAAAAACTCTCGCTTTAATAACGAGGTTAAAGGTACAGTAAAACGGGCAACAAATTGCTGCACAGCGAGTCCGAAAGTGATGCTGCGCGTTTTATTGCCCATAAATCAAACCTGTCTTGTAGCAAATAAGATTCAGTGTTACAAGTTGCGTAAATACTGACTCCTGATTGGATAAAATTACGCGGGAGTCACGCCATACACAAGAGTTACGTCACTTGCTGCAAAACAAGTTTGCCTTGGGTCGGTAATTAAAACCCGCAACATTCGACAGATTTCGATGCAAAAAGTATAACTTCTCTCTAGTTTCTGCAACAACTTTTTCGCATTTTGTTTAAACCTGATTTGCTGCAAGGGAGGCTTCATTCGTGGATAGTAAAATGCGCAACATAAATATCTGATTAATCACTAGTCGAAACGAACTTTTAACAAAGTTCTAGTGGCGGAGGGAAGGGAATATGATGATTATTTTAATAGGAGATTATTTAATTACGAGTCAAGTTTTTAAGCTTGTCTTCTAGGGGGAGTTGCGAAATTAATACAGTAGTGATTGTTCCATATATAATAACACACACCAAAAAAAAAAACGAACTTGGCCAATATTCAGTTATCTGGACCTCACGCTTGGTTAAAAAAGACCTTTAGATTCGAGGACGAGAACTACTAGGAGTACGACTTTCGCTCTTCTCAAAAAGAAAAATAGACACCCGGAAAGCTCCATTGTACTTTTGATTCACCAGAAAAGTTAGCACTGTTACTTATTGAACGAGTTTAATCCATCAGTCTTGAGCCAGGATCCTACACAGGTGATACAAAACTATAGGGAAACTCAGCCGAGTTTACTTTCGCAAAGAGTTCTGGGATTGTTACTAAGGACAGAGAAAAATATTGGCCAATAGCTGACCGGCGTGACCCCAGTAACGATTGCGGGTCAAATTTCTTGTCTGATAAAATTCCCTTCTCGTTTCTAAAAAGGCGAATATCACAACTGAAAACTGCTCTCTTTTCCTGAGTCAAAGGAGAGAGACTTTCGTGTACATTTTATCCGCGTTTCCAAAAGAAATTTCCACGACTTTCGAACGACGCCGAAAATATTCAGGTGATTTCTGGAGGTTGCCAAATGACGCAGTGTCCATTCCCTCAAACCGATCGCTACACTCGACATTTCGTACCACTGACTGGAATATTTTGGGTGGAGATTGAATACAAGTTTTGCAGTTTACTGGTTTATGACAAGTCGTTCGGAATTGTGAGTCAGGAATTGATGTTTTCCATCTTTCCTGATTGTGCAATGAACTATTAACGTTGGTGGACAGCGGGTTCGTCAAGGGTCATTCTGTCATGTTCAATTAATAAGCCCTAAGATTATACCCCCGGTGGGGGAGGGAGCGGGGGGGCTACTCAACAATCTTTTATGTGGTAAGGCACCACCCCGAGACCTAACTCCTTACACATTTATCGTTGAAGGAGCTCGTCGTGTTTTTTTTAGGGTTGGAGCCTCCCCGTATAAAATTCAATGTCACTCAATTCTTTGCAGGATCCATTTAATAACCATAAGTCTTACAGAAAGTCGAATTTCGTTGAGTACCGGTGTCCCTCGCGCCTTCTTGTTCTCGCGCTCGATTTGCATTGTGGTAAGTCTAGGACTCAGCAATAACACAATGCACCTTGTTTATTACTATTGTTTTAGGTTGAAAAGTATACCAATGATAGCCTAAACTGGCATGAGGGAATGAAAGTGAGATGAGTCGGAGCTATATTAAACGCAATGAATGAAATCCAGATTAACTTGTCAAGGCTTACAACACCTTATCTACTTGTCCATGGTGATGGAGATGAATAAGTGAGGATTAAAGGTTCACGTTACTTGTTACTTACATGAGAATTCTTCCAGTAACGACAAGACATTTAAGGTACACGACTGAGCCGCCTTACTGATAGCACTGAGCGAACTAATAGCCTCTCTATGGGAATTTCCAACGAATAGTTAGGGTGCTTTACGGTATATCATAAGGGCAGGAAGAGGCAGTCTTAAATCGACGTTTGTTCCTGCGCGGGGTAGGAGTTTCGGCAGCTTTGTTCCAAGCGTAATTATTGAACTGTGAACTTATCCCAACAACAGTCGTGATTTGTCTAAACCCTTTAAACCCCAAGAGTGAACAACATCTATTTACTCCTAACAATGTCACCACATTTTCAGGGGAAAAGGTTATGAGAATTTAAAAAATAATCACCAAAGAGGAAATTCTCGTCTCCAAACGGGTGTCTAAAGAATAATATAGAGTTTTCTCTCTTCGGCCAATTTTCCGTCCTGTTGTCATTTTTAAATCTACCTATTATTATTTCATTAGAAACTCAACTGCGTGAAAAACTTGCTTTTCAGGTTTACAAAAATGGACGCCATGAACTGTTGAATGAGGTGGAAGAAATTGCGAGCGTGGTTTACCGGGACATTCTTGACTGGATTCAGCAAAAGCTACCTTGAACTGTTTTAGGGCCACGTGCACACAAATCCAGACTAATTTTTAAAACTGCATAACTTTTCACCCGGATTCGTGTGGACGAGGCCTTAAACCACTCCAGAGAGAAGTTTCAAAAATATATTAGGCTGACTTGGCAATAGAACGGGAACGTCAGTTGACGACGACGCGCGCAAATCAAACAACTGGCTTGACCAATCGCAGAGTAGCGAATTGAGCACCGGAAGTCGCGTTCAGTCCTTTCCGTGCGCTTTCTCGTCGTCAACTGATGTTCCCGTTCTGTTGCTAAATCAGCCTAATGTTTCGGTGAGAGGATTTACTGAGGATTCACTGGTTTCGCGCGTGGCCGGAATACCAGACGGTAGGCCGATTCATGTGAAAAATATATCTAAATACGCTTTTAAAAATATCCGGATTTGTATGGACGAGGCTTTGCACGATAGTGTCAGTCTACAAATATGACCAGAATCATTTCGTTTTTTGTAAATTTCTTTCGTGTTTAATTCAGTAAATTCAGAAACCTTAATTTGCATAAGAAAGCCAAATTCTGTGGGATTCTAAAAAAGGCCGTTTGCACGATGACGTCATTTTACTATGCCAAATTCCTTCAGGGTTTTGCTTTCTTGCGCAAGTTAGGGCTTTTGGGAGGATTACCAGATTTAAATATAAAAGAAAAAATGAAATGAATTCCTTTAGGAGCAAAAACATGTCATCCCGTAAATAGCCAATTAGGCCCTCTAGCCCCAGTAGCCTTGCAGCAGTTCAGAATAGACCCCTATGTGTCGCAGCTCTTTTGTTTTCGGGCCAGGTTCCAAACTTTGTTTGTTCATATTTTTCCCCGCCAATAACGTGAGGTCTTCCAAGAACTGCAAGGTCCCCCCCTTATATGAAGAAAAGTCGCCTCGAATAGAAGAGTCACTCGCCTACCCGAGCTACCCTGGGCAAGCCAACATTTACTACATTTCCTTACCGAAACTTGGCGTTTAATTACACTAAACAACAAATGGTGGGCTCGGCTAGAGCCCTTTTTAGATGGTAAGGTCACCTCTCTAGCTAAGCCAACTTTTCTCCAAGTAAACACTTGGCTTGCCCAGCCGGCTCAACTCGGTTAAGGGGAGAGAATCCGCAGACCATGCGCGAGCGCTGTTTTCAGCTCTAGGCTTGCGCAAAGGGGTCAACGGTTTCTCATATACACTTGTTTAAGTTGACTCGGGCTGGGAGGCTGACCCCGGGAAAATTTTTCTCTATATAAACAGGGCCTCATTGATATGTTTTCTTGATATAGGTTCAATAAACAAAATAATAACTCTGCATGTGCATTATACGTTTTTATAAATTTATTCGCCGTCTCTACGTTATGAGAGGACATAGGCACCCGAAGACAAATTTCTTTTTCTCTATTTGCACTTTGATGTCAGTGCTCCCTAAAAATTCATTTCCTCCTAAAAATCACCTACATTTGACCAACTTAGCCAGTTAAGATAACCGTCACAAATTTTAAAAGTATGCCAAATAGCTTTTAAAATGAAGTTTTCGCTACCGTCGCCTCCCTAATGTCGGGCGTATTAAATCTCGACCAACTGACGTTCAGTCAGGGTCAATCTCTGTATTTTAACGCCATACGTTAGTAGTTATGTCTCACGTTAGGTTGTCGGCTTTAAACTAGAAAAGGTACCAGGACGATCGAGAAACGTACCCCACGTGATTTGACTCCGGCGGGCTAAAATTGACCGGAGACCGAAAATACCCGTCACTTGGAGCGAAAGGCGACGGGGAAAGAGATAGGCTGGGAACGAGATTGATTTGCAGTTTGATGTTGCTAGATAATAATAGCCTGCGATCATACTCTCCCTAAAAAAAACGTAAAACGCCTATCCAAAAAAAGACGATGAAACATGAGAAAGTATAACTTTACACTATTTCCTTGTTTCTGTTTTCGTCCTTTGTGGCTATGATTTGTATTTTTGGATTCTGTTTCAGTTTTGCGGTTTAATTTTGTATTTTTTGTGTGTGTCTTTCCGGTTGGGGATGCTTATTTCCGTTTGGGGATTTGTGTTTCTGTTTTCTGATAGTGTTTTTCTGTTTTGGGTTTCCGTTTTGTCTTATGTGTTTCTGTTTTGGGTTTGTTCTGCCCTATTTTTGTTGTTGTTGTTGTTGTCTTCTGGTTTTTTTGTTTCTATCAGCCACCCTATATATTCGATAGTCCTCTGCATTTAAATCCAACCACTGAAGAACACTTCAAAACTCCGTTGAAAATTTCTTCACAGAGATCAAATCGTCCAGGTAAGAAATAATCTCCTTTAACTTGGAATTTGTCTAATCAGATATTTCTGCAAGGTTTATTTTGATTTCCTGCTGAAGTTTTTTTCCCTCTCTTTTTTACTTAGAAATAATTAATAATAAGTTTAGACCGGTTTGGGATCGCGAAGCAAAGTATGTTTTTCAATGTTAAGCAAAACGTCCGACCAGAACATTGTTTTAGCCGATTTGTGTTTCTCTACCTTCGTTGTCTCCCTTTCGCGCTGCCCTCTTCCACTTCCTTTCCACCCCTCCCCCGCCTCCAAACCCCCCACCCCTACCCCTCCTCACACAAGCAACGCCGGATATTCAGGATAATTTGTGTTAAATGTGGATCTCTTATGTTGTAGACGTCACAGATTTATAATAATTTTCATTTATATGACAATAGCTAACGAAGAAAGACCTGCTTTGTACATAAATATGTGAAACTGAGTCTTGCATCGATTAATAAGAAATTAAAGTCATGACCTTAGTTAGTCAAGACATCTTTCCTCAAACAGCTGCCTTTTAAATTTTTCAATGTGCATTGGGACTATATAAATTGTATTGTCAGAGAGGTTTTCAGGAAAATTACGGTTTATGAATTAAATCGCTTTTATTTCTGCTCTATGTAAGGCAAACAATTTAAAACTTGTTGTGGTTTTCTAGTTTGTGGTCTCTCTGAATTTCGCACGTAAAATGTTATTGTCGCCGGGCAGCGGACTACTTTTTGAGGATTAGACCAAGCTCCATTTCTCTGGACTTAACCTGTGTACAGCCGCCCCCTCCAGTCAGAAAAAAAAGTATTTTTTTAGTAACGGTAGGGCGCCTATACACGGGCTATTTGGACTGAAACATTTCATGTACACTAGATGGGGAGAGTGTTGTGGCTAACAATGATAGAATCATCAAAGCACGGCTGCACAGTGAGAAAGCCGTGTAACAGTATTTTCCTCTTGGTGTTTAGATAACAAGGTCTACACTTTCTATTCATGTAAGAATTATATAAATAAGTGGAATCCGAACATAACTGGACTTACTTCGGGCCTTTAGCGGTTTCTTTTGCCATCCTTGAACGAGCATGAAACTAAACAATAAGGTCACAAGCGATAGAAATATTTCTTTTTATTATATAAACACCAATGAAATACATGGTGAGCTTTCACGCGAAAACATGATCTTCACGTGTGAAAATAACATGTTATCTTCACCTGTGAAAAGGTCACCGTTGCTATGGCTACATAATAAATAGCGCCTTTCGCACGAAAAAAATGTCTCACTGAAATGGTTTTGTATTTTATTGGTGTTTATATAATAAATAGAACGTTACATAGCCGCTTGGAGATCAAAATTTCTCTCCTCGTGTTGAAGATATTTCACTCGTTTGCTGCCTTCACTCGTGAAATATTTTTTCAACACTAGAAGATAAATTTCGTAGCTACCTTATCGGTCTAATGGGAACATATTCTAAGACTTCAAATGTATTAATAAGAATTATTTTTGTTTTTTCTCTACCTCCACGCTCCTTTAAAGAAGCATTACGCCCAAGAAACAGTTCCACTTTGAATACTGAAACTTCGAAATGGCAGAAAGAATACTACAAGATATAGCTGAACAAAAAAAGCGTCTTGCAATAGCGCAAATCAATAAAAACACGGAAGAGAAAGCAGATGCCTACTACAATCTAGGCAGAGCTTATGTCTCCCTCAGTGACTTTCATCAAGCAATAGAGTACTTCAAGCAATACTTGAGCATTGCTGAGGAAGTCGGTGACAGAGCAGGATCAGTAGGATGTGCCTATGGCGGTCTCGGCTGTGCTTACGGATCCCTTGGTGACTCTCAAAGAGCAATAGAGTACCACAATCAACACCTCAGCATTGCCAAGGAAGTTGGTGACAGGGTATGTCAAGGCACAGCCTATAAGAATCTCGGCTGTGCTTATCACAGGCTTGAAGAGTTCCAACGAGCAATAGAGTACCACAATCAACACCTCAGCATTGCCAAGGAAGTTCGTGACAGGGCAGGTGAAGGATGTGCCTATGGTAATCTCGGCTGTGCTTATCACGGCCTTAAAGAATTCCAAAGAGCAATAGAGTACCACAATCAACATCTCAGCATTGCCAAGGAAGTTGGTAACAGGGAATGTGAGGGCAAAGCCTATCACAATCTCGGCCATGTTTATGAGAGCCTTGAAGAATTCCAACGAATAATAGAGTACCACAATCTAGAACTCAGCATTGCCAAGGAAGTTGGTGACAGGGAAGGAAAAGGCGAAGTCGAAGGCAGAGCCTATTACAATCTCGGCCATACTTATTTACTTCTCGGTCAATACCAACGAGCAATAGAGTACGCCAATGAATGCCTCATCATTGCCCAGGAAGTTGGTGACAGGACACGGGAAGGCAAAGCCTATGCCAATCTCGGCGTTGCTTATTGCATCCTTCAAGAATTCCCACGAGCAATGGAGTGCCACGAGAAATACCTGAGCATTGCCAAGGAAGTCGGTGATAAAAAAGGAATAGGACATGCCTATTTACACATCGGCGACGTTCATTATTTCCTCGGCGATGTACCACGAGCAATGGAGTACTTCAAGAAAAGCCTGCGTAATGCCGAGGAAATCGGTGACAGGGATGGACAAGGACATGCCTATTGCCACCTCGGAAAGTGTTATATAGATCTCCACGACTTCAAGGAAGCAATAGAGTGTTACAAGCAACACCTGAGCATCTCCCAGGAAATCGGTGACAGGATGACAGAAGCATGTGCACATAAAGATCTGGGTCACTCTTTGTTGGAATCACATTCTTTGAATGAGGCTTTAGAACATTTTAGATGCATTGTTAAAATCTTTGACATTATTAGAGCCAATTCTATCTCGGAAGATCAATTGAAAATAAGTTTCTGTACTAAACATAGCTGTGCCTATACTCATTTATGGCAAGTTTTAGTAATGCTTCAAAGGAATGACGAGGCTTTATACGCTGCTGAGAGGGGACGAGCACAGGCTTTGCTCGATGCCTTAAAAGTAACTTATGGCCTTACATCACTTTCTCCCAGGTCAATTGAATCTGAAGAAGAAGTCAAATATCTTTCAATGAACACAGCTGTTTTAACAGTTTTTCTTGCCCTGGAATTTAAAACAGTCAATACGTGGGTATTGCGAAAAGAGGGCAACCCTATTTTTAGGAAAGCGGAGTTTGAAATTGGAGGTGCACACGAAGATTCTTTTGCTCTCCTTTTAGACGCTGCTTTGAAAAAAATGAGGGCTGGCGTCGGTATTAGGTGCGAAAATCGGTCAATGGATCAGCTGAGTGACGACCCAACTTCAACTACTCGAGACGATGATCAAACATCGAAGCCATTACGCGGAACCACCGACTGTTTACAGCCATTATATGATGCAGTTATTGGTCCCATTGAAGACTTGCTTGATGGTGATGAATTAATTGTAGTTCCTGATGGTGCTTTGTCTAAAACTCCTTGGGCAGCCCTGAGTGAAACTTTAAGGATCCGCACTGTTCCCTCACTGACAAGTTTGAAAGTCATCACAGATTCTCCAAGTGAATACCACAGTAAAAGTGGATCCCTGCTTGTTGGAGATCCATGCTTGAAGAAAATTACAGATAAATGGGGGAACCCCATTTATGAACAACTGAAGTACGCAAAAATGGAAGTGGAGATGATTGGAAAAATTCTAAAGAGTCAACCTTTAACAGGTGAAGATGCAACCAAAGAGGCGGTACTTCAGAGAATCAAGTCAGTGTCTTTGGTTCACATTGCAGCCCACGGAAAGTCGGAAACCGGAGAAATTTTTTTGGCCCCAGATCCCCGATGGAAATCCGACAAACCTAAGGAGGAGGACTGCATTATGAAAATGTCTGACATACAAGCTGTTAAACTGAGAGCGAGACTGGTTGTGCTAAGTTGCTGCCACAGTGGTCAAGGAGAGGTCTCGTCTGAGGGTGTGGTCGGTATGGCACGTGCTTTCTTGTTTGCTGGTGCTCGTTCCGTGCTGTCGACACTCTGGGCAATTGATGACGAAGCCACAATGATATTTATGGAATCTTTCTACCAACAACTTAAAAGTGGAGAAAGAGCAAGTGTTGCTCTTCAGAGGGCCATGAAATGTCTTCGAGACCACCAAGATTATTCTGCTCCAAAGTACTGGGCTCCTTTTGTTCTGATGGGCGATGACGTTAAGATTGAAATGGGCGGGAAAAAGAGTCATTGAGCAAGTCGTAAGTGGAGATTTTTTTTTCTTACTGTTCTAATTACAAAAGGCTTAAGAAGAAAAGCTAGAACCATTCTTGTCAAATTCAGATAAAAGGAAAATGACAGACTTGATAATAAAAAGAATAAAAATATGTATAAAGTAAGGATGGGTTGGGTGGTAAGTGTTCAATTATTATGGATTCACTTAAGTAAATACGGGCTACCGACAGATTTCAAAAATCAATTTCCTAACGGGCTACCGACAGATTTCAAAAATCAATTGAACACTAGGCATTGCTTAATGTTCTCAACTGTTAAATAGTTTAGGTCAGGTGTCGATAAAAGATATACATAGGGAATAAGTTTCCTTCATTTTTCCACAGGAGTAGCACTATATGTAGAGAAATTCATAGCTTCAAAACGAACAAATATGTCTAACATGTTAAATGCTTTTCATTTTGCTATTTTTCATATCATTATCCATGGCATCCTAAAATTTAACGCTTCGACCTTTATTTTATGTTGAAAGATTAAAGATGAAAGATTAATTAATGTATCAATTGTTACTTTCTTTACAAGGATGCGCTGAAAGTTTGATGTCAACACAACTGCTGAAGTAGCGTGTATATATCTGGATTTCTCCAAAGAAAGAAGTGCGTTATTTAATAGCTGTCCTCAACGGGGCGTTTGGTAAAAAAGCGTGTTTTCATTTTAGTCATTTTTTGTCAGAAGATATTAAATAGAGAGATTTATAGTCATGCTAACGGCAAATGGCAAACTCTAAATCTCTCTAATTAATAACGTCAAAAAACGTTGTAAATCAAAGGGCATACTGTATACTGTGGAGCTCTATATTAGCCACGGCTACACTTATTAATTTTAACTTAGGAAAAAGACAAAGAATTTTCGTGGGGAAAGAACCTAACGTTGTTTAATTACAAGTATTTCGTTACTCCCGCGAAACTGACTGAATAGTAGTACTGATGATTGCCCCTTTTCTCGTGTAACCTACCTTAACCGGCAAATTGTAATTTGGCAAAGGAAAATTGCAATGTAATAATTGTAATATTGATGATAATAATAATAATCATCATCATTATAATCTTAATAATTCCTTTTCAGCTTTTTCCCCCTCGGCTTTAAACCAAATGACTGAAACAAATAATTCAAATTAATTGAAAGAACAGGCATTTTCACTCAAAAATGGCCTGACCACCTCCTACTTAAGACGTCATATGTCGTAACCATAGTAACTGACAATCTTTAAACTTGTCTCAAAATTCGTGCGAGGGAGAAACGAACAGCTTCTAAAAACGTCAACTGCTGATGTTTTATCGTCTTAAAAAATAATAACAAAAAAAAAAGTCGGGAGGGGGGGTTGTTCGTGCGAGGGTTGAGAATCCGAAGTCTCATAACGGGATGGAGACGAACCAATTAACTATATGCAAGCGTGGCCGTGGTTTGACTAGGGTGATTCAGACTTTAATCAGATAATTTTAAAAAATTCAAGTATGCACTGTAAGTATTTTGTGCATTCTGAACAGTAATTCTGAACCGCGGGTCACAATTCAGTTGTTTAAGGTCTGAGTTAAAAGGGTGTATCATGTTTTTTATGATTGATCCCCAGTTTCCCAGCTGAACTAGTTTTAAAAAAATTAATATGCTCATGTCTTGTTGATTCTTAATGTATAAATTGGTGGACAGTACAAAATGCAGACTGCAGACTGAATCCAGACCATTGTTTTCATGGTTAGAAAACAATGGAACTATCAGTGGCTTCATAGCTTAGTTGTTTAGAGCGTCGCATCGGTATTTTTTTCAGCCTTCTTACGCAACTGCATAAATCGCGTTCATAACTGCGAGGATCATTCTTCATTTGATTTCATTTCCGCAGTTCTCATATATGATTTATTTCATATGCATTTGTCAATGGGACTGTTGTTATCACGTTCCCATTTGCATGGTGAAAACAATGTTTTGCACTAAGAGCAGTCTGCAGTCTTCATTTTGTACTTATATTTTATAATGGGACACACATTGTGTCACTTAATTAAAACTGTTTTTAAATTCAAGCAAAATGGGATTTCAGGGTCGAGTTTAACTTATATGGATAAATTATTAGCGTTTTATACAAAGAGTAAACATTTTGCCTTCCACGTTTGGGAATGAATATGCTCCTAGTTTTAACAGTAAGTTTTGGACGATACAGTGAATAGCCTGCGCAGAGACAGGAGCGAGTGACCGCTGGCGAATTGGACCGTCTGAGAATCATTAGAGTGACTTTTGCCTTATTTTGATAACCCTTTTTTAGGAAAAGCGTTGCCAGATAGTCCTTCCATGCCTGCAAACAAAGGAAAAAGGGCCCGAAATCAAATTTTCATCCAAAAACAAGATTTATTTTCCTTCTCTATTTTCTCACCACCACTTCCTTGTAGAGCTGAGTCCGCCTCAGTCTCTGCACTCCCAGACTATTTGTTCTTCCACTAAACTAGCTTTAACTTTTAATCTTGTTTCTTAATTACTGCGAGTCATTTCAATCATAAAAAACGTTTTCGTGTACTATTGCGTTAGTGGTCCAACAGCTTTAATTCATGTCAACTTTGAAGTATCCAAAAAGTGGAAGAGATTAGATTAAGATTTAGGACGCTTCAATAACTTAATGATGTTTTGTTGTATTTGTGCTAGGTTGTAAAAGTTGGGCTTTTTATCAAATAGATCAGTTCCAGAACTTGTATACAGCAACGTTCTGAGGTTTGGCGCTAGGAAATCACAGCAATCGTTCAACCTATCATCATTCTATCGAGGATCTGACCTATGATTGCTTTTCTCTAGGCCACTGACCTTTAGCCATCCCTCAGTTATTTAAAGAAGTTGCTTTAATTTAGGGATGTCACCATTAGAAAAAAAGGACAGGGGGTTGGGGGAAGGGAAACGCATTAGTAAGAAAAAATCTCCACACGCACCATGATCAAAAAAGCTGTTCGAGGAGGAAAAATAGATTTCCACCTCAGGAGTAAAGAGAAAACTTTCATAGACCTCCCAAAAAATCAACCCAGCTCCTTTACTTTCCTAATGGTTCATCCATTATATCGCCCCATGTAACGGAATCCGGAATCTGGGAAAAAATTTGCATGTGGAATCCGGAATCCTGGGCTTTGGAGTCCGGAGTAAAGCTTAAAGAATCCGTAATCCCACTAGCGATAGGAATTGAGAATCCAAGTTCCACTGACAAAGACTGGAATCGAGTACCTGTAATCCGGAATCTGTGACGTGGAATCGAGAATCCAAGACTATCTTGGATTGCCTTACATGGGGTGACTTATAGGTCGGCTTGTTGAACTGCTTCTACTTAATCCCAACACGTAGCACGATACAATGTTTAGTTTTTGATGTTACCTTAAGAGAAGTAATGTTGTATTAAACCTGAAGAAAACGAGATGTTTATTGTGATTGTTGATCTCTTCGATCCCTTAAACCATTTTAAATCAACTTCTCCTTGAATTGGAATAGTCAATGTTTGATTAACAAACCACTCCCCCCTTAAAGGCGCTAAACATTTTCGATTCTAGGACGTTTTTTACATATTTTAAGGCAAGTTTCTGGTTCTGTCATCATCCCCCTGGGTAAATCGGTTTTCAAGCAACAAAACCCAACTTTCAAGCAGAAGTTTGATGAAAACCATTTGACCTCGTTTCGCCGTACAACGTCATAAGAAGCATAAAGGCACCAAAAACTCGTTCCATTATATTTTCAAAAAGTACCATGGCAGTCGCCCACAACTCTGTCACGGGTCTCTTGGCAGCCAAATGACTCAGTAAAACAAAAACGTGTTCAAACCAATTTTCGACATCCAGGGATGTACCTTTGAAACAGCAAAGGAAATTTTTGTCCATATTTATCAAAACTAGAATTTCATCTTTAATCCAAGCAATCTTGCCACTTTCAATTGAAGCAGCACCGATCTAGAAAGTGGATCGTCTCATATCGGATAGGTTTCTGTGCAACTCTTCGTCGAGTCTTCGTCGCAGTGTGAACGGGTAACGGGTTTTCGAACCGTGGCGTTAATAAAATAGTAGGAGGGAGGACTGGAACCCAGAAAGACGGAAGTAAATATTAAGCGGAAGTGAGAATTGGGAATAATTTTGCCATTCCCTCTCGGCCAACTACTCCGACTCGTACCCAGTCGCTATTTATTTATCCCTGCCCGCCTAAATCTTCTCTTCAATCTTCAATCTTCTCTCACCCCAAAAATACATAAATAGTGAATGGGTGCAATTGTAGACATTTATAGATTTTCGTCTCCAGGCATGGGCAAAGTCAAGTTTAACTACACTACTGGTCATTCGTGAAGCATGCACTCCTGCAAATTTTAATCATATTTCCAAACATGGTCATGTTAACCAGTGCCTATATTGAACATCTATTGAATAAGATTTTGTGATATATGGAATAATCAAAGTCGAGGTGTTACCAGCCGATCCAAAGGCTGAGGTTGATAACACTTACCGAGACCTTGATAATTCCGGGTATTACAGAAAGCTACTCTAATCATACATTGTTTTGAAGAAAATAACAACATACCGTGGCACGGAACATAGTTGACATAGTAGACATCGCCCTTGGAAATCATGCGTTGCGCGCGCAAACTGCAGACAAGTCAGTTATCAGATAATTAACTAATCTGTAGGTTGCACTTATTTTCAAAATAAACTGTAGGCTCTTAGCCAATGAGAAGGCGCTCAGTAAGTACAATGTATAATAATTTTAGTTATATATATATATAAATTTATTTCAAAAAAGATATCTTGCAAACGGACTTGCAAGGAAAACAGAAAAATCATGCACAGACTTATTAGTCACTATTATAAATAAAGATGGTTGAGAATATAAGTATGGATGGGAAAGACAAACTTGACAAATTTAGCAAAAAAATTTAAGAGCAAGAAAACATGACGTAGCTAGTCCTTGATTAAACCCCTCGCCAGTAAATGGGTGTGTGGGGAAGGAGCCTGGTCAAAAGAAGGGAGACGCAAGGCAGCACGGGAGGTAACCATGACAACCCGGTGGGCGGGAACCAACACGCATCGTCATGGGTGACAGATTACTCCTTAATTTTGGTGCGAAATTTCAGCGTTAATTTATAGTTACCCTTGTGAAATTACAAAATTGCCATGGCAACGTTCCGTACATCTCAGTGCCAAGATGGCGTAGAAAATTCAAAATGTTATGAATGAAGATGTCGGGGCAAGACATTTAAAGACGCTTTAGAAAACCTGAACACAAGAAAGAGCAAATCAAGAACTATTCTAACAAGTATTTTGTCGTATTACTTGTGACCTTAAGCCAAATTTTAAGCTCTAACCCTTTCAATGCGTGGAGTTCTCGATAAGATAAATAGGATACGCCACATAAAATCACTTTTCCTAAGCTAACTTATTCTAACAATTGGTCAATAGGGCTGTGGATACTTTCGACTAAATCTAGTGAGGACGTCACATTTACACCCGGAAGGACAAGTAAGGATACCACGCTGCACCATTCTCTACAAGAACAAATAATTAACAATTATTGGAGGAGGGAGAGAAAAGTTGTGTGTTTCGTCAGTTACGATCAGTTACGAGCAAATCAATTATTGGTCTATGCCGCGGGGCGGTAGCAAATAATTGATCTGTGAGACAATAAGAAACCACTATTTTATTTTTTTCAAACCGAGCTCGCTAACTGTTTTTTCAGTCAATGGGTACGCTTAATTTGTTTGCTTTGTAATTTACTCGATCCTGATGCCAAAACCCAAATTACAGTTTTGGAGTTAGCGCATGCGCAGTCAAGTCCCAAGTCCTTTTTTCTGTCCCTGGGCATTTACAGTGCTTTATTTTAGCAGGAAGAGGTTATTGCAAAACCCCCGAAGCTCAACAAGTGCATTTCAAGGCATTTCAGTGGGCTTGTGAAACAAGCAGTAGCACAAACAGTGTACGCCTTCATTTTCGCGAAACGGTAGAGACAATAAAAGAAAACGGCAAAAATACGAAAACAGAAAACCTACAAAATGGGCAGGAAAAATATTGCGGGAAAAAAACTCGCGTACGGGAACATTTTGAGCAAAAATTTAAAAATGTCATATTTTCTTCAAATTTTAGTTTGAAATTGCTTTGAACAGTTATTTTAAAAAATTTCGTACCTGAATCAGTTTACATTTGCCAAAAGAAGCATTAAATGCTTTGCGTAAAGTACAATTTACCATCGGAACGAACTTTTGAAACACCCTGTAAATGCGGTTTCAAAAATGTCCGGATTTGTGTGGACGGGCCTTTTCATGATAGTAGGGACCTTAAGATCCAACAACGCGACCGCAACGAGAACGTCGCTTAAAAACTGAATTTGCGTTCTTTCAGTCTTTATCGCGGTTATTCCTACCCACTTACTTTGTCGAATGTAAGCGAACCCTCCTCAATTTGAATTCCAAGGGACCATATCCAAGCTCAGAGAGAGAAATAAAATTTCGTCGTTACTTGTTTACGTTCTCCATAAAACGTAAAATTAGGCATCTTCACGTCGTAGTCGTGCTAAAACAGCAAAAAAATGTACAAACATTTGTGATGCACGTGCAAAGTTGTTGTTTTGCTTATTAAACCTTTTTTTTTTTTTTTACGTTCTCGTTGCGGTCACGTCGTTGGATCTTACAGTCCCTAATGTCAATCTACAAATACGACCAGAATCATTTCGGTTTTTTTTTACTGATTTCTTTCATATTTAATTCGGTAAATTCAGAAGCCTTAGTTTATATGAGAAAGCCAAACTCTGAGGGATTCGAAAAAAGGCCGTTTGCGCGATGACGTCATTTTACAATACCAGATTCCTTCAGGGTTTTGCTTCCTTCTGCAAGTTAGGGCTTTTGTTATTTAAACCACAGTGGAATTACCAAATTTAAATATGAGAGAAAAAATGAAATGAATTCCTTTACTAGCAAAAACAAGTCATCGCGTAAATAGCCAATTAGACCCCAAGGCCCCAGTAGCCTTACAGCAGTACTGTTCAGAAGATATCCCTATGGGTCGCAGTGCTCTTGTTTTCGGGCTAGGTTCCAAACTTTGTTGGTTCATATTGTTTTCCCTAGACTACTAGTAGTCCTCCATTTTTCCTCAGGGATAGTAGAGCGAGCGAAACGCGAGCGCGCGTAAAAATCATCCCACGCAAGAAAGGCGACACGCGGCGGGGAGAGAGAAGAAAAAAATAGTGGGTTCGGCTAGAGCCCTTTTTCGATGGTAAGGTCACCTTCCTAGCTAAGTCAACTTTTCTCCAAGTAAACACTTGGCTTGCCCAGCCGGCTCAACTCGGTTAAAGCGAGCCAGAAGATGCGAGAGCGCTGTTTTCAGCTAGAGCAAAAGGGTCAACTGATTCTCATATAAACGCTTGCTTAAGTTGACTCGGGTTGGGAGGGTGACCCCGGGAAACGTCTTCTATATATAAACGGGGCCTCATTCGCATGTTTTCTTGATATAGGTTCAATAAACAAAACCATAACTCTGCACGTGCATCACACGGTTTTGTAAATTTATTCGCCGTCACTACGTTATATAGCCGGACATAAGTACCAGAAAACAAATTTATTTTTCTCTATTTACACTTTGATGTCAGTGCTACCTAAATTGACCCACTTAAGCAATTAAGATAACCCCCACAAATTTTAAAAGTACGCCAAGTAGCTTTATAAATGACGTTTCGCTACCGTCGCCTCCCTAATGTCGGGCGTATTAAATCTCGAGCAACTGACGTTCAGTCAGAGCAAGAGACTATAAAGGGGACAGAGAGGCCATCCCCCATATACACCCTATTCCATAGGTAATTCGTCTCGAGTTATTTTTAGAATCGGGATAAAGTTACCTCGCGCGAGGCGTGGATGTTTCGTGGAGGTTTCGCATGACCAAACGCCGTGCAAAACATGTCGGGCGAGAGGCAATGAAAGCGTAAAAAGATCGAGAGCATTCCTGAATATTGAAGCGAAATGAGTCGGCGCTCACCCGGGAAAAAGGAATCGCTGGACTCTTTGACAACCCGTGAAATCAGTTTAAATCGAAGTTGTCGTAACCTCAGTGCTTTAATAAAATGAGAAATTTCGCCGGTCTATTGAAACCGGTCGTTTGTACAATTTAGGGAGTTTAAGATCCAACAACGCGGACGACAACTAGAACATCAAAAAAACAATAGGTTTAATTAGCAAAAAAACAACTTCGCACGTGCAACACACTTTTTTGTTCATTTCTTTTCCGTTTTTGCACGACTACGACGTGAAAATGCCTAATTTCGCGTTTTATGGAGGACGTAAATAAGCAACGACGAAATTTTATTTCTCTTTCTGAGCTTGAATATGGTCCCTTGAAATTCAGCTTTAGGAGGGTTCGCCTACAGTTGACAAAGTAGGTGGGTAGGAATAATCGCTATAAAGACTGAAAAAAATAAACATCAAACCAGAAATTGCTCTCTTCAAACTGTAAATTATAAATGATCCTGAGAGAATATTCAGTGTGTTAAGGATTTCCCTGCTCTACTGTTAGCTCTATACAAGAGAGGAAGGGCGATTCTTTTTTAATTTCGGTTTCGCTGACACAGCTTTCGCAGAAATCTCGCTGTAGTCGTTTTCGTCGACAAAAGGAATAGCAAAATCGCTCTCCGCGTCTTCCCCCATTTTGTTCTGCGTCATTTCGTGAAGGACGCGTGGCTCTCAGCGTGGGTCATCCACGCGGAACACATTCGCGCTATGTGATTGGCTGTTGTCTAATCCCCCTTGAGATCTGTGGTGTTAAAAATAACTCGAGACGAATTACCTATGGAATAGGGTGTATATGGGGGATGGCCTCTCTGTCCCCTTTATAGTCTCTTGGTCAGAGTTAATCTCTGTATTTTGAACGCCATACTTTAGTAGTAAGGTCTCACGTTAGGTTGTCTGCTTTGGACTAGAAATTAAAAGGTACCAGAACGATCGAGAAACGTATCCCACGTGGTTTTGAACCCAGCGGGCTAAAATTGACTGGAGACCTCCAAGACGAAAATACCGGTCACCTGGAGCGAAAGGCGACGGGGAGAAGAGATAGGCTGGGAACGAGATTGATTTACGTACAGTTTGATGTTCCTGTATAATAATAGCCTCCGATCATACTCTCCCTAAAAAAACGTAAAATGCCTGTTTAAAAAAAGACGATGAAACATGAGAAACTATAGCTTTACACTATTTCCTTGTTTCTGTTTTCGTCTTTTGTGGGTATGATTTGTATTTTTGGATTCTGTTTCAGTTTTGCGGTTTAATTTTGTATTTTTTTGAGTGTGTTTCCTGTTGGGGATGCTTATTTCCGTTTTGGGATTTGTGTTTCTGTTTTCTGGTAGTGTTTTTCCGTTTTGGGTTTCCGTTTTGTCTTATGTGTTTCTGTTTGGGTTTGTTCTCTGCTATTTTTGTTGCTGTTGTTGTCGTCTTGTGTTTTTTTTTGTTTCTATCAGCCACCCTATATATTTGACAGTCCTCTGCATTTAAATCCAACCACTGGAGAACACTTCAAAACTCCGTCGAAAATTTCTTCACTGAGATCAAATCGTCCTGGTAAGAAATAATCTCCTTTAACTTGGAATTTGTCTAATCGGATATTTCTGCAAGGTTTATTTTGATTTCCTGCTGTAGTTTTTTCCCTCTCCTTTTTACTTAGAAATAATTAATAATAAGTTTAGACCGGTTTGCGACCGCGAAGCAAAGTATGTTTGTTCCATGTTAAGCACAACGTCCGACTAGAATATTGTTTTCGCCGATTTGTGTTTCTCTCCCTTCTTTGTCTCCCTTTTCCGCTACTCTCTTCTACGTCTTTTCCATCCCTCCCCCGCCTCCAAACCCCCCACCCCTACCCCTCCTCACACAAGCAACGCCGGATATTCAGGATAATTTGTGTTAAATGTGGATCTCTCATGTTGTAGACGTCACAGATTTATAATAATTTTCATTTTTATTACAATAGCTAACGAAGAAAGCCCTCCTTTGTGCATAAATTTGTGAAACTAAGTCTTGCATCAATTAATAAGAAACTGAGGTCACGAACTTATTCAGTCAAGACATCTTTCCTCAAACAGCTGCCTTTTAAATTTTTCAATGTTCATTAGGACTATATGAATTGTACTGCCAGAAAGGTTTTCAGGAAAATTACTATTTATAAATTAAATCGCTGTTATTTCTGCTCTATGCAAGGCAAACAATTTAAAATTTGTTGTGGTTTGCAAGTTTGTGGTCTCTCTGAAATTTGCTTGTAATGTTATTGTCTCCGGGCAGCGGACTCTTTTTTTGAACTTTGACTTATTATTATAAAAACACAAAACAATAAAAAACGTAAGAAGGATCAATTAAAACACGCGACTAATAAACGCTCACAATAAAACCAGACACGAGATACCGTTTTAAAAACTTTATTGAAAACCAATGACAAAAGAGTCAAATACACAGCGATTTGAAAGGAAGGAAAAATTAATCCTCTTCTTCGTAGTCTCCTCTTTAGAGGGGGAATAAAAATTGGTTTCCAACGTCTTCGCTTTTTTGTGTGTAATTGCTCCACAATCGTGACACTGAAGAAAGCCCTCTTTGATGTAATTTCTCTCCTGGGGGATCTGGTGATCGCAGATCGGACAAATCTTGTAGTAATCGTGCCAAAAGGAGTTAGGACATTTCACGATCAATGTTCCGTACACTTTAGAATTCTCACAATGTTCACAGGGATTTTCAGAGTGAAAGGTGGTGAACGTTTCAAGGCTACTACTTTATGTTTCCTGACTGTGGTCGTTTTCAGTGTCGTTGTAGCTCTCTTGGGAGTCATCTTCAACACCATTCTCAGAGGCCACTTCCTCCTCCTCCTCATCCTTCCCCTCCTAATTTTAAATATCCAATGAAACCTCCTCATTATCACTCTCATTATCGGAAGTATTTTCTGCGTTTCGCTAGCCTTTTTCTTTTTCTATTAAATCGCTTAGCAACTTTTTGTTCTTAATTAAACCTTTATCGACCCCTAACTCTGCAAGTCCATCTAGTAAAGTATTCTGCACACGAGGCTTGGTAATGTCATTGTTATGTGGGGGTAGCACCTACTCAACGAGCTCGGCGATGTTTGTGACGGGAATTATATGTTTATTTCGAAGTAATTGTCCGCGGGGAGGCCAGAAATATTGTCTTATAACACCAATATTCAGAAATTGTCAAAAAAATTCCGGAGAAGCGTCAGTTGGAGTAAATCTAGAAAGAAAGGAGTGGAAAGTTCTGTCATGTCTTATCTGTCTAATTGGAACATACACTGTATTCTAACACTTCAAATGTATTAATGAAAATTATTTTGTCTTACTCCACCTAAACGCTCCTCAAAGAGACCTCACTGCCAAGAAACAGTTCCACTTTAAATACTAAAACTTGGAAATGGCAGAAAGAATACTACAAGATATAGCTGAACAAAACAAGCGTCTTTCAATAGCGCAAATCAATAAAAACACAGAAGAGAAAGCAGATGCCTACTACAATCTAGCCAGAGCTTATTACTTCCTCGAGGACTTCCATCGAGCAATAGAGTACCTCAAGCAATACCTGAGCATTGCTGAGGAAGTTGGTGACAGAGCAGGATCAGCAGGATGGGCCTATAACAATCTCGGCTGTGCTTACGATTCCCTCGGTGACTCCCAAAGAGCAATAGAGTACTACAATCAACACCTCAGGATTGCCAAGGAAGTTGGTAACAGGGCATGTGAAGGCAAAGCCTATTGTCAACTCGGCAATATTTATATGCGTCTCGGCGAATACCAACGAGCAATAGAGTACACCAATGAAGGCCTCATCATTGCCAAGGAAGATGGTGACAGGGCAGAGAAAGAGCAAGGCTATGGCAATCTCAGCACTATTTATATATTTCTTGGCGAATACCAACGAGCAATAGAGTACACCAATAAATGGGTCATCATTGCCACGGAAGATGGTAACAGGGCATCGGAAGGCCAAGCCTACTCTAATCTCGGCATTATTTATCACAAGCTTCAAGAATTCCCACGAGCAATGGAGTACCACAAGAAATACCTGAGCATTGCCAAGGAAGTCAGTGACAGAAAAGGAAAAGGAATAGCCTATTTAAGCATCGGCGAAGTTTGTAAATCCCTCGGCGACGTGCCACGAGCAATGGAGTACTACAAGCAATGCCTGAGCAATGCCGAGGAAATCGGTGACAGGGAAGGACAAGGACGTGCCTATTGCCGCCTCGGACGTTGTTATTTAGACCTCCACGAATTGAAGGAAGCAATAGAGTATTACAAGCAACACCTGAGCATCTCCCAGGAAATCGGTGACAGGATGACAGAAGCATGTGCACATAGAGGTCTGGGTCACTCTTTGTTGGAATCACATTCTTTGAATGAGGCTTTAGAACATTTTAGATGCAGTGTTAAAATCTTTGACACTATTAGAGCCAATTCTATCTCGGAAGATCAATTGAAAATAAGTTTCTGTACGAGTCATAGATGTGCCTATACTCATTTATGGCAAGTTTTAGTAATGCTTGAAAGGAATGATGAGGCTTTATACGCTGCTGAGAGGGGACGAGCACAGGCTTTGCTCGATGCCTTAAAAGTAACTTATGGCCTTACATCACTTTCTCCCAGGTCAATTGAATCTGAAGAAGAAGTCAAATATCTTTCAATGAACACAGCTGTTTTAACAGTTTTTCTTGCCCTGGAATTGAAAAGAGTCTATATGTGGGTATTGCGAAAAGAGGGCAACCCTGTTTTCAGGAATGCGGAGTTTGAAATTGGAGGTACACACGAAGATTCTTTTGCTCTCCTTTTAGACACTGCTTTGAAAAAAATGAGGGCTGGCGTCGGTATTAGGTGTGAAAATCGGTCAATGGATCAGCTGAGTGAAGACCCAACTTCAACTACTCGAGACGATGATCAAACATCGAAGCCATTACGCGGAACCACCGACTGTTTACAGCCATTATATGATGCAGTTATTGGTCCCATTGAAGACTTGCTTGATGGTGATGAGTTAATTGTAGTCCCTGACGGCCCTTTGTCTAAAGCTCCTTGGGCAGCCCTGAGTGAAAGTTTAAGGATCCGTACTGTTCCCTCACTGACAAGTTTGAAAGTCATCACAGATTCTCCAATTGAATACCACAGTAAAAGTGGAGCCCTGCTTGTTGGAGATCCATGCTTGAAGAAAATTACAAATAAATGGGGGAACCCCATTTATGATCCTCTGAAGTACGCAAGAGTGGAAGTGGAGATGATTGGAAAAATTCTAAAGAGTCAACCCTTAACAGGTGAAGATGCAACCAAAGAAGCGGTACTTCAGAGAATCAAGTCAGTGTCTTTAGTTCACATTGCAGCCCACGGAAAGCCGGAAACCGGAGAAATTGTTTTGGCCCCAGATCCCCGATGGGAATCCGACAAACCTAAGGAGGAGGACTGCATTATGAAAATGTCTGACATACAAGCTGTTAAACTGAGAGCGAGACTGGTTGTGCTAAGTTGCTGCCACAGTGGTCAAGGAGAGGTCTCGTCTGAGGGTGTGGTCGGTATGGCACGTGCTTTCTTGTTTGCTGGTGCTCGTTCCGTGCTGTCGACACTCTGGGCAATTGATGACGAAGCCACAATGATATTTATGGAATCTTTCTACCAACAACTTAAAAGTGGAGAAAGAGCAAGTGTTGCTCTTCAGAGGGCCATGAAATGTCTTCGAGACCACCAAGATTATTCTGCTCCAAAGTACTGGGCTCCTTTTGTTCTGATGGGCGATGACGTTACGATTGAATTGAAAAAAGAGTCATGCATTGAGCAAGTCCGACGTAAGTGGAGATTTTTTTTCGTGCTGTTCTAATAACAAAAGGCTTAAGAAGAAAAGCCAGAACCATTCTTGTCAAATTCAGATACAAGGAAAATGACAGACTTGATAATAAATGTTTTTCATTTTGCTATTTTTCATATCATCATCCATGGCATCCTAAAATTTAACGCTTTGACCTTTATTTTGTTTTGAAATGAAAGATTAATAAATGTATCAATTGTTACTTTCTTTACAGGGATGCGCTGAAAGTTTGATGTCAACACAACTGCTGAAGTGGCGTGTATATATCTGGATTTCTCCAAAGAAAGAAGTGCGATATTTAATAGCTGTGCTCAATGGGGCGTTTGGTAAAAAAGCATGTTTTCATTTTAGTCATTTTTTGTCAGAAGATATTAAATAGAGAGATTTATAGACACGCTAACGGCAAATGGCAAACGTCTACAGATTCAAGTTGAGAATTTCTCAAAATAGAAAATATGCAGATAAAATGAAAACAGCTCAAAGCAATTCTTATGGATAAAACTAACTTAAAACTAACAATTTTTTGTAGATTTAATTAACAGCAAACGAGAAAGGTGGAGTAGTAAAGGGAACACTTAGTCACGTGGTACAAATCCACGGTTTGCCGTAAACGAAACTCTAAATCGCTCTAATTAATAACATCAAAAAAACGTTGTAAATCAAAGGGCATACTGTATACTGTAGAGCTCTATATTAGCCACGGCTACACTTATCAATTTTAACTTAGGAAAAAGACAATCAATTTTCGTGGGAAGGAACTTAACGTTGTTTACAAGTATTTCGTTACTCCCGCGAAACTGACTGAATAGTAGTACGGATGATTGCCTCTTTTCTCGACGTGTAACCTACCTTAACCGGCAAATTGTAATTTGGCAAAGGAAAATTGCATTGTAATAATTGTAATATTGATGACAATAATAAGCACCATCCTCATAATCTTACTAATTCCTTTTCAGTTTTTTTCCCCTCGGCTTTAAAGTAGCCTGCGTCGCAGACGCTCTAAACCTTCTGTATATAGCGTCTGCGAATTAGTGCACAATATCGTGTTCGAATCCCGTAGAGTCGCAAAGAAATATGTCGGTGTTATTGATTGGCTATTTTCTTTCACAGTTTGTGATTAGTCCGATTTGAATTAAGCGTTGACAGGCCAAACATGACTCATAGCTCGTGACCAGAGAGATTGAGCTCGTGATAGTGTGAAACGTGACTTTAGAGACCCCTAGAGTTGCTTGAACAACAGATGTTTTTCTTGCTCTCTTTTTGAGTAATTTAACAGTGCATGGAGTTTTCTACAATTTGACTAAGCAAATGTTTTTTTGCTGCTTTGAGTCTCACCTTTAGCTACATTTAGAGGTTGTGAAGCTGGTCTGTTTCATACATATTGAGTAATTAGCTCCTGTAGTTTATTTTTTGGCAAATGTTTTGTAAGAGGATTTGATCACAGATGCATAAATGATTTTCTTTTACCTCTGATTAAGCCTTAAGCTTCTTTATTGCGGCTAAATAACCTTAGTTTCTTTGGTTTTCAACGAAACGCTTGGACCTGAATAGCTACATGTGTGTAGTTTTTTTTTTTTTTTTTTTTTTTATAGAGAATAACGTGATGATTTCTTCATTTGTTTTGACTCTAGAACTGTCGGCTAGATTACAGAATACGCAGTAGTACATCTGCATTATATTGGAAGACGCTGGGAAACCAGCCGGCAATTTCTGGCTTTGAAGGAATTTTCTCAAAGCATTTTTTTGCTCAGAAGACGGCTCTAAAGTTTGAACTGATCTTTCATTGATTACTGTAAACGATCCTTGCCAACTACCTTCTGTGAATTTTGACATGTCACTGCGCCCAACCGTCACGCACACTTAAAAATTAGGCCAATCGTGCGGCTCGTAAGAAACCCGTAAGAAACCCGCCTATCAGAAACGCTCACATATGTCCTTGCGACTCTGCAGGATATTAGAACGAGCTTTTGTGCACTAATTCGCAGACGGACTATACAAATGGTTTAGTCGAGTGCGTGGGCCGGCTGCAACGCAGGCTACTTTAAAGCAAATGACTGAAACAAATAATTCAAATTAATTTAACAGTGTTAACCCTCGGACGTACACGCAACTTCATACCCCCAACCGTGGTATAAGGGGGAGGGGTGGATGGAACCGCTCCCCAGAGTTTTTGATCATGATAATTTGCAGTATTTCGAAACGATTTGACCTTCAGTGGAAAGCCTTTAATCTACTAAACAAGATGAGGTTTATTTTTAATGGGTGGTGGCGCTGCTAGAGGGCTGTGACGTCACCAGCAATGGTCGCCATCTTGGATTTCACTAATTAAGAATTAGAAATCAAATCGAAGGTTAAAATCAAGATTAATGATAGTTTTCTGTGCTTCACATGTAAAATGACATTTAAATAAGCCCTTTGCATCATTTCATTGACAGGTTTTACTTTTATTGTGGAAAAAAGGTTAGGGTTAGGGTGGCATAGTAACTGACCATCACTAAAATTGTCTCAAAATGCGCGCGAGGGATAAACGAACGGCTACTGAAACGTCGGGTGCTGATGTTTTATCGTCTAAAAAAAAAATTAAAAAAGAAACGTCCGGGGGGGGGGTCGTATGTCCTCGGGTTAAGAATCCCAAGTCTCCAAACGGGACGGAGACGAACCAATTAACTATATACAAGCGTGGCCGTGGTTTCAGTAGGGTGATTCAGGTTTTAATTAGATGATTTTAAGAATTTGAAGTACGCCCTGTAAGTATTTTGTGCATTCTGAACCGTGATTCTGATCCGCGGGTCACAATTCAGTGGTTTAAGGTCTGGGTTAAAAGGGTGTATTACGTTTTGTATGATTGGCTGCAAGGGGTTTCCCAGCTGAACTAGAGATTAATATGCTCATGTCTTGTTGATCCTTAATGTATAAATTGGTGGACAGTACAAAATGCAGACTGCAGACTGACTGCAGACCATTGTTTTCAGGGTTAGAAGGCAATGGCACTATCAGTGGCTTCATAGCTTAGTTAGTTAGAGCGTTGCACCGGTATCGTGAGGTCACGGATCCAAATCCCGTTGAAGTCCTGATTTTTTTTCAGGTTTCTTACGCAACTGCATAAATTGCGTTCACAACTGCGAGGATCATTCTTCGTTTGATTTCATTTCCGCAGTTCTCACATATGATTTATTTCATATGCATTTGTCAATGGGACTAATGTTGTCACGTTCCCATTTGCATGGTGAAAACAATGTTTTGCACTGAGAGCAGTCTGCAGTCTTCATTTTGTACTTATGTTATATACTGGGACACACATTGTGCCACTTAATTAAAACTGCTTTTAAATTCAAGTAAAATGGGACTTCAGGGATGAGTTTAACTTGTATGGATAAATTATTAGCGTTTTATACAAAGAGTAAACATTTTGCCTTCCACGTTTGGGAATGAATATGCTCGTAGTTTTAACAGTAAGCGGTTTTGGACGATACACTGAATAGCCTGCGCAGAGACAGGAGCGAGTGACCGCTGGCGAATTGGACCGTCTGAGAATCATTGGAATAACTTTTGCCTTATTTTAATAACCCTTTTTTAGGAAAAGCGTTGCCAGATAGTCCTTCCATGCCTGCAAACAAAGGAAAAAGGGCCCGAAATCAAATTTTCATCCAAAAACAAGATTTATTTTCCTTCTCTATTTTCTCACCACCACTTCCTTGTAGAGCTGAGTCTGCCTCTGTCTCTGCACTCGCAGACTATTTGTCCTGCCATTAAACTAGGTTTAACTCTTAATCTTGTTTCTTAATTACTGCGAGTCATTTCAATCATAAAAAACGTTTTCGTGCACTATTGCGTTAGTGGTCCAACAGCTTTAATTGATGTCGACTTTAAAGTATCCAAACAGTGGAAGAAATTAGATTAATATTTTGGACGCTCCAATAACTTAATGATGTGTTGTTGTAATTTTGTTAGGTTGTAAAAGTTGGGCTTTTTATCAAATAGATCAGTTCCAGAACACGTATACTGCAACGTTCTGAGGTTTGGCGTTAGGAAATTACAACAATCGTTCAAGCTATCATCATTCTATCGAGAATCTGACCAATTTTTACTGCCTCTAGGTTACGTTGCTTTTCTCGAGGCCATTGACTTTTAGCCATTCCTCAGTTATGTGATTATTTAAAGGAGCTGCTTTAATCTAGGGATGTCACCGTTAGAAAAAAGGATAGGAGGTTGGGGGAAGACAAACGCATTAGTAAGAAAAAAATCTCCACACGCAACATGATCAAAAAAGCTGTTCGAGGAGGAAAAATAGATTTCCACCTCAGGGGTAAAAAGAAAACTTTCATAGACCTCCCAAAAATTCAACCCAGCCCCTTTACTTTCCTAATGGTTCATCCCTTATAACACCGAATGTAATGGAATCCGGAATCTGGGAAAAATTTGCATGTGGAATCCGGAATCCTGCGTTTTTCTAGCAATTGGAATTGAGAATCCAACTTCTACTGACAAAGACTGGAATCGAGTACCTGGAATCCGGAATCCGTGAAGTGGAATCCAGAATCCAAGACTATCGTGGATTCTCTTACATGAGGTGACTTATAGGTCGGCTTGTTGAACTGCTTCTACGTGATCCCAACACGTTGCACGATACAATGTTTAGTTTCTGATGTAACCTTCAGAGAAGTAATGTTGTATTAAACCTGAAAAAAACGAGATGTTTACTGTGATTGTTGATCTCTTCGATGCCTTAAACCATTTTAAAACAACTTCTCCTTGAGTTGGAATAATCAATATTCGATTAACAAATCACTCCCCCCTCAGAGGCCCTAAACGTTTTCGATTCTAGGAGGTTTTTCACATATTTTAAGGCAAGTTCCTGATTCTGTCATCAAATTATCCCGCAAGGTAAATCGGTTTTCCAGCAAGAAAACCCAACTTTTAAGCAGAAGTTTGATGAAAACCATTTGACCTCGTTTCGCCATACAACGTCATAGAAGGTTGTATTGACAGCAAAAATATGAACCATAAACTTAAAAATAAAGAATTTGAGATTAAACCAATAGTCGCATTGGACCTCATTTTCCTATAGCTATATCTATTTTTAATCATGGGAAGAGGGTAATATGACTCCCCCAGTAAGGGGGGTGGGGTGGGACAGGTGGGCTTAACCTCTTGACTCTTTATTTTACTTACCTCGTCCCTTTAGGTCATGGTCGATAGCAAAACATTGATTTTTGTTGCATAATTTTCTCCTATTTCTTCTGCTTCTCACTCATTTAAAACTCCCACCTCCCATCCCGTTTTCTCCCACTCTCTACCCCTCCTGCACTATGTACCCCTTCTGCCCTATGTAGCCCTCCTTCCCTACCTACCCCTCCTGCACTACGTACCTCTCCTGCCCTACCTACCCCTTCTGCACTACGTACCCCTCCTGTCCTACCTACCTCTTCTGCCCTACGTACCCCTCCTGCACTACGTACCCCTCCTGCCCCACCTACCCCTCCTGCACTACGTACCTCTTCTGCCCTACCTACCCCTTCTACCATACCTACCCCTCATGCACTACGTACCTCTTCTGCCCTACCTACCCCTCCGGCACTACGTACCCCTCCTGTCCTACCTACCTCTTCTGCCCTACGTACCCCTCCTGCCCTACCTACCCCTCCTGCACTACGTACCCCTCCTGTCCTACCTACCCCTCGTACCTCTTCTGCCCTGTCCTTCTGTTACCTCTATTGAAGGGACACTTTTTCTGTGTCCCAAAACCAGCTGGGTTTAACCTCCATTTCAGGAGACACCTTAAAACTCGAAAAGTGACTGACCACAAAAAGGGTCGATATCTCAAAGTGCACAGTAATCACAATAATGGGAGCTTTCACTAACTGAACTATCTCACCAAAATCGATGTAATGTACTTGGTTGACTCAACATATAACGTCGTAGAGAGGAGTTACTGACGAATTTTTTATGTTGTCTTTGTTGGTTAATTATTAACAAACCCCTCTATTCAGCAGGAGACACCTCTTTTCAAGGGACCCAACCTCGTCCCCAGTGCGCTTTTCCCTGGCACCTCCAAAGCCAGGGAAAAGCGCCCTGGGGACGAGGTTGCAAGGGACCCTCGCCATGGTCCCTAGGGTGTCCCCTGAATAGAAGTTCCTCTGTAGTGGCTTACCCTTTTTACAATGTGTGGTACATGTTACGGTTTTTAACTTGGAAAAAAGTGGCAAAGCCGTGTTTGCCTAGTTATCGTTATGCATAAGGGAAGATTCTTCTCGGGGTGGGGGGGGGGGGATTTAAAGGAAGTTTAGCTGGGGCTGTGCTGCTGAAACCCTTCGATTCTGACCCTCTTTAAGGCAAAATGCATTAAAATTGCAACCCTGTTTAAGAAGCTAGGTGCAATAGACCCGTGGGGACTCCGCATATGAAAGGGGTGGGGATGCTTGTCGGAAATTTTGAATTAAACCCCTAAAAGAGACCGATCTGGGCGTAGCCCAAGCTTTTTTTTGACCCCTAAAAGAGACCATGTTAAAACACAGACAATACACTTATTTTTATATTTCTTCACGTGCAACCCTAAACAAGACCCTCACGGCTAAATATGACGGCGTTTTGCCCAGAACACCCTAAGTGAGATCAAAATCCGAAATTTACACCCTTAAGCGAGAACGACGAGCATCCCCACCCCTTTCATATGCGGAGTCCCTCCCCCGGGGAAATAGACCTTTAGCTTGTATGTTTTGTTTTCCCAAATCAGACCACGTGATGTTCTCAAGGGAATTTGCCTTTTGTCTTTTCATTAGTAATAGTCATGCACGCATATGCACGACATTATTTTAAAAGAAACAATTCCCTGGGGCAACATCACATGGTCTGTAATGGGGAAACAAAACCTACAAGCTAAAAAGGTCTATTGAATACTTTTTTTAAGATTGAAGATCCCATAAACTTATACAATGCAGAATGGCACATACCAAGTGAGCAAAACATGAAAGTTCCCCCGCCCCCGCTTGAGGGCGTGTGTCCATCCGTAAACTCCCGAGGGAACCACTATCCATATATGGAGGCGAAGAAACAAAGCATTAGTTAATGACGACATATCGTCAAGATATTGTGTGCGTGATTCACGGACGTAGTTTTCCAAAATACACACAAGCGTATTTGTCGACCGAAGAACAATTTCACTACGTTATCGTTCAAAAGTATAGTCAACTCCCTCTAAGGACCGGTAGTAAGTGTCCGTCGTAGAGAGATGTCCATCTTCCAGTTTTAATAAAGGGAGTAAAGAAAGGCAGGGACCAACTCTAAGTGTCCGTTTTACAGAGGCGTCCGTCTTATACAGGTGTCCGTTAAGAGAGGGTCGACTGTAATACTAAATTCTCAGTGATTCTAATGGTGCGTATCACTAATTAAACATTCCTTTCGTACATTACAAGCACAAATTTTAAGGCAGATAATAAATGTATTCTGAGTATTTTTTTCTGTCTTTTCACTTTTTCTCTTTTTATTCAACACCCGGGAGGAGGGGACTCCGCATATGAAAGGGGTGGGGATGCTCGTCAGAAATTTTGAATTAAACCCCTAAAGGAGACTGATCTGGGCGTGGCCCAAGCTTTTTTTGACCCCCCCCCCCCCAAAAAAAAAAAAAAAAAAAAACCTGAGATCAGGCTCAATCTTCGTTTCGCTTTGTAATAACATTCCGGCGGGCAAGGCGAAACGAAAACAGGCCCAATTTTAGCGGTAGCCGTTAGAGAGAATGTATGAGAACCGCTAAAATTGGGCCTGATCTCAGGTTACCTAAAAGAGACCATGTTGTTATTACACTCTTGTAAAACAATGGACAAAGACGTCTTCTTTAAGTATTCATGTTATAGAAAACTTGGATTTTATGAATGGAGTAAACAAAACGAATTAAAAATGTACATATCAAATATCAACTTTTGAAGCAAGGACCAGCTTACAAAAAAGAAGGACCGGACCCTAATGAAGGATCCAATCAGCAATAAGTGAAAATATTAAACAAAAGAAGCAAGGCTGATTTTACAGGCGGGAATATATATAATTTACCAATATTTCGGAAGGCACGGTCTTCCTTCTTCTTATATGTAAGACCCTGAAGAAGAAAGGCCGTGCCTTCCGAAATATTGATAAAATTATATATATTCCCGACTGTAAAATCGGCCTTGCTTCTTTTGTTTTACATATCAACTATATATTTATATATTTTTTTGCGTGCAACCCTAAACGAAATCTTCACGACTAAATATGGTGGCGTTTTGCCCAGCACTAAGTGAGCCCAAAATCCGAAATTTACAACCCTAAGCGAGACGACGAGCATCCCCACCCCTTTCATATGCGGAGTCTCCCCCCCCCCCGGATTCAACAGGCATGATAGATGAAACGTGATTCATGGATGCATGACGTCAAAAAATTATTTCGTAGAAAACATAAGAACCACTAGTTCTCAAAAGATCGTGTGAATTATCTGGAATTACAGGAAAATACATAGATTTTCAAACATAAAATGATTTCGTCAAAGGGATGACCTAAAAAAAAAAATTGAATAGTATTCTTTATGAGCTTTAACAATTCTAAATATCTAGTAAAAAGGTAACATTATCTGACTAACCGTTAAGAACCAATGACATATTTTAAGACGGGCGACTTTACTAACAACATAATTTTTTCCGAATGCCACCTCCTTTGCGCCATCCTCAAGTGAATTAATTTTTGGTCTTAATAATGACAGAAAGAATCAAAGCGCTTCGGCAATTGTCAAAAAGCTCGATTTTACTCTTTTGTTTGCTAAATATTACTTGTACATAAATAAGTTAGCTCCTAAGGGTTTATCTTTGGATGAATTTAAGGCTAAAATCAGTTGGAGATACGATTTCGAAAAACCCCCTCCTTCAATTAGTTAGTAAGTATCCATCTTACCGGAATAATCTGTTAATTAGCAGGTCTATCGTTATTGTTCCTTTTTTTTTACAACTGCTGTACTATTCTTTCTCGTCTTTATGTAATTTTGATTCAATCTGTAATATCGATATATACTTTTTTTTTCTTTTAGTTTTAAATTTTGCAACTGTAATATATGTTTTGTCAATAAAGGTAAAATTATATTATTGAAAAAAAAATAAATAAATAAATAATTTTTTCCGAGGGCCACTTTAATTTCTCTCTCAACTGGTTACACTAAAGCCCAAAAAAGGGCATAAATCGACCAGCAGACCACACAGGAAAGACGTTACATACATTGTGAGTAAGGTAAGCCGCTTTTTATTGAAATCCTTTCATTTTCGTGGGTTAATGTCGTGCTCCTGCCGGTTTGTTTTGATAACATAGATAGCCTGCGAATTTCAGGTTTTCTTATTTTAACTCTTTTCAAGTCTGGCTTCAATGCAGTTAAATCACATATTACGAAAACACTAATACAGTCGAACCTCCATATGCGACCACCTCTCGTAAACAACTACCTCTCGTAAAAGATCACCATCCTTAAGCGACCGCGTTAAAGAGATTTCCCATTGTTTTTAACCTCCTAAAAAGCGACCCCTTAACGAATTGTCTGAACTCTTATGTTGGCTGTATGCTACTAGGAGTATACGAAGAACTTAAAGATAGATTCTCATGATTCATTGTCTTTTAATTATCTTAACCCGCGATCAGGCGGGTTTTTATAGGGAGGGCATGATCACAGGCTATAATAGCCCATTTCCGAGTTCCAAAAACTCTCGCTTTAAAAACGAGGCTAAAGGTACAGTAAAACGGGCAACAAATTGCTGCAGAACGAGTCCGAAAGCGATGCTACGCGTTTTATTGCCCATAAATCAAACCGGTCTTGTAGCAAATAAGATTCAGTGTTGCAAGTTGCGTAAATACTGACTCCTGATTGGATGAAATTACGTGGGAGTCATGCCAGACACAGGAGTTACTTCACTTGCTGCAAAACAAGTTTGCCTTGGGTCGGTAATTAAAACCCGCAACATTGACAGATTTTGATGCAAAAAGTAGAACTTCTCTCTAGTTTCTGCAACAACTTTTTCGCAGCTTGTTTAAACCCGATTTGCTGCAAGGGAGGCTTCATTCGTGGATAGCAAAATGCGCAACATAAATATCTGATTAATCACTAGTCGAAACGAACTTTTTATAAAGTTCTAGTGGCGGAGGGAAGGGAATATGATGATTATTTTAATAGGAGATTATTTAATCACGAGTCAAGTTTTTAAGCTTGTCTTCTAGGGGGAGTTGCGAAATTAATACAGTAGTGATTGTTCCATATAAAAACGCAAAAAAAAAACGAACTTGGCCAATATTCAGCTATCTGGACCTTACGCTTGGTTAAAAGAGGCCTTTAGATTCGAGGACGAGAACTACTAGGAGTACGACTTTCGCTCTTCTCAAAAAGAAAAATAGACACCCGGAAAGCTCCATTGTACTTTTGATTCACCAGAAAAGTTAGCACTGTTACTTATTGAAGGAGTTTAATTCATCAGTCTTGAGCCAGGATCCTACACAGGTGATACAGAACTATAGGGAAACTCAGCCGAGTTTACTTTCGCAAAGAGTTCTGGGATTGTTACTAAGGACAGAGAAAAATATTGGCCACTACTTGACCGGCGTGACCCCAGTAACAATCGCGGGTCAAATTTCTTCTCTGATAAAATTCCCTTCTCGTTTCTAAAAAGGCGAATAACACAACTGAAAACTGCTCTCTTTTCCTGAGTCAAAGGAGAGAGACTTTCGTATGCATTTTATCCGCGTTTCCAAAAAAAATTTCCACGACTTTCGAAAAACGCCGAAAATATTCAGGTGATTTCTGGAGGTTGCCAAATGACGCAGTGTCCATTCCCTCAAGCCGATCGCGACACTCGACATTTCGTACCACTGACTGGAGTATTTTCGGTGGAGATTGAATGAAAGTTTTTCAGTTTAATGGTTAATGACCAGTCGTTCGGAACTGTGAGTCAGGAATTGATGATTTCCATCCTTCATGATTGTGCAATAAACTAGTAACGTTGGTGGACAGCGGGTTCGTCAAGGGTCATTCTGTCATGTTCAATTAATAAGCCCTAAGATTATACCCCCGGTGGGGGAGGGGGCGGGGTAGCTACTTAACAACCTTTTATGTGGTAAGGCACCACCCCGATACCTAACTCCTTACACATTTATCGTTGAAGGAGCTCGTCGTGTTTTTTTTAGGGTTGGAGCCTCCCCGAATAAAATTCAGTGTCACTCAATTCTTCGCAGGATCCATTTAATAACCATAAGTCTTACAGAAAGTCGAATTTCCTTGAGTACCGGGTGTCCCTCGCGCCTCCTTGTTCTCGCGGTCGATTTGCATTGTGGCAAGTCTAGGACTCGGCAATAACACAATGCACCTTGTTTATTACTATTGTTTTAGGTTGAAAAGTATGCCAATGATAGCCTAAACTGGCATGAGGGAAGGAAAGTAAGATGGGTCTTGGCTATATTAGACGCAAGGAATGAAATCCAGAGGAACTTGTCAAAGTTTACAACACCTTATCCTTGTCCATGGTGATAGAGATCAATTAGTGAAGATTGACGGCTCACAATGCTTACATGAGAATTCTCCCAGTAACGACAAGACATTTAAGGTACACGAATGAGCTGCTTTACTGACAGCACTGAGCGATCTAATAGCCTCTCTATGGGTATTTCCGACGAATAGTTAGGGCGCTTGACGGTATATCATGATGGCAGGGAGAGGCGGTCAAGAAACGGCGTTTGTTCATGTGGTGATATTGTCCTGCCCGGGGTAGGAGTTTCGGCCACTTTGTTCCAAGCGTAATTATTTGAACTTATCCCAACAAAAGTCGTGATTTGTCTAAACCCTTTTTACCCCAAGAGTGACCAATATCTATTTTCTCCTAACAATGTCACCACATTTTCAAGGGAAAAGGTTATGAGAATTTAAAAAATAATCACCAAAGAGGAAATTCTCGTCTCCAAACGGGTGTCTAAAGAATAATATAGAGTTTTCTCTCTTCGGCCAATTTTCCATCCCGTTGTCATTTTTAAATCTACCTATTATTATTTCATTATAAACTCAACTGCGTGAAAAACTTGCTTTTCAGGTTTCCAAAAAATGGACGCCATGAACTGTTGAATGAGAAGGAAGAAACTGCGAGCGTGGTTTGCAAGGACATTGTTGACTGGATTCAGCAAATAAATAATAATCATCTTTATTGAGGAAACTTTTTCATAAAAGATATGGTTTTCAAAAAGGACCTCAAAACTAGATATATATTATAAAAACAAAAAAAGCTATAAAATTACAAAGGGATTAAAAAGACACAAAAAATGCATAAAAAATTAAAAATAGGTATAAGTAAAAATTAAACGTAAGTAGCTATATTAAAAACTTAAAAACATTACGTTTAAAACTATTTACATTCCTTGAGTCTTTGATCGTCTGACTGAGAGAGTTAAAATCGGAAATGGCATGATATTGTGTTCTTTGCTTCCCCCAATTTCTTTTGACACGTGGAAATCTAAAATTGCCTTTGTTACGTGTATTATGCCTATGAAGTACGTCTTGTCTAATCAAGTCCATATCGTGATTAATTAGGCCATTGATGCATTTGTATACGTGTACACACCTTCTTTGAAATCGCCTTTTCTCTAGAGGCAGCCACTTGAGAACGGCTAATGCCTCAGTGGAGGATGAGTACAATGGTCTATTTAAAATAACTTTAGCGACCTTATTTTGCAAAACTTGCAAACTAGACATAAGGGTAATATTATGTTTATCGCCCCATACTAGACCAGCATATTCAAAAAGGGGCATAACAACACTTTTATAGAAAAGTAGACGCGCCCTGAAAGGCAATAAATGCTTTATACGCTTGAGAAGCCCAAGCCTCTATGATTGATTTTCCCAGTTAGGTGTTCAATATGATCAGTCCATGTGAAATCCGAAGATATATGTATACCGAGGTATTTAAAGCTGCGAACATTACTTATACTATGATCTAAAATTGAAACAGTCAAATCTACTTTGCTTTCGCGTTTCCTATTACTACCGATAAGCATGCATTTAGTTTTGTCCAAATTTAAAGTCAGTTTGTGATCATGAAGCCAAAAGCTACCTTGAACTGTTTTAGGGCCACGTGCACACGAATCCAGACTAATTTTTGAAACTACATAACTTTTCACCCGGATTCGTGTGGACAAGGCTTTAAACCACTTCGGAGAGCGGTTTCAAAAATATATTAGGCTGACTTAGCAATAGAACGGGAACGTCAGTTGACGGCGACGTGCCCAAATCAAACAACTGGCTTGACCAATCGCAGAGCAACAAATTGAGCACCGGAAGTCGCGTTCAGTCCTTTTCTTGCGCTTTTCCGTCGTCAACTGATGTTCCTGTTCTGTTGCTAAATCAGCCTAATGTTCATGTAATGTTTCGGTGAGAGGATTCACTGGTTTCGTGTGTGGACGGAATACCAGACGGAAGGCCGATTCATGCGACAAATATATCTAAATGCGCTTTTAAAAATATCCGGATTTGTGTGGACGGGGCTTTTCACGATAGTGTCAATCTAAAAATACGACCAGAACCCTTTCGTTTTTTTCAATTCATTCATATTTAATTCAGTAAATTCAGGAACCTTAATTTGCATGAGAAAGCCAAATTCTGAAGGATTCTAAAAAAGGCCGTTTGCACGATGACGTCATTTTACTATACCAGATTCCTTCAGGGTTTTGCTTTCTTGTGCAAGTTAGGGCTTTCGTTATTTAAACCTCAGTGGGATTACCAAATTTAAATATGAAAGAAAAAATGAAGTGAATTCCTTTACTGGAAAAAACACCTCATCGCCTAAATAGTCAATTAGGCCCCGTGGTCCCAGTAGCCTTGCAGTAGTTCAGAGTAGACCCCTATGGGTCGTAGCTCTTTTGTTTTCGGGCTAGGTTCCTAACTTTGTTTGTGCATTGTTTTCCCAACCAACTGACTATTTTCCAATTGCCCATAATACACTCTGTTTGCCCCCCAAATTTTGCATAACTTATTGTCTTAAAATGCTCTTGGGAAAATGCAATACTCCCAGGAGCATTTAAAAACAATGGTTTATGCAGAATTTGGGGGGCAAACAGAGTGTATTATGGGCAATTGGAAAATAGAGAATACCATGAGGTCTTCCAAGAGCTGCAAGGTCGCCCCTTACATGAAGAAAAGTCGCCCTAGGTTGAAGAGTCACTCGCCTACCCGAGCTACCCTGGGCGAGCCAACATTTCCTTCATTTCCTACATTTCTTACCGAAACTTGACGTCTAATTACACTAGAAACAAATAGTGGGCTCGGGAAGCCCGTTTTTCGATGGTAAGGTCACCTTCCTAGCTAAGCCAACTTTTCTCCACGTAAACACTTGGCTCGCCCAGCCGGGTCATTACTAACTCAGTCAAGGCGAGAGAATCAGAGCATGCACGAGCGCTGTTTTCAGCTCAGGCATAAGGGTCAACTGTTTCTCAAATAAACACTTGGTTAAGTTGACTCGGGCTGGGAGGGTGACCCGGGGAAAATTTCTCTCTATATAAACAGGGCCTCATTCGCATGTTTTCTTGATGTAGGTTCAATAAACAAAACCATAACTCTGCACGCGTGCGCAACACGTTTTTTGTGAGTTTATTCGCCTTCACTACGTTATGTGCAGGACATAAGCACCCGAAGACAAATTTATTTTTCTCTATTTGCACTTTGATGTCAGTGCTTTCTAAAAATTCATATCCACAGAAAAATCACCTACATTTGACCAACTTAGCCAGTTAAGATAACCGCCACAAATCGTGAAAAGTAAGCCAAATAGCTTTATAAAATGACATTTTCGCTACCGTCGCGTCCCTAATCTCGACCGCGTTTAAAAATCTCGAGCAACTGACTTTCAGTCAGAGTCAATCTCTGTATTTTAACACTATATGTTAAGTTGTCTGCTTTGGACTAGAAAAGGTACCGTTACGATCAAGTGGTTTTGCCTTCCGGTCGTTGCGCGGAGGCTTCATTGGGCCAAAAGGGACAGGAGACCTCGGAGACAAAAATTCCTGTCACTTGGAGCGAAAGGCGACGGGAAGAAGAAATAGCCTGGGAACGAGACTGATTTACAGTTTGATGTTCCTAGATAATAATAGCCTCCGATCACACTCTCCCTAAAAAAAACGTAAAACGCCTGCTCTAAAAAAGACGATGAAACATGAGAAAATATAGTTTTACAATATTTCCTTTTTTTCTGTTTTCGTCTTTTGTGGCTATGATTTGTATTTTTGGATTCTGTTTCACTTTTGCGGTTTAATTTTGTATTTTTTTGAGTGTGTTTCCTGTTGGGGATGCTTATTTCCGTTTGGGGATTTGTGTTTCTCTTTTCTGGTACTGTTTTTCTGTTATGGGTTTCCCATTTTGTCTTATGTGTTTCTGTTTTGGGTTTGTTCTCTCCTATTTTTGTTGTTGTTGTTGATGTCTTGTGGTTTTTTTGTTTCTATCTGCCACCCTTTATATTTGATAGTCCTCTGCATTTAAATCCAACCACTGGAGAACACTTCAAAACGCTGTTGAAAATTTATTCAAAGAGATTAAATCGTCGACGTCCAGGTAAGAAATAATCTCCTTTAACTTGGAATTTGTCTAATCAGATATTTCTGCAAGGTTTGTTTTGATTTCCTGCTGTAGTTTTTTTCCCTCTCCTTTTTACTTGAGAATAATTAATAATAAGTTTAGACCGGTTTCCGACCGCGAAGGAAAGTATCTTTGTTCCATGTTAAGCAAAACGTCCGACTAGAATATTGTGTTTCTCTACCTTCGTTGTCTCCCTTTTCCGCTACTCTCTTCCACTTCCTTTCCACCCTTCCCCGCCTCCAAGCCCCCACCCCTACCCCTCCTTCCACAACTAACGTCGGATATTTAGGATAATTTGTGTTAAATGTGGATCTTTCATGTTGTAGACGTCACAGATTTATAATAATTTTCATTTTTATTACAATAGCTAACGAAGAAAGACCTGCTTTGTGCACTAAATTTGTGAAACTAAGTCTTGCATCGATGAATAAGAAATTGAGGTCACGAACTTATTTAGTCCGAGACATCTTTTCTCAAACAGCTGCCTTTTAAATTTTTCATTGTTCTTTGGGACTATGTGAATTCTACTGCCAGAAAGGTTTTCAGGAAAATTACTATTTATAAATTAAGTCGCTTTTATTTCTGCTCTATGTAAGGCAAACAATTTAAAATTTGTTGTGGTTTGCTAGTTTGTGGTCTCTCTGAAATATGCACGTGATGTTATTGTCGCCGGGCAGCGGACTCATGTTTTGAACTTTGACTTATTATTATAAAAACACAAAACAATAAAAAACGTAAGAAGGATCAATTAAAACACGCAACTAATAAACGCTCACAATAAAACCAGACACGAGATACCGTTTTAAAACTTTATTGAAAACTAATGACAAAAAGAGTCAAATACACAGCGATTTGAAAGGAAGGAAAAATTAATCCTCTTCTTCGTAGTCTCCTCTTTAGAGGGGGAATAAAAATTGGTTTCCAACGTCTTCGCTTTTTCGTGTGTAATTGCTCCACAATCGTGACACCGAAGAAAGCCCTCTTTGATGTAATTTCTCTCCTCGGGGATCTGGTGATCGCAGATCGGACAAATCTTGTAGTAATCGTGCCAAAAGGAGTTAGGACATTTCACGATCAATGTTCCGTACACTTTAGAATTCTCACAATGTTCACAGGGATTTTCAGAGTGAAAGGTGGTGGACGTTTCAAGGCTACTACTTTATGTTTCCTGACTGTGGTCGTTTTTCAGTGTCGTTGTAGCTCTCTTGGGAGTCATCTTCAACAGAAGCCACTTCCTCCTCCTCCTCCTCCTCCTTATCCTCCCCCTCCTAATTTTTACCCTCCTCATTATTACTCTCATTATCGGAAGTATTTTCTGCATTTCGCTAGCTTTTTTCCTTTTCTATTAAATCGCCCAGCAACTTTTTGTTCTTGATTAAACCTTTAACGACTCCTAACTCTGCAAGTCCATCTAAAAACGTATTCAGCGCACGAGGCCTGGTAACTTCATTGTTATGTGGGGGTAGCACATACTCAATTAGCTCGGCGATGTTTGTGACAGGAATTATACGTTTATTTCGAAGTAATTGTCCGCGGGGAGTCCAGAAATATTGTCTTATAACACAAATTCAGAAATTGTCAAAAAATTCAGGAGAAGCGTCAGTTAGAGTAAATCAAGAGAGGAAGGAGTCACTGTGAAAAATTCTGTCATGTCTTATCTGTCTAATGGGAACATACAGTGTATTCTAACACTTCAAATGTATTAATGAAAATTATTTTTGTTTTTACTCCACCTCAACGCTCCTCAAAGAGACCTTACTGTCAAGAAACAGTTCCACCTTGAATATTAAAACTTGGAAATGGCAGAAAGAATACTACAAGATATAGCTGAACAAAACAAGCGTCTTACAATAGCGCAAATCAATAAAAACACGGAAGAGAAAGCAGAAGCCTACTACAATCTAGGCATAGCTTATTTCTTACTCAAGGACCTCCATCGAGCAATAGAGTACCGCAAGAAATACCTGAGCATTGCTGAGGAAGTTGGTGACAGGGCAGGTGTAGGACGTGCCTATAACAAGCTCGGCCATGCTTCTAGATCCCTGGGTGACTACCAAAGAGCAATAGAGTACGACAATCAAGACCTCAGGATTTCTAAAGAAGTTGGTGACAGGGCAGGTGAAGGATGTGCCTATGGCAATCTCGGCTTGAGTTATGGCTCCCTCTGGAAATTACAACAAGCAATAGAGTACCACAATCAACACCTCAGCATTGCCAAGGAAGTTGGTAACAGGGTATGTGAAGGCAAAGCCTATTGCCAACTCAGCGATATTTATATTCGCCTCGACGAATACCAACGAGCAATAGAGTACACCAATAAATGCATCATCCTTTGCAAGGAAGTTGGTGACAGGGCAAGGCAAGGGCACGGCTATGGCGATCTCGGCGCTATTTATTTTCGTCTCGGCGAAAACCAACGAGCAATAGAGTACACCAATAAATACCTCAACATTGCCAAGGAAGTTGGTGACAGGGTAGGGGAAGGCTTAGCCTATTGCGAACTCGGCTCTCTTTATCACCACCTTGAAGACTTCCAAAGAGCAATGGAGTGCCAGAAGAAACACCTGAGCATTGCCAAGGAAGTCGGTGACAGAAGAGGCCAAGCACATGCCTATTTAGGCATCGGCGAAGTTCATTATTCCCTCGGCGACGTGGCAGGAGCAATGGAGTACTACAAGCAATGCCTGAGCAATGCCGAAGAAATCGGTGACAGGTCTAGACAAGGACAAGCCTATTGTCGCCTCGGATGTTGTTATAGAGATCTCCACGACTTGAAGGAAGCAATAGAGTGTTACAAGCAACACCTGAGGATTGCCGAGGAAATCGGTAACAGGATGGCAGAAGCATGTGCCCATCACGGTCTGGGTCAAACATTTTTTTGTTCAGATTCTTTCAATGAGGCTTTAGGACATTTTAGATGCTGTGTTAAAATCATAGACACTATTAGAGCTAATTCTATCTCGGAAGATCAATTGAAAATAAGTTTCCGTACGCAACGTCAATTTGCCTATACTCATTTATGGCAGGTTTTAGTAATGCTTGATAGGAATGATGAGGCTTTATACGCTGCTGAGAGGGGACGAGCACAGGCTTTGCTCGATGCCTTAAAAGTAACTTATGGCATTACATCACTTTCTCCCGGGTCAATTGAATCTGAAGAAGAAGTCAGATATATTTCAAAGAAGACAACTATTTTAACAGTTTTTCTTGCCCTGCAAAAGAAAACAGTCATTATGTGGGTGTTGGGAAAAGAGGGCAACCCTATTTTTAGGCAAGAGAAGATAGAAATTGGACTTGAACACGAAGATTCCTTTACTCTCCTTTTAAACACTGCTTTGAACAAAATGAGGGCTGGCGTCGGTATTAGGTGCGAAAATCGGTCAATGGATCAGCTGAGTGATGACCAAACTTCAACTACTCGGGACGATGATCAAAAATCGGAGCCATCACAGGAAACCACCGACTGTTTAAAGCCCTTATATGACGCAGTTATTGGTCCGATTGAAGATTTGCTTGATGGTGATGAACTAATTGTAGTTCCTGATGGCGCTTTGTGTAAAGCTCCTTGGGCAGCCCTGAGTGAAACTTTAAGGATCCGCACTGTTCCCTCACTGACAAGTTTGAAAGTCATCACAGATTCTCCAAGTGAATACCACAGTAAAATTGGAGCCCTGCTTGTTGGAGATCCATGCTTGAAGAAAATTACAAATAAATGGGGGAACCCCATTTATGATCCTCTGAAGTACGCAAGAGTGGAAGTGGAGATGATTGGAAAAATTCTAAAGAGTCAACCCTTAACAGGTGAAGATGCAACCAAAGAAGCGGTACTTCAGAGAATCAAGTCAGTGTCTTTGGTTCACATTGCAGCCCACGGAAAGCCGGAAACCGGAGAAATTTTTTTGGCCCCAGACCCCCGATGGGAATCCGACAAACCTAAGGAGGAGGACTGCACTATGAAAATGTCTGACATACAAGCTGTTAAACTGAGAGCGAGACTGGTTGTGCTAAGTTGCTGCCACAGTGGTCAAGGAAAGGTCTCGTCTGAGGGTGTGGTCGGTATGGCACGTGCTTTCTTGTTTGCTGGTGCTCGTTCCGTGCTGTCGACACTCTGGGCAATTGATGACGAAGCCACAATGATATTTATGGAATCTTTCTACCAACAACTTAAAAGTGGAGAAAGTGCAAGTGTTGCTCTTCAGAGGGCCATGAAATGTCTTCGAGACCACCAAGATTATTCTGCTCCAAAGTACTGGGCTCCTTTTGTTCTGATGGGCGATGACGTTACGATTGAATTGAAAAAAGAGTCATGCATTGAGTAAGTCCGACGTAAGTGGAAATTTTTTTTCGTGCTGTTCTAGTTACAAAAGGCTTAAGAAGAAAAGCCAGAACCATTCTTGTCAAATTCAGATACAAGGAAAATGACAGACTTGATAATAAATGTTTTTCATTTTGCTATTTTTCATATCATCATCCATGGCATCCTAAAATTTAACGCTTTGACCTTTATTTTGTTTTGAAATGAAAGATTAATAAATGTATCAATTGTTACTTTCTTTACAGGGATGCGCTGAAAGTTTGATGTCAACTCAACTGCTGAAGTGGCGTGTATATATCTGGAATTCTCCAAAGAAAGAAGAGCGATATTTAATAGCTGTGCTCAATGGGGCGTTTGGTAAAAAAGCATGTTTTCATTTTAGTCATTTTTTGTCAGAAGATATTAAATAGAGAGATTTATAGACACGCTAACGGCAAATGGCAAACGTCTACAGATTCAAGTTGAGAATTTCTCAAAATAGAAAATATGCAGATAAAATGAAAACAGCTCAAAGCAATTCTTATGGATAAAACTAACTTAAAACCAACAATTTTTTGTAGATTTAATTAACAGCAAACGAGAAAGCTGGAGAAGTAAAGGGAACACTTAGTCACGTGGTACAAATCCACGGTTTGCCGTAAACGAAACTCTAAATCGCTCTAATTAATAACATCAAAAAAACGTTGTAAATCAAAGGGCATACTGTATACTGTAGAGCTCTATATTAGCCACGGCTACACTTATCAATTTTAACTTAGGAAAAAGACAATCAATTTTCGTGGGGAAGGAACTTAACGTTGTTTACAAGTATTTCGTTACTCCCGCGAAACTGACTGAATAGTAGTACGGATGACTGCCTCTTTTCTCGACGTGTAACCTGCCTTAACCGGCAAATTGTAATTTGGCAAAGGAAAATTGCATTGTAATAATTGTAATATTGATGACAATAATAAGCACCATCCTCATAATCTTACTAATTCCTTTTCAGTTTTTTTCCCCTCGGCTTTAAAGCAAATGACTGAAACAAATAATTCAAATTAATTTAACAGTGTTAACCCTCGGACGTACACGCAACTTCATACCCCCAACCGTGGTATAAGGGGGAGGGGTGGATGGAACCGCTCCCCAGAGTTTTTGATCATGATAATTTGCAGTATTTCGAAACGATTTGACCTTCAGTGGAAAGCCTTTAATCTACTAAACAAGATGAGGTTTATTTTTAATGGGTGGTGGCGCTGCTAGAGGGCTGTGACGTCACCAGCAATGGTCGCCATCTTGGATTTCACTAATTAAGAATTAGAAATCAAATCGAAGGTTAAAATCAAGATTAATGATAGTTTTCTGTGCTTCACATGTAAAATGACATTTAAATAAGCCCTTTGCACATTTCATTGACAGGTTTTACTTTTATTGTGGAAAAAAGGTTAGGGTTAGGGTGGCTTAGTAACTGACCATCACTAAAATTGTCTCAAAATGCGCGCGAGGGATAAACGAATGGCTACTGAAACGTCGGGTGCTGATGTTTTATCGTCTAAAAAAAATTTTAAAAAAAACGTCGGGGTGGGGGGGGGGGGGGGTCGTATGTCCGAGGGTTAAGAATCCCAAGTCTCCTAACGGGACGGAGACGAACCAAATAACTATATACAAGCTTGGCCGTGGTTTCAGTAGGGTGATTCAGATTTTAATTAGATGATTTTAAGAATTTTAAGTATGCACTGTAAGTATTTTGTGCATTCTGAACCGTGATTCTGATCCGCGGGTCACAATTCAGTGGTTTAAGGTCTGGGTTAAAAGGGTGTATTACGTTTTGTATGATTGGCTGCCCCGGTTTCCCAGCTGAACTAGAAATTAATATGCTCATGTCTTGTTGATCCTTAATGTATAAATTGGTGGACAGTACAAAATGCAGACTGCAGACTGACTGCAGACCATTGTTTTCAGGGTTAGAAGGCAATGGCACTATCAGTGGCTTCATAGCTTAGTTAGTTAGAGCGTCGCACCGGTATCGTGAGGTCACGGATCCAAATCCCGTTGAAGTCCTGATTTTTTTTCAGGTTTCTTACGCAATTGCATAAATTGCTTTCACAACTGCGAGGATCATTCTTCGTTTGATTTCATTTCCGCAGTTCTCACATATGATTTATTTCATATGCATTTGTCAATGGGACTATTGTTGTCACGTTCCATTTGCATGGTGAAAAAAATGTTTTGCTCTCACTGAGAGCAGTCTGCAGTCTTCATTTTGTACTTATATTGGGACACAGATTGTGCCACTTAATTAAAACTGCTTTTAAATTCAAGTAAAATGGGACTTCAGGGATGAGTTTAACTTGTATGGATAAATTATTAGCGTTTTATACAAAGAGTAAACATTTTGCCTTCCACGTTTGGGAATGAATATGCTCGTAGTTTTAACAGTAAGCGGTTTTGGACGATACACTGAATAGCCTGCGCAGAGACAGGAGCGAGTGACCGCTGGCGAATTGGACCGTCTGAGAATCATTAGAATAACTTTTGCCTTATTTTAATAACCCTTTTTTAGGAAAAGCGTTGCCAGATAGTCCTTCCATGCCTGCAAACAAAGGAAAAAGAGCCCGAAATCTAATTTTCATCCAAAACAAGATTTCTTTTCCTTCTCTATTTTGTCACCACCACTTCCTTGTAGAGCTGAGTCTGCCTCTGTCTCTGCACTCGCAGACTATTTGTCCTGCCATTAAACTAGGTTTAACTCTTAATCTTGTTTCTTAATTACTGTGAGTCATTTCAATCATAAAAAACGTTTTCGTGTACTATTGCGTTAGTCGTCCAACAGCTTTAATTGATGTCAACTTAAAAGTATCCAAACAGTGGAAGAAATTAGATTAAGATTTTGGACGCTCCAACAACTTAATGATGTTTTGTTGCAATTGTGCTAGGTTGTAATAGATCAGTTCCAGAACACGTATACAGAAACGTTCTAAGGTTTGGCGTTAGGAAACCACAGCAATCGTTTAAGCTATCATCATTCTATCGAGGTTGCATTGGGGGAAGGGTAACGCATCAGTAAGAAAAAAGTCTCCACACGCACCATGATCAAAAAAGCTGTTCGTGGAGGAAAAATAGATTTCCACCTCAGGAGTAAAGAGAAAACTTTCATAGACCTCCCCAAAATTCAACCCAGCCCCTCTACTTTCCTAATGGTTCATCCCTTGTATCGCCCCATGTAACGGAATCCGGAATCTGGGAAAAATTTGCATGTGGAATTCCGAATCCTGGGCTTTGGAGTCCGGAGTACAGCTTAAAGAATCCGGAATCCCACTAGCGATAGGAATTGAGAATCCAAGTTCCACTGACAAAGACTGGAATCGAGTACCTGTAATCCGGAATCCGTGACTTTAAATCCAGAATCCAAGACTATCTTGGATTGCCTTACATGGGGTGACTTATAGGTCGGCTTGTTGAACTGCTTCTACTTAATCCCAACACGTAGCACGATACAATGTTTAGTTTCTGATGTAACCTTAAGAGAAGTAATGTTGTATTAAACCTGAAGAAAACGAGATGTTTATTGTGATTGTTGATATCTTTGATCCCTTAAACCATTTTAAAACAACTTCTTCTTGAACTGGACTAGTCAATGTTTGATTATCAAACCACTCCCCCCTTAAAGGCGCTAAACATTTTCGATTCTAGGACGTTTTTTACATATTTTAAGGCAAGTTTCTGGTTCTGTCATCATCCCCCGAGGTAAATCGGTTTTCAAGCAACAAAACCCAACTTTCAAGCAGAAGTTTGATGAAAACCATTTGACCTCGTTTCGCCATACAACGTCATAAGAAGCATAAAGGCACCAAAAACTCATTCCATTATATTTTCAAAGAGTACCATGGTAGTGGCCCACAACCGTGTCACGGGTCTCTTGGCAGCCAAATGACTCAGTAAAACAAAAACGCGTTCAAACCAATTTTCGACATCCAGGGATGTACCTTTGAAACAGCAAAGGAAATTTTTGTCCATATTTATCAAAACTAGAATTTCTTCTTTAATCCAAGCAATCTTGCCACTTTCAATTGAAGCAGCACCGATCTAGAAAGTGGATCGTCTCATATCGGATAGGTTTCTGTGCAACTCTTCGTCGCAGTGCGAACGGATAACGGGTATTCGAACCGTGGCGTTAATAAAAGAGTAGGAGGGAATACTGAAACCCAGAAAAACGAAAGTAAATGTTAAGCGGAAGTTAGGATTGGGAATTATTTCGCCAATCCCTTTCGGCCAACTACTTCAGACTCGTACCCAGTCGCTATTTATTTATCCCCGCGCGTCTCAATTTCTCTCCAATCTCCAATCTTCTATCATCCCAAAAACACATAAATAGTGAATGGGTGCCATTGTAGACATTAATAGATTTTCCTCTCCAGGCATGGGCAAAGTCAAGCTTAAGTACACACCTGGTTAATCGTGAAGCATGCACTACTGCAAATTTTAATCATATTTCCAAACATGGTCAATAAAATGTCAACCAGTACCTATTTGAACACCTATTGAATGAGATTTTGTGATATCTGAAATAATCAAATTGTTACTGGCCGAGCCGGAGGCTGACGCTAGCCGATAACACTTACGGAGACCTTGTTTATTCCGGACATCACAAAAAGCTAAACTAATCACACATTGTTTTGAAGAAAATAACAACACACCGTCGCACAGAATATAGTTGGACATTGCTCGATCTTGCAAATCATGCATTGCGTGCGCAAACTGAAGACAAGTCAGTTATCTGCTAGCAGATCTGAATTAACTAATCCGGAGGTTGCGCTGATTTTCAAATGACATTAACCGAAGGCTCTTAGCCAATGAGAAGGCATGTAGTGAGTTCAATTTATAATTATTTTATTTATATGTATATAAATTTATTTCTCGCTAACGGACTTGCAAGGAAAACAACAAATTCATGCACAGAGTTATTAGTCATTATAATAAAAAAAAAAGGATGTTTGAGAAAATACGTGGGGACTGGAAAGACAAACTTGAAAATTTTAGCAAAAGAATTCAAGAGCAAGAAAACGTGACGTAGCTAGTCCTTGATTAAACCCCCACCAGTAGATGGGTGTGGGGAAGGAGCCTGGTCAAAAGGAAGGAGCCGCAAGGCAACACGGGAGGTAACCATGAGAACCCGGTCAGCGGGAACTAACACGCATCGTCACACTGATAATGGGGAGCTTACGCAGCAGGACGGAAGAGAAAAGAAGACGGCAAACCTTTTGTGACAAACGTGACAATAATTTTGTTGAATTAACTTTCCGCCAAACTTCACCTTTCTTTAAACAGATCTTTTTGTAAAAGACCAGAAAATATTAATGGTAAGTGAAGATCACGACAAAACTCGCAAGTAATAGCCCTGTAACGTTTGTCACACACAAGAGTTTTGCTGTCCTCTTATTCCTGCCATCCTGTGCGTAAACTCAATAATATCATAGGTGACAGATTACTCCTTAATTGTAGCGCGAAATTTCAGCGTTTATACTACTACATGAGAAATTTCTGCAATTTGATTGGCTTAGAGCAGTGGTATTTCAGCTTAATTTGAAATACCTACATGTGAAAATTACAAACCTTTTGCAGGTAGTAGTATAAACAAACAATAGCATGATTTGTACGTGATATTTGGCATAAAAACCACTCGTGATATTTCAAAATTGTCTCAAATTTCACTCGCCTAACGGCTCGTGAAATTACGTATAACAATTTTGAAATATCACTCGTGGTATTTATGCCAAATATCACTACAAATCATGCTATTACCTATACTAATTTCAAATTTCACTTGTGAAATTACGTAATTTGCCATGGCAAAGTTCCCTACGTCTCAGTGGTGCCAACATAGCGTAGAAAATTCAAAATGTTATGAATGAAGATGTCAGGGCAGGGCATTCCAAGACGCTTTAGAAAACCTGAACACACGAAAGAGCACATCAAGAACTATTCTAACAGGTATTTTGTCGCAATACTTGTGAACGTAAGCCAAATTTTAAACTCTAAACCTTTCAGTACGTGGAGTTCTCCACCACATAAATAAGATATGCCACATAAAATCACTCTTCCTAAGCTAAATTATTCTAACAATTAGTCAATAGGGCTGTGGATACTTTTGACCACATCTAGTGAGGACGTCACATTTACACCCGGAAGGACAAGTAAGGATGCCACTCTGCACCATTCTCTACAAGAACAAATAATTAACAATTATTGGAGGAGGGAGAGAAAAGTTGTGTTTCGTCAGTTACGATCAGTTAGGAGCAAATCAATTATTGGTCTATGCCGAGGGCGGTAGCAAATAATTGATCTGTGAGACAATAAGAAACCACTATTTTATTTTTTTCAAACCTAGCTCACTAACTGTTTTTTCAGATTCAATCGGTACGATTAATTTGTTTGCTTTGTAATTTACTCGATCCTGATGCCAAAACCCAAATTACACTTTCGGAGGTAGCGCATGCGCAGTCAAGTCCCAAGTCCTTTTTTCTGTCCCTGGGCATTTACAGTGCTTTATTTTAGCAGGAAAAGGTTTTCGCAAAACCACCCGAAGCTCAAGAAGTGCATTTCAAGGCATTTCAGTGGGCTTGTGAAACAAGAGTTTCATTGGAATATTTTCTAGTTAAAGTTACATTATTTGTTGCCCATTTTCTCGTCTATGTTTTACTAAACGCCGCTTATTTGGGTATGGCTTCAAAGATCTTGTCCCCCTGCACAAGTTAAGTGTCAAAGTTTACAATGACCAAGCTCGTTCTCAGAGTACTCTCTCGTGCTTCAAGAAAGTCTTGTCTCTCGGAGCAAGAGAGAGCGAACACTCTGGAAGCGAGGTTGGACAATGACCGTTAAACTGATGACGTCACGAGTGGTAAAAGGGACGTGGTTACACACGGGCGTCCTCTGGCGGTTGAAGGGTGTGCAGAAAGTTTGCTCAATTTCTTTTAACTTGGCTGTAACCTTACCAGTAGTAGACAATGCGTTTGACCAAACAGGTCAGGACAAATGAGTTGCTCGATAAATCTAAAATGACGGCTCACCTTGTGTTGAGTATCTTTCATAATCGCGAACTCTTGTTGTCTTTTTTAAATTGTTTTTTAAGGCATTTTTGTAGTCGCCAAAAATTACTCTGTCTCGATATTACTTGTAAATATTTGTTGCTAACCATTATTCGAGGCCTTCCCTTGCTCCATCCAAAGTGTCATCCAAAGTATAAATCTCGCAAACATTTTCAAAACTGAGCGCCACAGTGATAGATCATAGACAACGACCACCTCATAGAAGACGTTGTATTTTATGGAACATTGTATAGAAGAAAAAAGTCCTGAATAAATTTGAGAGGCCTCTTTAAAAAGCGAAGTAAACAGAATGAGACAAAATAAATACGAATTAAGAATTTCAATTCTCTTTATCTTTAAGCATTGTTTTATGTTACCTTTTTCCCCTTATCCCATACTTTTAATAACCTTGAATACTATGCTTGTCGCTTCCTCTGATAGGATTTTTTTTTTTTTACTTATCACCATTCGCAGGATTTTTTTTTTGTTTGGAGGGGAGGGGGGGAATTTTCACCCTACCTCCGGTTATTTCTAATGGTCCGTCCCTTACTACTGACAAAATCTCGTTCTCCTAGTCGTCCTCGTCTTAGAATCTAAAGCTCTCTGTTGTTTCGGTGAGAGGATCCACTGGTTTCTTGTGTGAACGGAATACCAGACGGAAGGGTGTTTCAAACTGAAGTTCGTTCCAATTTTTTGTTCGCTTAAATTTCACTGACTATTGAAAAATACCTTTTGTAAAACTAAGCATGTTATTCATTATTCATTTAACATTCACTAACTGAAATATTAGCAACTAGAATATCGTCCATTATGTTTCCGTACATTTTCTAAGCGGTGAGGTATAGAATGTACGAGCTCCCAAAGCGTGTCTATATTCACATTTTTGCAGGCGAAGCGTAATCGCTGTCTTAACTCGTCCAGTGTTTTGGGGGCTGAATCTTTGTATGTTGTCTCATCAACGATAATCTAGATGGTCTCTAGAGTGTCATATCACGTGAGTTTGTCGGCTGGTCGTCCTTTGGTATAATTAAAGTTTGCAAATTCTTCTGATGCCATGCCTGCATGAAGTGTGCACCGCCTTTTTTATCTTCAAGGCTTTCCAACCTTTGTTGGTCACATATCTCCCTTCCGTTGTGCTCGAAACTTTGATATTGTTAAGTTGAAGCTTTTTTTTACCTTTCAGTCTTGTTGAATTATTACGCATATACTTACAGCTTTTTCGATAACATTTCTTACACAGTTTGTAAAACAACGGCTATTTACTCCTTGGAGTTTCCTTGGTTTGTCTTCTAACGTCTTTACTTTTGACCAGCTGTTCACTCATCGTTCAGACGTCTTCAACAATTTGGCAATTTCTTTCACTAATTGCCCAGAATACCGTAAAAATAGATGCCTCAGCAGTAGCACAAACAGTGTACGCCTTCATTTTCGCGAAAGAGTGGAGAAAATAAAAGAAAACGGCAGAAGTACGAAAACAGAAAACCTACAAAATGGGCAGGAAAAATATTGCGGGAAAAACACTCGCGTACGGGCACATTTTGAGCAAAAATTAAAAAATGTCATATTTTCTTCAAATTTTAGTTTGAAATTGCTTTGAACAGTTTTTTAAAAAAATTTCGTACCTGAATCAGTTTACATTTGCCAAAAGAAGCATTAAATGCTTTGCGAAAAGTACAATTTACCATCGGAACGAACTTTTGAAACACCCTGTAAATGCGGTTTCAAAAATATCCGGATTTGTGTGGACGGGCCTTTTCATGATAGTAGGGACTTTAAGATCCAACGACGCGACCGCAACGAGAACGTCGCTTAAAAACTGAATTTGCGTTTTTTCAGTCTTTATCGCGGTTATTCCTACCCACTTACTTTGTCGAATGTAAGCGAACCCTCCTCAATTTGAATTCCAAGGGACCATATCCAAGCTCAGAGAGAGAAATAAAATTTCCTCGTTACTTGTTTACGTTCTCCATAAAACGCGAAATTAGGCATCTTCACGTCGTAGTCTTGCTAAAACAGCAAAAAAATGTACTAAAATTTGTGATGCACGTGCAAAGTTGTTGTTTTGCTTATTAAACCTTTTTTTTACGTTCTCGTTGCGGTCACGTCGTTGGATCTTAAAGTCCCTAGTGTCAATCTACAAATACGACCAGAATCATTTCGTTTTTTTTTACTGATTTCCGTCGGTAAATTCAGAAGCCTTAGTTTATATGAGAAAGCCAAATTCTGAGGGTTTCGAAAAAAGGCCGTTTGCGCGATGATGTCAGATTCCTTCAGGGTTTTGCTTCCTTCTGCAAGTTAGGGCTTTTGTTATTTAAACCTCAGTGGAATTACCAAATTTAAATATGAGAGAAAAAGTGAAATCAATTCCTTTACTAGCAAAAACAAGTCATCGCGTAAATAGCCAATTAGACCCCGAGGCCCCAGTAGCCTTGCAGCAGAACTGTACAGAAGATATCCCTATGGGTCGCAGTGCTTTTGTTTTTGGGCTAGGTTCCAAACTTTGTTAGTTCATATCGTTTTCCCTAGACTACGACTAGTCCCCCATTTTTCCTCAGGGATAGTAGAGCGAGCGAAACGCAAGCGCGCGTGAAAATCACCCCACGCAAGAAAGGCGACACGCGGCGGGGAGAGAGAAGAAAAAAATAGTAGGTTCGGTTAGAGCCCTTTTTCGATGGTAAGGTCACCTTCCTAGCTAAGTCAACTTTTCTCCAAGTAAACACGTGGCTTGCCCAACCGGCTCAACTCGGTTAAAGCGAGCCAGAGGATGCGAGAGCGCTGTTTTCAGCTAGGGCAAAAGGGTCAACTGATTCTCATATAAACGCTTGCTTAAGTTGACTCGGGCTGGGAGGGTGACCCCGGGAAACTTTTTCTCTATATAAACGGGGCCTCATTCGCATGTTTTCTTGATATAAGTTCAATAAACAAAACCATAACTCTGCACGTGCATCACGGTTTTGTAAATTTATTCTCCGTCACTACGTTAAGCTACGTTATATAGCCGGACATAAGTACCCGAAAACAAATTTATTTTTCTCTATTTACACTTTGATGTCAGTGCTACCTAAATTGACCAACTTAGCCAATTAAGATAACCCCCACAAATTTTAACAGTACGCCAAATAGCTTTGTAAATGACGTTTCGCTACCGTCGCCTCCCTAATGTCGGGCGTATTAAATCTCGATCAACTGACGTTCAGTCAGAGTCAATCTCTGTATTTTGAACGCCATACGTTAGTAGTTAGGTCTCACGTTAGGTTGTCTGCTTTGGACTAGAAAAGGTACCAGAACGATCGAGAAACGTACCCCACGTGGTTTTGAACCCGGCGGGCTAAAATTGACTGGAGACCTCAGAGACGAAAATACCGGTCACCTGGAGCGAAAGGCGACGGGGAGAAGAGATAGGCTGGGAACGAGATTGAGTTACAGTTTGATGTTCCTGTATAATAATAGCCTCCGATCATGCTCTCCCTAAAAAAACGTAAAACGCCTGTTTAAAAAAAGACGATGAAACATGAGAAACTATAGCTTTACACTATTTCCTTATTTCTGTTTTCGTCTTTTGTGGGTATGATTTGTATTTTTGGTTTCTGTTTCAGTTTTGCGGTTTAATTTAGTATTTTTTTGAGTGTGTTTCCTGTTGGGGATGCTTATTTCCGTTTTGGGATTTGTGTTTCTGTTTTCTGGTGGTGTTTTTCCGTTTTGGGTTTCCGTTTTGTCTTATGTGTTTCTGTTTGGGTTTGTTCTCTGCTATTTTTATTGCTGTTGTTGTTGTCTTGTGGTTTTTTTTGTTTCTATCAGCCACCCTATATATTTGACAGTCCTCTGCATTTAAATCCAACCACTGGAGAACACTTCAAAACTCCGTCGAAAATTTCTTCACTGAGATCAAATCGTCCAGGTAAGAAATAATCTCCTTTAACTTGGAATTTGTCTAATCAGATATTTCTGCAAGGTTTATTTTGATTTCCTGCTGTAGTTTTTTCCCTCTCCTTTTTACTTAGAAATAATTAATAATAAGTTTAGACCGGTTTGCGACCGCGAAGTTAAAGTATATTTGTTCCATTTTAAGCAAAACGTCCGACTAGAATATTGTTTTAGCCGATTTGTGTTTGTCTCCCTTCTTTGTCTCCCTTTTCCGCTACTCTCTTCCACTTCCTTTCCACCCCTTCCCCACCTCCAAACCCCCCACCCCTAGGGGACTTCACTATGGCCACCCAGCCCCTACCCCTCCTCCCACAAGCAACGCCGGATATTCAAGACAATTTGTGTCAAATGTGGATCTCTCATGTTGTAGACGTCACAGATTTATAATAATTTTCATTTTTATTACAATAGCTAACGAAGAAAGACCTGCTTTGTACATAAATTTGTGAAACTAAGTCTTGCATCGATTAATATGAAATTGAGGTCATGAACTTAATTAGTTCAAGGCATCTTTCCTCAAACAGCTGCCTTTTAAATTTTTCAATGTGCATTGGGACTATGTAACTTGTATTGTCAGTAAGGTTTTCAGGCAAATTACGGTTTAAATCACTTTTATTTCTGCTCTATGTAAGGCAAACAATTTCAAATTTGTTGTGGTTTTCTAGTTTGTGGTCTCTCTGAATTTTGCACGTAATGTTATTGTCGCCGGGCAGCGGACTAAATTTTGAGGATTAGACCAAGCCCCATTTCCCTGGACTTAACCTGTGTACAGCCGCCCCCTCCGGTCAGAAAAAAACGTTTTTTTTAGTAACGGGAGGGCGCCTATAAGAGGGCTATTTGGACTGAAACATTTCATGTAAACTAGATGGGGAGAGTGTTGTGGCTATCAATAATAGAATCATCAAAGCACGGCTACACAGTGAGAAAGCCGTGTAACCTTAGTATTTTCCTCTTGGTGTTTAGATAACAAGGTCTACACTTTCTACTCATGTAAGAACTTTATAAAGAAGTGGAATCCGAAAATAATTGGACTTACTTCGGGCCTTTAGCGGTTTCTTTTGACATCCTTGCACGAGCATGAAACTAAGCAATAAGGTCACAAACGATAGAAATATTTATTTTTATTATATAAACACCAATGAAATACAAGGTGAGCTTTCACGCGAAAATATGATCTTCACATGTGAAAATAACGTGTTATCTTCACATGTGAAAAGATCACCGTTGCTATGGCTACATAATAAATAGCGCCTTTCGCAGGAAAAAAATGTCTGACTGAAATAGTTTTGTATTTTATTGGTGTTTATATAATAAATAGAACGTTGCATAGCCGCTTGGGGATACGAAATTTCTCTCCTCGTGTTGAAGATATTTCACTCGTTTGCTGCCTTCACTCGTGAAATATTTTTTGTAGCTACCTTATCGGTCTAATGGGAACATATTCTAAGACTTCAAATGTATTAATAAGAATTATTTTTGTTTTTTCTCTACCTCCACGCTCCTTTAAAGAAGCATTACGCCCAAGAAACAGTTCCACTTTGAATACTAAAACTTCGAAATGGCAGAAAGAATACTACAAGATATAGCTGAACAAAAAAAGCGTCTTGCAATAGCGCAAATCAATAACAACACGGAAGAGAAAGCAGATGCCTACTACAATCTAGGCAGAGCTTATAACTCCCTCAGTGACTTTCATCAAGCAATAGAGTACCTCAAGCAATACCTGAGCATAGCTGAGGAAGTCGGTGACAGAGCAGGATCAGTAGGATGTGCCTATGGCAGACTCGGCTGTGCTTACGGATCCCTCGGTGACTCTCAAAGAGCAATAGAGTACAACAATCAACACCTCAGGATTGCCAAGGAAGTTGGTGACAGGGCATGTGAAGGCAAAGCCTATTACAATCATGGCCTTGAGTATGGCAGCCTTAAAGAATTCCAAAGAGCAATAGAGTACTACAATCAAGGCCTCAGGATTGCCAAGGAAGTTGGTGACAAGGCAACTGAAGGATCTGCCTATAACAACCTCGGCGCTACTTATGCCAGCCTTAATGACTTCCAAAGAGCAATAGAGTACTACAATAAATACCTCATCATTGCCAAGAAAGTTGGTGACAGGGCAGGGCAAGGCAAAGCCTATAAAAATCTCGGCGTTAGTTATGACAACCTTAATGACTTCCAAAGAGCAATAGAGTACTACAATAAATACCTCGTCATTGCCAAGGAAGTTTGTGATAGGGCAGGTGAAGGATGTGCCTATGGCAATCTCGGCTGTGCTTATCACAGCCTTAAAGAATTCCAACGAGCAATTGAGTACCACAATCAACACCTCATCATTGCCAAGGAAGTTGGTGACAGGGTATGTCAAGGCACAGCCTATAATGATCTCGGCTGTGCTTATCACAGCCTTGAAGAGTTCCAACGAGCAATAGAGTACCACAAAAAACGCCTCAGCGTTGCCAAGGAAGTTGGTGACAGGGCAGGTGAAGGATGTGCCTACGGCAATCTCGGCCTTGCTTATCACAGCCTTAAAGAATTTCAAAGAGCAATAGAGTACCACAATCAACACCTCAGCATTGCCAAGGAAGTTGGTAACAGGGAATGTGAAGGCAAAGCCTATCTCAATCTCGGCCATGTTTATGAGAGCCTTGAAGAATAATAGAGTACCACAATCTACACCTCAGCATTGCCAAGGAAGTTAGTGACAGGGAAGGAAAAAACGAAGGCGAAGGCGAAGCCTATTACAATCTCGGCCATATTTATTTACGTCTCGGTGAATACCAACGAGCAATAGAGTACACCAATGAATGCCTCATCATTGCCGAGGAAGTTGGTGACAGGGCACGGGAAGGCGAAGCCTATGCCGATCTCGGCGCTGCTTATCACAGGCTTCAAGAATTCCCACGAGCAATGGAGTGCCACGAGAAATACCTGAGCATTGCCAAGGAAGTCGGTGATAAAGAAAGAATAGGACGTGCCTATTTACACATCGGCTACGTTCATTATTCCCTCGGCGATGTACCACGAGCAATGGAGTACTTCAAGAAAAGCCTGCGTAATGCCGAGGAAATCGGTGACAGGGATGGACAAGGACAGGCCTATTGCCGCCTCGGAATGTGTTATATAGATCTCCACGACTTCAAGGAAGCAATAGAGTGTTACAAGCAACACCTGAGCATTGCCAAGGAAATCTGTAACAGGATGCAAGAAGCATGTGCACATACACGTCTGGGTCACTCTTTTCGGGAATCACATTCTCTGAATGAGGCTTTAGAACATTTTAGATGCTGTGTTAAAATCTTTGACACTATTAGAGCCAATTCTATCTCAGAAGATCAATTGAAAATAAGTTTTCGTACGAAAAAGCAATCTGCCTATACTAATTTATGGCACGTTTTAGTAATGCTTCAAAGGAATGATGAGGCTTTATACGCTGTTGAGAGGGGACGAGCACAGGCTTTGCTCGATGCCTTAAAAGTAACTTATGGCCTCACATCACTTTCGCCCAGGTCAATTGAATCTGAAGAAGAAGTCAGAAATATTTCAAGGAAGACAACTGTTTTAACAGTTTTCCTTGCCCTGCACAAGAAAACAGTCAATATCTGGGTGTTGGGAAAAGAGGACAAACCTATTTTTAGGCAAGAGAAGATAGAAATTGGACTTGAGCACGAAGATTCCTTTACTCTCCTTTTAGAGAATGTTTTGAAAAACATTAGGGCTGGCGTCGGTATTAGGTGCGAAAATCGGTCAATGGATAAGCTCAGTGATGACTCAACTCCCTCAAGTACTCAAGGTGACAATCAAACATCGGAGCTATCACAGGAGAGCACCGACAGGGCTGGCGTCGGTATTAGGTGCGAAAATCGGTGCGAATTACAGCCATTATATGGTGCAGTTCTTGGTCCCATTAAAAACTTGCTTGATGGTGATGAACTAATTGTAGTTCCTGATGGCGCTTTGTCTAAATTTCCTTGGGCAGCCCTGAGTGAAACTTTAAGGATCCGGACTGTTCCCTCACTGACAAGTTTGAAAGTCATCACAGATTCTCCAAGTGAATACCAAAGTAAAAGTGGAGCCCTGCTTGTTGGAGATCCATGCTTGAAGAAAATTACAAATAAATGGGGGAACCCCATTTATGATCCTCTGAAATACGCAAGAATGGAAGTGGAGATGATTGGAGAAATTCTAAAGAGTCAAGCTTTAACAGGTGAAGATGCAACCAAAGAAGCGGTACTTCAGAGAATCGCGTCAGTTGCTTTGGTTCACATCGCAGCCCACGGAAGGGAGGAAACTGGAGAAATTGTTTTGGCTCCAGACCCCAGAAGGGGATCCAGGACTCTTACGGAGGAGGACTATATTTTGAAAATGTCTGATATACAAGCGGTGAAGCTGAGAGCAAGGCTAGTTGTGTTAAGTTGCTGCCATAGTGGTCAAGGACCGGTCTCGTCTGAGGGTGTGGTCGGTATGGTACGTGCCTTCTTGTTTGCTGGTGCTCGTTCCGTGCTGTCGACACTCTGGGCAATTGATGACGAAGCCACAATGATGTTTATGAAATCTTTCTACCAACAACTTGCAAGAGGAGAAAGTGCAAGTGTTGCTCTTCAGAGGGCCATGAGATGTCTTCGAGACTCCAACGATTATTCTGCTCCGAAGTACTGGGCTCCTTTTGTTCTGATGGGCGATGACGTTAAGATTGAATTGAAAAAGAGTCATTGAGCAAGTCGTAAGTGAAGATTTTTTTTTCTTGCTGTTCCAGTAACAAAAGGCTTAAGAAGAAAAGCTAGAACCATTCTTGTCAAATTCAGATAAAAGGAAAATGACAGACTTGATAATAAAAAGAATAAAAATATGTATAAAGTAAGGATGGGTTGGGTGGTAAGTGTTAAATTAATATGGATTCACTCAAGTAAATGTTATTCCTAACAGGCTACCAACACATTTCAAAAATCAATTGAACACTAGACATTGCTTAATGTTCTCAATTGTTAAATAGTTTAGGTCAGGGTGGATAAAACGTTTCCTAGTACGTTTTTCTACAGCACTAGCACCATCTGAAGAGAAATTCATAGCTTCATGAGAATATGTCTAACATCTCAATTGTTTTCATTTTGCTGTTTTTCATATTATTATCCGTGGCATCCTAAAATTTAACGCTTTGACGTTTAGTGTGTTTTTAAATTTTTGAATGAAAGGTTATTATGATTAATGTATTAATTGTTACTTTTTTTTACAAGGATGCGCTGAGAGTTTGATGTCAACACAACTGCTGAAGTAGCGTGTATATATCTGGATTTCCACAAAGAAAGCACTGCGTTATTCAATAGAGGAATGTTTCCAAAGGGACGTTTAGTAAGAACGCGTGTTTTCATTTTAGTCATTTTTCTCAGAAGATATTAGAGAGATTAGGAGTCACGCTCACGGCAAACGGCAAACGTCTGCAGATTCGAGTTGAGAATTTCTCAAAATAGAAAATATGCAGATAAAAAAAGCTCAAAACAATTCTTATGGATAAAACTAACGTGAAACTAACAACTTTTTTGCAGATTTAGTAGACAGTAAACGAGAAGTAAAGGGACAACTTGGTCACGTGGTACAAATCTACGTTTGCCGTTTGCCGTAAGGATGGCTTTTAACTCATTAATTCAAAAAGAAAAAACGAAACAAGTTAATGCTTAATGCGTGTCTTTATATCTGATACGATAAGACACGGCTAAATTTGAGGTCCAATTTTTTAGACTAAAATAACCCCAAATCTAAATATTAGTGCAAGAATGAGTTGATCGATCTATAGCAGAGATTTTGAAGCCTCGAGAAGCCGTTGAAAAATCTCGCAGTCGTGTATTATTGATTTAAAAACTTTCGGCTTCAACTCGAGTTTTTAAACCTCACAATACACTCTTTTTTTAAAAAACAGTACCAATAACATGAAATAAAAAACGTTTTAAATCAAAGGGCATACGGTACTTATCAATTTTAACTTAGGAAAAAGACAATTTGCGTGGGGAAAGTACTTAATGTTGTTTCCAAGTATTTCGTTACTCCCGCGAAACTGATTGAATTACAGAATAGATGATTGCCCCTTTTCTCGTAAACCTGCCATAACCGGCAAATTGTAATTCGGCAAAGGAAAATTGCGTTATAATTATAGTATTATTGATGATAATAATAATTACCATCATAATAATCTTGTTAATTCCTTTTCAGTAATTTTCTCTCGGCTTTAAAGCGAATGACTGAAACAAATAATTCAAATTAATATAACAGGGTTAAGAATCTCAACGGGAAGGAGACGAACCAATTAACTATTTGCAAGCGTGGCCGTGCTTTCAATAGAGTGATTTTCTATATAATCAGATTTTAAAATTTTAAGTCTGTACTGTAAGTATTTTGGGCATTCTGAACGTGAGTTTAGCAGGTCACTTCAGTAGTTTAAGGTCTGAGTTAAAAGGGTGTGTTTCGTATGATTGATCCCCGGTTACCCAGAACTAGTATTTTAAAAAAATGAATATGTTCATATCTTGTTGATCCTTATTGTGTAAATTGGTGGACAGTACAAAATGCAGACTGAAGACTGAGTTTAATTTGTATGGATAAATTATTAGGCAAGCGTATCATACAAAGAGTAAAAATTTTGCCTTTAATGTTTGGGAATGAATATGCTGGTAGTTATAGTAAGGTTTGGACGACACACTGAATAGCCTGAGCAGAGACAAGAGCGAGTGACCTGCTGGCGAATTGGACCGTCTTAGAATCATTAGAAAGACTTTTGACTTATCTTAAGAACCTTTTTTTTTTGGAAATGCGTTTCCAGATAGTCCTTTCACGCATGCAAACGAAGGAAAAAGGCTCAGAAATTTAATATGTGTCCGAAAACAAGATTTATTTTCCTTCTCTATTTTTCCACCACCAATTCCTTGTAGAGCTGAATCCGCTTCTGTCTCTGCATTTCTAGACTGTTTGTTCTGCCATTAAACTAGTGTTAACTCTTATTCTTGTTTCTTGATTACTGCGAGTCAATTTAATCATATAAACGTTTTCGTGTACTATTGCGTTAGTGGTCCAACAGCTATGATTGATTTAAACTTAAATATCCTAACAGTAGATCAGATTAGATCAATATTTTGGACGCTCGAATAACTCATATTAGTGTTTTGTCGTGATCCAGTGCTTGTAAAAGTAGGGCTTTTAATCAAACAGATCATTTCTCGTTAAAAACTCTTCGTGTACTATTGCGTTAGTGATCTAACAGCAATAGCTAATGTTAACGTAAATATCCAAACAGTGGATCAGATTAGATTAAGATTTTGGACGCTCCAATAACTTAATGATGTTTTGTTGTAATTCTTTTAGGTTGTAAAAGTTGGGCTTTTAGTGAAATAGATCAGTTCCAGATCACGTATACCGCAACGTCCTGAGATTTGGAGTTAGGAAATCACAGCAATCGTTCAAGCTATCAAAATTCTATTCCTCAGTTATTTAAAGAAGCTGCTTTAATTTAGGGACCATTAGAAAAAAAGGATAGGAGGTTGGGGGAAGGCAAACGCAAAAAAAATCATTTAAAGAAAAATGTCCCCACGCACGATGATCAAAAATAATGTTCGAGGAAGACAAACAGATTTCCATCTCAAGGGTAGAAAAAAAAACCTTCATCGACCTCCCAAAAATACCACCCAAACTCTTTGCTTTCCTAATGGTCCATCCGTTATACGTCATTACGTCGGCTTGTTAAAACTAACAGCTTCTACTTGATCCCAGCACGTTGCACGATACAATATTTAGTTTCTGGTGTACTGATTTGTAATATTGTATTAAACCTGAAGAAAACGAGATGTTACTGTGCTGCTGATCTCTCTGATGCCTTAACCATTCTAAAACAACTTCTCCTGGAACCTTGGGAAAGTCAATATTTGATTAACAAACCACTTTTCCAGCAGAGACGCTGAATATTTTCGATTCCAGGACGTTTTTCACGTCTTGCAAGACAAGGTTCTTAATCTGCCATCAGACACTCTACCTAGGTAACTGGGGTTTCCTTTTACATATTCAAGGGGAAAATCATTGGACATCGTTTACCCAAACGTCATAAAAAGTATAAAAGTACCAAACACCTATTTAATTCTATTTTCAAAAAGTGTCAAAGTAGTGGCCAATATGGCAGTGATTTTGAATGACGCCACAACCGTGTCACGGGTCTCTTGGCAGCCAAATGACTCAGTAAAACAAAAACGCGTTCAAACCAATTTTCGACATCCAGGGATGTACCTTTGAAACAGCAAAGGAAATTTTTGTCCATATTTATCAAAACTAGAATTTCATCTTTAATCCAAGCAATCTTGCCACTTTCAATTGAGGCAGCACCGATCTAGAAAGTCGATCGTCTCATATCGGATAGGTTTCTGTGCAACTCTTCGTCGCAGTGCGAACGGATAACGGGTATTCGAACCGTGGCGTAATAAAAGAGTAGGAGGGAGGACTGGAACCCAGAAAAACGGAAGTAAATATTAAGCGGAAGTGAGGATTGGGAATAATTTTGCCAATCCCTCTCGGCCAACTACTCCGACTCGTACCCAGTCGCTATTTATTTATCCCCGCGCGCCTCAATCTTCTCTCCAATCTCCAATCTTCTCTCATCCCAAAAACACATAAATAGTGAATGGGTGCCATTGTAGACATTAATAGATTTTCCTCTCCAGGCATGGGCAAAGTCAAGCTTAAGTACACACCTGGTTAATCGTGAAGCATGCACTACTGCAAATTTTAATCATATTTCCAAACATGGTCAATAAAATGTCAACCAGTACCTATTTGAACACCTATTGAATGAGATTTTGTGATATCTGAAATAATCAAATTGTTACTAGCCGAGCCGGAGGCTGACGCTAGCCGATAACACTTACGGAGACCTTGTTTATTCCGGACATCACAAAAAGCTAAACTAATCACACATTGTTTTGAAGAAAATAACAATACACCGTCGCACAGAATATAGTTGGACATTGCTCGATGTTGCAAATCATGCATTGCGTGCGCAAACTGAAGACAAGTCAGTTATCTGCTAGCAGATCTGAATTAACTAATCCCGAGGTTGCGCTGATTTTCAAATGACATTAACCGAAGGCTCTTAGCCAATGAGAAGGCATGTAGTGAGTTCAATTTATAATTATTTTATTTATATGTATATAAATTTAATTCTCGTTAACGGACTTGCAAGGAAAACAACAAATTCATGCACAGAGTTATTAATCATTATAATAAAAAAAAAAGGATGTTTGAGAAAATACGTGGGGACTGGAAAGACAAACTTGAAAATTTTAGCAAAAGAATTCAAGAGCAAGAAAACGTGACGTAGCTAGTCCTTGATTAAACCCCCACCAGTAGATGGGTGTGGGGAAGGAGCCTGGTCAAAAGGAAGGAGCCGCAAGGCAGCACGGGAGGTAACCATGAGAACCCGGTAAGCGGGAAATAACACGCATCGTCACACTGATAATGGGGAGCTTACGCAGCAGGACGGAAGAGAAAAGAAGACGGCAAACCTTTTGTGACAAACGTGACAATAATTTTGTTGAAGTAACTTTCCGCCAAACTTCACCTTTCTTTAAACAGATCTTTTTGTAAAAGACCAGAAAATATTAATGGTAAGTGAAGATCACGACAAAACTCGAAAGTAATAGCCCTGTAACGTTTGTCACACACAAGAGTTTTGCTGTCCTCTTATTCCTGCCATCCTGTGCGTAAACTCAATAATATCATAGGTGACAGATTACTCCTTAATTGTAGCGCGAAATTTCAGCGTTAATTTAAAATTTCACTTGTGAAATTACGTAATTTGCCATGGCAAAGTTCCCTACGTCTCAGTGGTGCCAACATAGCGTAGAAAATTCAAAATATTATGAATGAAGATGTCAGGGCAGGGCATTCCAAGACGCTTTAGAAAACCTGAACACACGAAAGAGCACATCAAGAACTATTCTAACGGGTATTTTGTCGCAATACTTGTGAACGTAAGCCAAATTTTAAACTCTAAACCTTTCAGTACCTGGAGTTCTCCATCACATAAATAAGATATGCCACATAAAATCACTCTTCCTAAGCTAAATTATTCTAACAATTAGTCAATAGGGCTGTGGATACTTTTGACCACATCTAGTGAGGACGTCACATTTACACCCGGAAGGACAAGTAAGGATGCCACTCTGCACCATTCTCTACAAGAACAAATAATTAACAATTATTGGAGGAGGGAGAGAAAAGTTGTGTTTCGTCAGTTACGATCAGTTACGAGCAAATCAATTATTGGTCTATGCCTAGGGCGGTAGCAAATAATTGATCTGTGAGACAATAAGAAACCACTATTTTATTTTTTTCAAACCTAGCTCACTAACTGTTTTTTCAGATTCAATCGGTACGCTTAATTTGTTTGCTTTGTAATTTACTCGATCCTGATGCCAAAACCCAAATTACACTTTCGGAAGTAGCGCATGTGCAGTCAAGTCCCAAGTCCTTTTTCCTGTCCCTGGGCATTTACAGTGCTTTATTTTAGCAGGAAAAGGTTTTCGCAAAACCCCCCGAAGCTCAAGAAGTGCATTTCAAGGCATTTCAGTGGGCTTGTGAAACAAGAGTTTCATTGGAATATTTTCTAGTTAAAGTTACATTATTTGTTGCCCATTTTCTCGTCTATGTTTTACTGAACAGCGCTTATTTGGGTATGGTTTCAAAGATCTTGTCCCCCTGCACAAGTTAAGTGTCAAAGTTTACAATGACCAAGCTCGTTCTCAGAGTACTCTCTCGTGCTTCAAGAAAGAAAGATTGTCTCTCGGAGCAAGAGAGAGCGAACACTCTGGAAGCGAGGTTGGACAATGACCGTTAAACTGATGACGTCACGAGTGGTAAAAGGGACGTGGTTACACACGGGCGTCCTCTAGCGGTTGAAGGGTGTGCAGAAAGTTCGCTCAATTTCTTTTAACGTGGCTGTAACCTTACCAGTAGTAGACAATGCGTTTGACCAAACAGGTCAGGACAAATGAGTTGCTCGATCAATCTAAAATGACAGCTCACCTTGTGTTGAGTATCTTTCATAATCGCGAACTCTTGTCGTCTTTTTTAAATTGTTTTTTAAGGCATTTTTGTAGTCGCCAAAAATTACTCTGTCTCGATATTACTTGTAAACATTTGTTGCTAACCATTTTCCGAGGCCTTCCCTTGCTCCATCCAAAGTGTCATCCAAAGTATAAATCTCGCAAACATTTTCGAAACTGAGCTCCACAGTGATAGATCATAGACAACGACCACTCATAGATGATGTTGTATTTTATGGAACATTGTATAGAAGAAAAAAGTCCTGAATAAATTTGAGAGGTCTCTTTAAAAAGCGAAGTAAACAGAATGAGACAAAATAAATACGAATTAAGAATTTCAATTCTCTTTATCTTTAAGCATTGTTTTATGTTACCTTTTTCCCCTTATCCCATACTTTTAATAACCTTAAATACTATGCTTGCCGCTTCCTCTGATAGAATTTTTTTTACTTATCACCCTTCGCAGGATTTTTTTTTTGTTTGGGGTGGGGGGGATTTTCACCCCAGCTCCGGTTATTTCTAATGGTCCGTCCCTTAGTACTGACAAAATCTCGGTCTCCTAGTCGTCCTCGTCTCAGAATCTAAAGCTCTCTGTTGTTTCGGGGAGAGGATCCACTGGTTTCGTGTATGAACGGAATATCAGACGGAAGGGTGTTTCAAAAGTTTGTTCCGATTTTTTCTTCGCTTAAATTTTTACTGACTATTGAAAAATACCTTTTGTAAAACTAAGCATGTTATTCATTATTCATTTAACATTCACTAACTGAAATATTAGCAACTAGAATATCGTCCATTATGTTTCCGTACATTTTCTAAGCGGTGAGGTATAGAATGTACGAGCTCCCAAAGCGTGTCTATATTCACATTTTTGCAGGCGAAGCGTAATCGCTGTCTTAACTCGTCCAGTGTTTTGGGGGCTGAATCTTTGTATGTTGTCTCATCAACGATAATCTAGATGGTCTCTAGAGTGTCATATCACGTGAGTTTGTCGGCTGGTCGTCCTTTGGTATAATTAAAGTTTGCAAATTCTTCTGATGCCATGCCTGCATGAAGTGTGCACCGCCTTTTTTATCTTCAAGGCTTTCCAACCTTTGTTGGTCACATATCTCCCTTCCGTTGTGCTCGAAACTTTGATATTGTTAAGTTGAAGCTTTTTTTTACCTTTCAGTCTTGTTGAATTATTACGCATATACTTACAGCTTTTTCGATAACATTTCTTACACAGTTTGTAAAACAACGGCTATTTACTCCTTGGAGTTTCCTTGGTTTGTCTTCTAACGTCTTTACTTTTGACCAGCTGTTCACTCTTTGTTCAGACATCTTCAACAATTTGGCATTTTTTTTTGACTAAATGCCCAGAATACCGTAAAAATAGATCCCTGAGCAGTAGCACAAACAGTGTACGCCTTCATTTTTGCGAAAGAGTAGAGAAAATAAAAGAAAGCGGCAAAAATACGAAAACAGAAAACCTACAAAATGGGCAGGAAAAATATTGCGGGAAAAAAACTCGCGTACGGGCACATTTTGAGCAAAAATTAAAAAATGTCATATTTTCTTCAACTTTTAGTTTGAAATTGCATTGAACAGTTATTTAAAAAAATTTCGTCCCTGAATCAGTTTACATTTGCCAAAAGAAGCATTAAATGCTTTGCGAAAATTAAAGTACAATTCACAATCGGAACGAACTTTTGAAACACCCTGTAAATGCGGTTTTAAAAATATCCGGATTTGTGTGGACGGGATGATAGTAGGGACTTTAAGATCCAACAACGCGACCGCAACGCGAACGTCGCTTAAAAACTGAATTTGCGTTCTTTCAGTCTTTATCGCGGTTATTCCTACCCACTTACTTTGTCGAATGTAAGCGAACCCTCCTCAATTTGAATTCCAAGGGACCATATCCAAGCTCAGAGAGAGAAATAAAATTTCGTCGTTACTTGTTTACGTTCTCCATAAAACTTAAAATTAGGCATCTTCACGTCGTAGTCGTGCTAAAACAGCAAAAAAATGTACAAAAAATTTGTGATGCACGTGCAAAGTTGTTGTTTTGCTTATTAAACCTATTTTTTTTTTCTATGTTCTCGTTGCGGTCACGTCGTTGGATCTTAAAGTCCCTAGTGTCAATCTACAAATACGACCAGAATCATTTCGTTTTTTTTACTGATTTCTTTCATATTTAATTCAGTAAATTCAGAAGCCTTAGTTTATATGAGAAAGCCAAATTCTTAGGGATTCGAAAAAAGGCCGTTTGCGCGATGACGTCATTTTACCGTACCAGATTCCTTCAGGGTTTTGCTTCCTTCTGCAAGTCAGGGCTTTTGTTATTTAAACCTCAGTGGAATTACCAAATTTAAATATGAGAAAAAAAATGAAATGAATTCATTTACTAGCAAAAACAAGTCATCGCGTAAACAGCCAATTAGACCCCGAGGCCCCAGTAACCTTGCAGCAGTACTGTTCAGAAGATATCCCTATGGGTCGCAGTGCTTTTGTTTTCGGGCTAGGTTCCAAACTTTGTTAGTTCATATTGTTTTCCCTAGACTACGAGTAGTCCCCCATTTTTCCTCAGGGATAGTAGAGCGAGCGAAACGCGAGCGCGCGTGAAAATCACCCCACGCAAGAAAGGCGACACGCGGCGTGGAGAGAGAAGAAAAAAATAGTAGGTTCGGCTAGAGCCCTTTTTCGATGGTAAGGTCACCTTCCTAGCTAAGTCAACTTTTCCCCAAGTAAACACTTGGCTTGCCCAACCGGCTCAACTCGGTTAAAGCGAGCCAGAGGATGCAAGAGCGCTGTTTTCAGCTAGGGCAAAAGAGTCAACTGATTCTCATATAAACGCTTGCTTAAGTTGACTCGGGCTGGGAGGGTGACCCCGGGAAACTTTTTCTCTATATAAACGGGGCCTCATTCGCATGTTTTCTTGATATAGGTTCAATAAACAAAACCATAACTCTGCACGTGCATCACACGGTTTTGTAAATTTATTCGCCGTCACTACGTTATATAGCCGGACATAAGTACCCGAAAACAAATTTATTTTTCTCTATTTACACTTTGATGTCAGTGCTACCTAAATTGACCAACTTAGCCAATTAAGATAACCCCCACAAATTTTAAAAGTACGCCAAATGACGTTTCGCTACCGTCGCCTCCCTAATGTCAGGCGTATTAAATCTCGAGCAACTGACGTTTAGTCAGAGTCAATCTCTGTATTTTGAACGCCATACGTGAGTAGTTAGGTCTCACGTTAGGTTGTCTGCTTTGGACTAGAAAAGGTACCAGGACGATCGAGAAACGTACCCCACGTGGTTTTGAACCCGGCGGGCTAAAATTGACTGGAGACCTCCGAGACGAAAATACTGGTCACCTGGAGCGAAAGGCGACGGGAAGAAGAGATAGGCTGGGAACGAGATTGATTTACAGTTTGATGTTCCTGTATAATAATAGCCTCCGATCATACTCTCCCTAAAAAAATGTAAAACGCCTGTTTAAAAAAAGACGATGAAACATGAGAAACTATAGCTTTACAGTATATCCTTGTTTCTGTTTTCGTCTTTTGTGGCTATGATTTGTATTTTTGGATTCTGTTTCAGTTTTGCGGTTTAATTTTGTATTTTTTTTTAGTGTGTTTCCTGTTGGGGATGCTTATTTCCGTTTTGGGATTTGTGTTTCTGTTTTCTGGTAGTGTTTTTCCGTTTTGGGTTTCCGTTTTGTCTTATGTCCTTCTGTTTTGGGTTTGTTCTCTGCTATTTTTGTTGCTGTTGTTGTTGTCTTGTGGTTTTTTTGTTTCTATCAGCCACCCTATATATTTGACAGTCCTCTGCATTTAAATCCAACCACTGGAGAACACTTCAAAACTCCGTCGAAAATTTCTTCACTGAGATCAAATCGTCCAGGTAGGAAATAATCTCCTTTAACTTGGAATTTGTCTAATCAGATATTTCTGCAAGGTTTATTTTGATTTCCTGCTGTAGTTTTTTCCCTCTCCTTTTTACTTAGAAATAATTAATAATAAGTTTAGACCGGTTTGCGACCGCGAAGCAAAGTATGTTTGTTCCACGTTAAGCAAAACGTCCGACTAGAATATTGTTTTCGCCGATTTGTGTTTCTCTCCCTTCTTTGTCTCCCTTTTCCGCTACTCTCTTCTACGTCTTTTCCATCCCTCCCCCGCCTCCTAACCCCCCACCCCTACCCCTCCTCACACAAGCAACGCCGGATATTCAGGATAATTTGTGTTAAATGCGGATCTCTCATGTTGTAGACGTCACAGATTTATAATAATTTTCATTTTTATTACAATAGCTAACGAAGAAAGCCCTGCTTTGTGCATAAATTTGTGAAACTAAGTCTTGCATCAATTAATAAGAAACTGAGGTCACGAACTTATTCAGTCAAGACATCTTTCCTCAAACAGCTGCCTTTTAAAGTTTTCAGTGTTCATTGGGACTGTGTGAGCTGCCAGAAAGGTTTTCAGGAAAAGTACTATTTATAAATTAAATCGTTTTTATTTTTGCTCTATGTAAGAGGGTCTCAATGGGGTGGTGACCTTTACGGTTATCGGCTAAAATTTTGGCTCTTTTACGGCTATCGGTTAATTTTTTTCAGTTACGGTTAACGAAAAAGTTAAAAATTAACTTCTTTTGTTTCAAAAAATTAAATATTAATTAACCTGTATTTTTTTGAATAAAGGTCTTCGGATCATCTCGGGATGAAATAAGCTATTCTTTTGAAAAATTTTAACATTTGATAGATCATACTTTTTATAAAGTATTCCACTTCTAATATTATCTTACACTTAGAAATGTCAATAGTCAATTTAAAAATAATCTTTGTGAAAAAGCAAAAGCAGACACGCGAACGCCAACTCAAGAGGGTCTCAATGGGGTGGTGGCTTTTACGGTTATCGGCTAAAATTTTGGCTCTTTTACGGCTATCGGTTAATTTTTTTCAGTTACGGTTAACAAAAAAGTTAAAAATTAACTTCTTTTGTTTCAAAAAGTTAAATATTAATTAACCTGTATTTTTTGTATCTTTAAATCAAAATAAAGGTCTTCGGATCATCTCGGTATGAAATAACCTATATTCCTTTGAAAGATTTTAACATTTGATAGATCATACTTTTTTTAAAGTATTCCACTTCTCATATTATTTTACCCATAGAAATGTCAATAGTCAATTTGAAAATAATCTTTGTGAAAAAGCAAAAGCAGACACGCGAACGCCCAACTCAAGACCCGAGCACGACATTCATTATAACAGAAATGGCCGTTTACACACTAGAGACGGATTATACGTGTGAGACGGGTTATCCGTTTGATGATTCGCCGTGTCAGATAGGTAATACGTCTTAATTGGAAAATGGAATAGTTTTAATTTTGAAGGAGCAATCCGCCTGGCTTTTGCAGACGGGACTATCCGTTCCAGATAGCCTGTGTACAGCCACCCCCTCCCCTCAGAAAAAGTCGGAGAAGGGGTTTCTGTGGGGAGGGCGCGACTGTAGACAGGCGAGTCTCAGACGGATAATCCATTTCTAGCTCTAGTGTGAAAAGGGCCAATAACAAAATTCCCGTGTCCCGTGTTTTTAATGATAGCGAAGGACTGTACGGAACGACTGTTTGCCGTTGCCTTGTCCGTAGACCTCATTATTCCGCGCGGCTTATGCGTTTCGGGTCACGTGGTCCGAGCGAGTTCGCCACAGAAATGCCTTGGCCGAGATTGCGTGGGAAGACGCAGGACAGGGACTAGGCATGTCAATGTCTACCGTAGCGTCAGAGAAAAACAGGGAAATGTTGTTTATCGACAACGTGTTTCACAAACAGTGACATCTCTGCGTGTTGTTTCACTAGTATTCCAGGGCACGACCTCCTGAAAATCGCAAATATTAATCCCCAGCAAGAAGCCACATTTTTGCTATGCAAAAGATTAGTTCCCCGGGAGAGCGGCGGAAATGGAGCCTAGGTCTTGGTCAACACCCAAAAGGCGCTTCACCTAACGTGCGTACGGAGTCACACTAGCTGGAAAATAAAAACGCAACCATAAGTGAGTTTAGTACCTTCATTAAAAGTAGCAAATCTAGGGAACAATTTCTATTACGGTTAACTTTTTTTATCCTATTTACGACTAACGGTTAAAATTTTTCAATTTTTACGACTATCGACTAAATTTTTGGCCGTTTTACGCCTATCGGTTAACCCCATTGAGACCCTCAACTCAAGGCCGGGGCGCGACGTTCATTATAACAGAAATGGCCGTTTTCACACTAGAAAAGGATTATTCGTGTGAGACGGGTTATCCGTTTGATGATTCGCGTCAGATAGGTAATACGTCTTAATTTGAAAATGGAATAGTTTTAATTTTGAATGAACAATCTGCCTGACTTTTGAAGACGGGATTATCCGTTCCAGATAGCCTGTGTACAGCCGCCCCCTCCACTCAGAAAATTTCGGAGAAGGGGTGTCTGTGGGGAGGACGCGACTGTACACAGGCTAGTCTCAGACAGATGATCCATTTCTAGCTCTAGTGTGAAAACGGCCAATCACAAAATTTCCGTGTCCAGTGTTTTTAACGATATGGAAGGACTGTACGGAACGACTGTCTGCAGTTACCTTGTCCGTAGGCCGCATTATTCCGTGCGGCTAATGTGTTTCGGGTCACGTGGTCCGAGCGAGCCACCGAAATGCCTTGACCGAGATTGCGTGGGAAGACGCCGTACAGGGACTAGGCATGGCAATGTCTACCGTAGCGTCAGAGAAAATCAGGGAAATGTTGTTTATCGGCAACGTGTTTACAAACAGTGACATCTCTGCTTGTTGTTTCATTAGTGTTTCGAGGGCACGACCGACGGAAAATTGCAAATATTAATCCCCAGCAAGAAGCCACACTTTCGCTATGGAAAAAATTAGTTCCCCGAGAGAGCGCCGGATGGAGCCTAGGTCTTGGTTAAGGCGCTTCGCCTAACGTGCGTACAGAATCACACTAGCCGGGAAATAAAAAACGGAACCATAAGTGAGTTTAGTACCTTCCTTGAAAGTGGCAAATCTAGGAAACACTGTCTTTTACGGTTAACTCTTTTTTACCCTATTTACGGCTATCGGCTAAATTTTTGACCGTTTTACGCCTATCGGTTAACCCCATTGAGACCTTCATGTAAGGCAAACAATTTAAAATTTGTTGTGGTTTGCTAGTTTGTGGTCTCTCTGAAATTTGCATGTAATGTTATTGTCGCCGGGCAGCGGACACATTTTTTGAACTTTGACTTATTATTATAAAAACACAAAACAATAAAAAACGTAAGAAGGCAGTGAGAAGGATCAATTGAAACACGCGACTAATAAACGCCCACAATAAAACCAGACCCGAGATACCGTTGTGAAATTTTTAATTGAAAACCAATGACAAAAAGAGTAAAATACACAGCGATTTGAAAGGGATGAAAAATTAATTATCTTCTTTGTTCTCCTCTTTAGAGGGGGAATAAAAATTGGTCGCAACGTCTTCGCTTTTTTGTGTGTAATTGCTAACACAAACGTGACACCGAAGAAATCCCTCTTTGATGTAATTACTCTTCTCGGGGATCTGGTGATCGCATATCGGACAAATCTTGTAGTAATCGCGCCAAAAGCAGTTAGGACATTTCATGATCAATGTTCCGTACACTTTAGAATTCTCACAATGTTTACAGGGATTTTCAGACTGAAAAGTGGTGGACGTTTCAAGGCTACTACTTTCTGTTTCCTGACTGTGGTCGCTTTCAGTGTCGTTGTAGCTCTCTTGGCAGTCATCTTCAACACCATTCTCAGAAGCCACTTCCTCCTCCTCCTTCTCATCCTTAAATATCCAATGAACCCTCCGCATTATTACTGTCGTTATCGGAAGTATTTTCTGCATTTCGCTAGCCTTTTTCCTTTTCTATTAAATCGTTTAGCAACTTTTTGTTCTTGATTAAACCTATATCGACTCCTAACTCTGCAAGTCCATCTAGAAAAGTATTCAGCGCACGAGGCTTGGTAACGTCATTGTTGTGTGGGGGTAGTACATCATACTCAACAAGCTCGGCGATGTTTGTGACAGGAATTATATGTTTATTTCGAAGTAATTGTCCGCGGGGAGGCCAGAAATATTGTCTTATAACACCAATATTCAGAAATTGTCAAAAAAATTCCGGGTAAGCGTCAGTTGGAGTAAATCTAGAAAGAAAGGAGTGGAAAGTTCTGTCATGTCTTATCTGTCTAATGGCAACATACAGTGTATTCTAAGACTTCAAATGTATTAATGAAAATTATTTTTGTTTTACTCCACCTCAACGCTCCTCAAAGAGACCTTACTGCCAAGAAACAGTTCCACTTTGAATACTAAAACTTGGAAATGGCAGAAAGAATACTACAAGATATAGCTGAACAAAACAAGCGTCTTACAATAGCGCAAATCAATAAAAACACGGAAGAGAAAGCAGAAGCCTACCACAATCTAGGCAGAGCTTATTTCTTACTCAAGGACTTCCATCAAGCAATAGAGTACCTCAAGCAATACCTGAGCATTGCTGAGGAAGTCGGTAACAGAGCAGGTCTAGGACGTGCCTATGGAATTCTCGGCTGTGCTTATGGATCCCTCGGTGACTCCAAACGAGCAATAGAGTACACCGATAAATGCTTCATCATTGCCAAGGAAGTTGGTGACAGGGCCGGTGAAGGATGCACGTGTAAACACGTTGCCGATAAACAACATTTCCCTGATTTTCTCTGACGCTACGGTAGACATTGCCATGCCTAGTCCCTGTACGGCGTCTTCCCACGCAATCTCGGTCAAGGCATTTCGGTGGCTCGCTCGGACCACGTGACCCGAAACACATTAGCCGCACGGAATAATGCGGCCTACGGACAAGGCAACTGCAGACAGTCGTTCCGTACAGTCCTTCCATATCGTTAAAAACACTGGACACGGAAATTTTGTGATTGGCCGTTTTCACACTAGAGCTAGAAATGGATCATCTGTCTGAGACTAGCCTGTGTACAGTCGCGTCCTCCCCACAGACACCCCTTCTCCGAAATTTTCTGAGTGGAGGGGGCGGCTGTACACAGGCTATCTGGAACGGATAATCCCGTCTTCAAAAGTCAGGCAGATTGTTCATTCAAAATTAAAACTATTCCATTTTCAAATTAAGACGTATTACCTATCTGACGCGAATCATCAAACGGATAACCCGTCTCACACGAATAATCCTTTTCTAGTGTGAAAACGGCCATTTCTGTTATAATGAACGTCGCGCCCCGGCCTTGAGTTGAGGGTCTCAATGGGGTTAACCGATAGGCGTAAAACGGCCAAAAATTTAGTCGATAGTCGTAAAAATTGAAAAATTTTAACCGTTAGTCGTAAATAGGATAAAAAAAGTTAACCGTAATAGAAATTGTTCCCTAGATTTGCTACTTTTAATGAAGGTACTAAACTCACTTATGGTTGCGTTTTTATTTTCCAGCTAGTGTGACTCCGTACGCACGTTAGGTGAAGCGCCTTTTGGGTGTTGACCAAGACCTAGGCTCCATTTCCGCCGCTCTCCCGGGGAACTAATCTTTTGCATAGCAAAAATGTGGCTTCTTGCTGGGGATTAATATTTGCGATTTTCAGGAGGTCGTGCCCTGGAATACTAGTGAAACAACACGCAGAGATGTCACTGTTTGTGAAACACGTTGTCGATAAACAACATTTCCCTGTTTTTCTCTGACGCTACGGTAGACATTGACATGCCTAGTCCCTGTACTGCGTCTTCCCACGCAATCTCGGCCAAGGCATGATCAAAAAAGCTGTTCGAGGAGGAAAAATAGATTTCCACCTCAGGAGTAAAGAGAAAACTTTCATAGACCTCCCAAAAATTCAACCCAGCTCCTTTACTTTCCTAATGGTTCATCCATTATACCGCCCCATGTAACGGAATCCGGAATCTGGGAAAAAATTTGCATGTGGAATCCGGAATCCTGGGCTTTGGAGTCCGGAGTACAGCTTAAAGAATCCGTAATCCCACTAGCGATAGGAATTGAGAATCCAAGTTCCACTGACAAAGACTGGAATCGAGTACCTTGAATCCGGAATCCGTGACGTGGAATCGAGAATCCAAGACTATCTTGGATTGCCTTACGTGGGGTGACTTATAGGTCGGCTTGTTGAACTGCTTCTACTTAATCCCAACACGTAGCACGATACAATATTTAGTTTCTGATGTTACCTTAAGAGAAGTAATGTTGTATTAAACCTGAAGAAAACGAGATGTTTATTGTGATTGTTGATCTCTTCGATCCCTTGAATTGAAATAGTCAATGTTTGATTATCAAACCACTCCCCCCTTAAAGGCGCTAAACATTTTCGATTCTAGGACGTTTTTTACATATTTTAAGGCAAGTTTCTGGTTCTGTCATCATCCCCCTGGGTAAGTCGGTTTTCAAGCAACAAAACCCAACTTTCAAGCAGAAGTTTGATGAAAACCATTTGACCTCGTTTCGCCATACAACGTCATAAGAAGCATAAAGGCACCAAAAACTCATTCCATTATATTTTCAAAAGTACCATGGTAGTGGCCCACAACTGTGTCACGGGTCTCTTGGCAGCCAAATGACTCAGTAAAACAAAAACGTGTTCAAACCAATTTTCGACATCCAGGGATGTACCTTTGAAACAGCAAAGGAAACTTTTGTCCATATTTATCAAAACTAGAATTTCATCGTTAATCCAAGCAATCTTGCCACTTTCAATTGAAGCAGCACCGATCTAGAAAGTGGATCGTCTCATATCGGATAGGTTTCTGTGCAACTCTTCGTCGAGTCTTCGTCGCAGTGTGAACGGGTAACGGGTTTTCGAACCGTGGCGTTAATAAAATAGTAGGAGGGAGGACTGGAACCCAGAAAGACGGAAGTAAATATTAAGCGGAAGTGAGAATTGGGAATAATTTTGCCATTCCCTCTCGGCCAACTACTCCGACTCGTACCCAGTCGCTATTTATTTATCCCTGCCCGCCTAAATCTTCTCTTCAATCTTCAATCTTCTCTCACCCCAAAAATACATAAATAGTGAATGGGTGCGATTGTAGACATTTATAGATTTTCGTCTCCAGGCATGGGCAAAGTCAAGTTTAACTACACTACTGGTCATTCGTGAAGCATGCACTCCTGCAAATTTTAATCATATTTCCAAACATGGTCATGTTAACCAGTGCCTATATTGAACATCTATTGAAAATCACTTTTCCTAAGCTAACTTATTCTAACAATTGGTCAATAGGGCTGTGGATACTTTTGACCACATCTAGTGAGGACGTCACATTTACACCCGGAAGGACAAGTAAGGATGCCACTCTGCACCATTCTCTACAAGAACAAATAATTAACAATTATTGGAGGAGAGAGAGAAAAGTTATGTGTTTCGTCAGTTACGAGCAGTTACGAGCAAATCAATTATTGGTCGATGCCGAGGGCGGTAGCAAATAATTGATCTGTGAGACAATAAGAAACCACTATTTTATTTTTTCAAACCGAGCTCACTAATTGTTTTATCATTCAGTCGGTACGCTTAATTTGTTTGCTTTGTAATTTACTCGATCCTAATGCGAAACCCAAATTACACTTTCGGAGTTAGCGCATGCGCAGTCAAGTCCCAAGTCCTTTTTTCTGTTCCTGGGCATTTACAGTGCTTTATTTTAGCAGGAAGAGGTTATTGCAAAACCCCCGAAGCTCAAGAAGTGCATTTCAAGGCATTTGAGTGCGCTTGTGAAACAAGAGTTTCATTGGAATTTTTCTAGTTAAAGTTACATTATTTGTTACCCATTTTCTCGTCTATGTTTCACTGAACGGCGCTTATTTGGGTATTGTTTCAAAGATCTTGTCCCCCTGCACAAGTTAAGTGTCAAAGTTGACAATGACCAAGCTCGTTCCCAGAGTACTCTCTCGTGCTTCAAGAAAGAAAGATTGTCTCTCGGAGCAAGAGAGAGCGAACACTCTGGAAGCGAGGTTGGACAATGACCGTTAAACTGATGACATCACGAGTGGTAAAAGGGACGTGGTTACACACGGGCGTCTTCTGGCGGTTGAAGGGTGTGCAGAAATTTCGCTCAATTTCTTTTAACTTGGCTGTAACCTTACCAGTAGTAGACAATGCATTTGACAAAACAGGTCAGGACAAATGAGTTGCTCGATAAATCTAAAATGACGGCTCACCTTGTGTTGAGTATCTATCATAATCGCGAACTCTTGTTGTCTTTTTTAAATTGTTTTTTAAGGCATTTTTGTAGTCGTCAAAAATTACTCTGTCTCGATATTACTTGTAAACATTTGTTGCTAACCATTTTCCGAGGCCTTCCCTTGCTCCATCCAAAGTGTCATCCGAGGTATAAATCTCGCAAACATTTTCAAAACTGAGCGCCACAGTGATAGATCATAGACAACGACCACTCATAGAAGACGTTGTATTTTATGGAACATTGTATAGAAGAAAAAAGTCCTGAATAAATTTGAGAGGCCTCTTTAAAAAGCGAAGTAAACAGAATGAGACAAAATAAATACGAATTAAGAATTTCAATTCTCTTTATCTTTAAGCATTGTTTTATGTTACCTTTTTCCCCTTATCCCATACTTTTAATAACCTTGAATACTTCTTGTCGCTTCCTCTGATATAATTTTTTTTTACTTATCACCCTTCGCAGGATTTTTTTTTTGTTTGGGGGGGAGGGGGATTTTCACCCCACCTCCGGTTATTTCTAATGGTCCGTCCCTTAGTACTGACAAAATCTCGTTCTCCTAGTCGTCCTCGTCTTAGAATCTAAAGCTCTCTGTTGTTTCGGTGAGAGGATCCACTGGTTTCGTGTGTGAACGGAATACCAGACGGAAGGGTGTTTCAAACTGAAGTTCATTCCGATTTTTTCTTCGCTAAAATTTCACTGACTATTGAAAATTACCTTTTGCAAAACTAAGCATGTTATTCATTATTCATTTAACATTCACTAACTGAAATATAGCAACTAAAATATCGTCCATTACGTTTCCGTACATTTTCTAAGCGGTGAGGTATAGAATGTACGAGCTCCCAAAGCGTGTCTATATTCACATTTTGACAGGCGAAGCGTAACGCTGTCTTAGCTCGTCCAGTGTTTTGGGGGCTGAATCTTTGTATGTTGTCTCATCAACGATAATCCAGATGGTCTCTAGAGTGTTCATATCACGTGAGTTTGCCGGCTGGTCGTCCTTTGGTATAATTAAAGTTTGAAAATTCTTCTGATGCCATGCCTGTATGAAGTGTGCACCGACTTTTTTCTCTTCAAGGCTTTCCAACCTTTGTTGGTCACATATCTCCCTACCGTTGTGCTCGAAACTTCGATATTGTTAAGTTGAAGCTTTTTTTTACCTTTCAGTCTTGTTGAATTATTACGCATATACTTACAGCTTTTTCGATGACATTCCTTACACAGTTTGTAAAACAACGGCCATTTACTCCTTGGAGTTTCCTTGGTTTGTCTTCTAACGTCTTTACTTTTGACCACCTGTTCACTCATCGTTCAGACGTCTTCAACAATTTGGCAATTTCTTTGACTAAATGCCCAGAATTCCGTAAAAATAGATGCCTGAGCAGTAGCCCAAACAGTGTACGCCTTCATTTTCGCGAAAGAGTAGAGAAAATAAAAGAAAACGGGAGAAATACGAAAACAGAAAACCTACAAAATGGGCAGGAAAAATATTGCGGGAAAAAAACTCGTGTACGGGCACATTTTGAGCAAAAATTAAGAAATGTCATATTTTATTCAAATTTTAGTTTGAAATTGCATTGAACAGTTATTTAAAAAAATTCCGTACCTGAATCAGTTTACATTTGCCAAAAGAAGCATTAAATGCTTTGGGAAAAGTAGAATTTACCAACTGTTGAAACACCCTGTAAATGCGGTTTCAAAAATATCCGGATTTGTGTGGACGGGCCTTTTCATGATAGTAGGGACTTTAAGATCCAACAACGCGACCGCAACGAGAATGTCGCTTAAAAACTGAATTTGCGTTCTTTCAGTCTTTATCGCGGTTATGCCTACCCACTTACTTTGTCGAATGTAAGCGAACCCTCCTCAATTTGAATTCCAAGGGACCATATCCAAGCTCAGAGAGAGAAATAAGATTTCGTCGTTACTTGTTTACGTTCTCCATAAAACGTGAAATTAGGCATCTTCACATCGTAGTCGTGCTAAAACAGCAAAAAAATGTACAAAAATTTGTGATGCACGTGTAAAGTTGTTGTTTTGCTTATTAAACCTTTTTTTTTTTACGTTCTCGTTGCGGTCACGTCGTTGGATCTTAAAGTCCCTAGTGTCAATCTACAAAAACGACCAGAATCATTTCGTTTTTTTTTTTACTGATTTCTTTCATATCTAATTCGGTAAATTCAGAAGCCTTAGTTTATATGAGAAAGCCAAATTCTGAGGGATTCGAAAAAAGGCCGTTTGCGCGATGACGTCATTTTACAATACCAGATTCCATCAGGGTTTTGCTTCCTTCTGCAAGTTAGGGCTTTTGTTATTTAAACCTCAGTGGAATTACCAAATTTAAATATGAGAGAAAAAATGAAATCAATTCCTTTACTAGCAAAAACAAGTCATCGCGTAAACAGCCAATTAGACCCCGAGGCCCCAGTAGCCTTGCAGCAGTACTGTTCAGAAGATATCCCTATGGGTCGCAGTGCTTTTGTTTTCGGGCTAGGTTCCAAACTTTGTTAGTTCATATCGTTTTCCCTAGACTACGAGTAGTTCCCCATTTTCCCTCAGGGATAGTAGAGCGAGCGAAACGCGAGCGCGCGTGAAAATCACCCCACGAAGAAAGGCGACACGCGGCGAGGAGAGAGAAGAAAAAAATAGTGGGTTCGGCTAGAGCCCTTTTTCGATGGTAAGGTCACCTTCCTAGCTAAGTCAACTTTTCTCCAAGTAAACACTTGGCTTGCCCAGCCGGCTCAACTCGGTTAAAGCGAGCCAGAGGATGCGAGAGCGCTGTTTTCAGCTAGGGCAAAAGGGTCAACTGATTCTCATATAAACGCTTGCTTAAGTTAACTCGGGCAGGGAGGGTGACCCCGGGAAACTTTTTCTCTATACAAACGGGGCCTCATTCGCATGTTTTCTTGATATAGGTTCAATAAACAAAACCATAACTCTGCACGTGCATCACACGGTTTTGTAAATTTATTCGCCGTCACTACGTTATATAGCCGGACATAAGTACCCGAAAACAAATTTATTTTTCTCTATTTACACTTTGATGTCAGTGCTACCTAAATTGACCAACTTAGCCAATTAAGATAACCCCCACAAATTTTAAAAGTACCCCAAATAGCTTTATAAATGACGTTTCGCTACCGTCGCCTCCCTAATGTCGGGCGTATTAAATCTCGAGCAACTGACGTTCAGTCAGAGTCAATCTCTGTATTTTGAACGCCATACGTTAGTAGTTAGGTCTAACGTTAAGTTGTCTGCTTTGGACTAGAAATTAAAAGGTACCAGAACGATCGAGAAACGTACCCCAGGTGGTTTTGAACCCGGCGGGCTAAAATTGACTGGAGACCTCCAAGACGAAAATACCGGTCACCTGGAGCGAAAGGCGACGGGAAGAAGAGATAGGCTTGGAACGAGATTGATTTACAGTTTGATGTTCCTGTATAATAATAGCCTCCGATCATACTCTCCCTAAAAAAACGTAAAACACCTGTTTAAAAAAAGACGATGAAACATGAGAAACTATAGCTTTACACTATTTCCTTGTTTCTGTTTTCGTCTTTTGTGGGTATGATTTGTATTTTTGGATTCTGTTTCAGTTTTGCGGTTTAATTTAGTATTTTTTTGAGTGTGTTTCCTGTTGGGGATGCTTATTTCCGTTTTGGGATTTGTGTTTCTGTTTTCTGGTAGTGTTTTTCCGTTTTGGGTTTCTGTTTTGTCTTATGCCTTTCTGTTTTGGGTTTGTTCTCTGCTATTTTTGTTGCTGTTGTTGTTTTCTTGTGGTTTTTTTTTTCTATCAGCCATCCTATATATTTGACAGTCCTCTGCATTTAAATCCAACCACTGGAGAACACTTCAAAACTCCGTCGAAAATTTCTTCACTGAGATCAAATCGTCCAGGTAAGAAATAATCGGATCATTATCAGCAGCTGGCCAAATGGTGTTATATAAATTTAATAAATAAAAATACGTAACTACGTAAATTTATATAACAAGCTAAAAATATTTATCAGCGGCTGGCATAATGAAAACAAACAGCATTAGATAATTTTTTAATAAAAATACATAACTTTAAATTAAAATAAATCGTTCTAAATCTATAATGTTAAATCGAAAATTAAATTAAATCGGTTTAAGAATTAGTCGTTAAATCTATTTAAGCTTAAATCGATTTAAGACTTAGTCGTTTATTTCTTAAATCGATATAAGCTTAAATCGATTTAAGACATAGTCGTTAAATCGATTTAAGCTTACATCGATTTAAGACTAGTCTATTTCTTAAATCGATTTAAGCTTTAAATCGTTTTAGTATATTTCTTAAATCGATATAAGCTTAAATCGTTTTAAGACTTAGTCGTTAAATCTATTTAAGCTTATATCGATATAAGCTTAAATCGATTTTAGACTTAGTATAAGCTTAAATCGATTTAAGACTTAGTATATTTCTTAAATCGATTTAACCTTAAATCGATTTAAGCTTTAAATCGTTTTAAGACTTAGTCGTTAAATCTATTTAAGCTTAAATCGATATAAGCTTAAATCGTTTTAAGACTTAGTCGTTAAATCTATTTAAGCTTAAATCGATAAAAGCTTAAATCGTTTTAAGACTTAGTCGTTTATTTCTTAAATCGATATAAGCTTAAATCGTTTTAAGACTTAGAGACTTTTAAGACTTATTTACAGTTAAATCGATTTAAGACTTAGTCGTTAAATAATCAATTTAAGCTTAAATCGATTTAAGATTTCGTTGAATTTGGTTAAATTTAGTTTTAATTTAAGGCTGAGTATATTTATAGTTAAATCGATTGTTTGTTATTTATTAAATTTATATAATACCCTATGCCCAGCTGCTGATAATGATCCAAATAATCTCCTTTAACTTGGAATTTGTCTAATCAGATATTTCTGCAAGGTTTATTTTTCATTTTTTTTTTTTTAACAACAACAATGTATTTATTTAAAGAAATATAAAGTTTACAATACTTCATGTCCTGCAAATAGCTACAATGCTAATCTAGGCAGGACAAGTAGTTTTTTCCCTCTCCTTTCTACTTAGAAATAATTAATAATAAGTTTAGACCGGTTTGCGACCTCGGAGCAAAGTATGTTTGTTCCATGTTAAGCAAAACGTCCGACTAGAATATTGTTTTAGCCGATTTGTGTTTCTCTCCCTTCTTTGTCTCCCTTTTCCGCTACTCTCTTCTACGTCTTTTCCATCCCTCCCCCGCCTCCAAACCCCCAACCCCTACCCCTCCTCACACAAGCAACGCCGGACATTCAGGATAGTTTGTGTTAAATGTGGATCTCTCATGTTGTAGACGTCACAGATTTATAATAATTTTCATTTTTATTACAATAGCTAACGAAGAAAGCCCTGCTTTGTGCATAAATTTTTGAAACTAAGTCCTTCATCGATTAATAAGAATTGAGGTCACGAACTTATTTAGTCAAGACATCTTTCCTCAAACAGCTGCCTTTTAAACTTTTCAATATTCATTGGGACTAGGTGAATTGTACTGCCAGAAAGGTTTTCAGGAATATTACTATTTATAAATTAAATCGCTTTTATTTCTGCTCTATGTAAGGCAAACAATTTAAAATTTGTTGTGGTTTGCTAGTTTGTGGTCTCTCTGAAATTTACATGTAATGTTATTGTCGCCGGGCAGCGGAGTCATGTTTTTAAGTTTGACTTATTATTATAAAAACACAAAACAATAAAAAAACGTAAGAAGGGTCAATTAAAACACGCCACTAATAACCGCTCACAATAAAACCAGACACGAGATACCGTTTTAAAAACCTTATTGAAAACCAATGACAAAAAGAGTCAAATACACAGCGATTTGAAAGGGATGAAAAATTAATTATCTTCTTCGTTCTCCTCTTTAGAGGGGGAATAAAATTTGGTTTCTAACGTCTTCGCTTTTTTGTGTGTAATTGCTCCGCAATCGTGACACCGAAGAAAGCCCTCTTTAATGTAATTTCTCTCCTCGGGGATCTGGTGATCGCATATCGGACAAATCTTGTAGTAATCGTGCCAAAAGCAGTTAGGACATTTCATGATCAATGTTCCGTACACTTTAGAATTCTCACAATGTTCACAGGGATTTTCAGAGTGAAAGGTGGTGGACGTTTCAAGGCTACTACTTTCTGTTTCCTGACTGTGGTCGTTTTTCAGTGTCGTTGTAGCTCCCTTGGGAGTCAAATTCAACACCATTCTAAGAAGCCACTTTCTTCTCCTCCTCCTCCTCCTCCTCCTCCTCATCCTTCCCCCTCCGAATTTTCAATATCCAATGAACCCTCCTTATTATTACTCTCATTATAGGAAGTATTTTCTGCATTTCGCTAGCCTTTTTCGTTTTCTATTAAATCGCTTAGCAACTCTTTGTTCTTAAGAGCGACTGTCTGTAAATATCGACCAAAATCGTCTTTTTGTGGCACAAGTTCAAAATTCGAATTTCGCTCATTTTTGGCTCATCGATAACCCTTAATGAGTAATGAAACATGCTGTAGTTAGTTTTCCCAAATAACGTATTCTTTTGTTAAAATTCGAGAAAACTCATTTTGCCCGTTCGGAGCTCAAAATCCACTTCCGGTAAAACGAAATTTTACACAAATTTCACTGACTCGTACGTCAAACTACAAAGATTTGGCAGCCTTTGAAGAACACGAATAGTTTTTATGACTCTTTCTTTCTCATAAGACGATAAATTTGTGAAAGCTGTAATAAGTTTGTGGCCAAGAAGGTATTGTTAAAAATAGGCCCCTTTTGACAATTTCACCGGTTCAAAATTATAGGGTTAAAATAATGTAAATTTTTACAATGCGCTATAACTTAGAATTTCGCAAATTGACTTTCTACGGTTTAACTAGGCCCCAATATATCAGAAAATCGAAACAAATCTCTGGGCAAACGATTTTAAGTAGCCCGCAAGACGCCCAGTTCAACCCTAATTTTGCGAAAAATCGCGACATTCCACTGTTTAAAAATAGCGTGACACGGCCCGTCACGCCAGCGGTGTTAACGACAGATTCACTTTCAACATTCTATTCAACACTGATCACATACCGAATTCCAGCATACAATCTATATTACATCTTTCAATACATCTATCTTATTTAGAAGAGTCATTTTGTTTGGATACAATATATAGTGTAGAATTGCCCAAAAGTCGGCTTTTTTGAGCGAGTCGGCAAGACGTCGACGACCGAGCCCAACGAAAACAAACTTTAAACAAGTACAGTAGTGTGTTTCACTAATTTAAGCATCCGTCAAAAGGCATAAATACGTCAAATTTAAGACGGGGATAACCAATACTAACTAATTCGAACAATGTTTTTTTTCTTGCGAGTTTTCTCTTTCAAGTTATTATGTATAAGTATTGATGTACGTTTGGATGTATTACTATCACGCTTATAAAGGTACATTGTAACGAACGTTTCAGAAAACGTTTTAACTCGTTTCGATCGACGATGAAATGCCATCATAAAAAACAAATCACCAAAAACTTTCCTCTACAGCAAAACGGAAAACAGAGAAAAAAGTGGCGTTTTACTAATGCTAAAGCAGGAATAGTTGCAGCGTGATCATGAGCTTTTAAAAATGGCAAATGCTCCTTAATGGACATCTATAGATCCCTTGCATCGCCATTGGAAAAAAACTCTCTGGCCCACTATGAACTAGCCTATTCCAGGCGTAGTGGACAGTGGATAGTGGATAGAGGACAGTGGCGCGAAATGGGGAACGGAGTAAAACAAACGTGGAAAAGAGTAAAAGGGAGAGAGTAGGAGGACCTTTCGCCCTCAATCCCTAACCCCGCCCCTTCACCATTTTTTCTAGCCCACTTTTATTTGCGTTTTCCCAACTATCTGAAGGCCTGTTACAGGTTACCTACGTCCTTCATTTACAAATTTTTATGGTATATAACGTATTTATTCGATTAACCGCCCTGGGCGCTTATTAAATTTTTGGACCTTGAGAGTGGGCGCTTATTCGAGGTGGGTGCTTATTCGAGGCTGGGCGCTTATTAAATTTCGCCATTCTCAGCAAGTGTAGTATGTTTATTTTGCAACAAAACAATAAATGATAATAACAAAAAGCGGAGATGTTACAAAGCAAGGTTTCTGTAAAATGCTCTGAAGAAAACTCCGTCTTCGGGAGGGTCTCTTATTATCTCTTATTTAATTTTGTCTAGGAGGGAATGGGGTGGTGGTGGGCGCTTATTCGAGGCCGGGCACTTATTAACTGTTCTGCCTTCAGGAGGGGCACTTATTCGAGGTGGGCGCTAATTTGAGGTTGGGCGCTTATTCGAATAAATACGGTATTCAACTTGAGCATCGAGCACTTTTGGCGCTTTGTTATTGATCAGCAGGAACGGATTTGGTAGTACTAACTTTTCAACTGCTTTTAGACTGCGATTTTTTTTCTTTCTTTCTTGTTTTCTTTCTTTTATTTTTCCTTTGTCAGTTTCTATTTCGATCCTCTCTCCAGTCTTACTCACTCTGCCCTCCCTCCCTTTTTTTCCGAAAAAAACAACAACAACAACAATAAAAATAGGGAAACAAAATAGAGTATAACACTAAAGCTAAGAAGAATCTTGTAACGAACGAATGGGAACACCTAAAAAGGAAACTTTCCTCATCCTACGTAGCCTTAGTCCATGAAACGTAGACGCCCAAGCGGGCCTCCAAAACCTTACCTTTGTCTTTGTCACAAACCGAATAAGACTGAAAGCCTTAGTCTGCTTTACGTAAGCACCGTGTAGATCTTTAGAAGAATTGTTTGCAGCCCGCCGTCAATTAACCCCAAGAGACTTCGCCTACTACTGGTCAATATATAGGAAGGCTATTCCAAAGAACTGTTCCAGAAAAACTATTTTTCATAGCATTTTTCTGGGGTATAGGAATAGCGAGTTTTCTGTGTCTCTTAACAAGTAATTAGAGATATTGCAACGTTCTGCCCTTGCTACGATCTACTATGCACTTAACAAGGCCCCTCAAGGTACTTAAGATATATGACACTCGCCTCATACACTCGCCTCTCACCGCTCTTTGACGAAATGTTCCTAGCGGCAGAAAACGATGAGAGGAAGCTGTATCGCAGGCTTTTGGACAAAAGGCTTTTCTACTATTTACATGGGTAAACCGGTCGCTCCACGGTTTGGGCAAATGGTGAGGAGAATTCAGGACTGATCAATTTTGATTCCGTTCGGTAATCGCGTTTACCATTTGCTTAAGTCAGTTTCGTTTAATGAAAAACGGCCGCGAAAGCCTGAAACTGATATTCAAAAAAGGTTTAAAGACATGAAATCCGAACTTCCGCCTGAAAGTTTCCAACCAGGAAGACCAGGAAAATAGGCGAATGCCTTTTCAGACGTTCCGTTTGTTTCAGGAATTTTCTACTGAAACGTCGAAAGCAACCCGAAACTGAGTTAATGGTAAGCCTGGCAAAGCACCAAAGTGTCCTCTTAGTTTGTTTTAATGGGTCATGTATATAGTCATGCGGTAGCTTCATGATTCATACACGTTGTCATACAGGTATCATGGGCGGATCCAGGATTTTTTTTAGGAGGGGGTGCACTCTACTTCAACACCAATAAACCACATAGTTTTTTTTCTTTGCAAAATACCAGTTGGATTTTAAAACCGCAGGTCATCTCAGGGGGGGGGGGGGTGCGCACCCCCTGCACCCTCCCCCTAGATCCACCCCTGAGTATATAGGCTCTTCTTTGGCATCCACCTAGCTTTATTTTTCAGTTTTGAGAGCCCGCAAGGGTAAAAACTTCGAAAAGAACTATTGCACCAATACTTAGTCTAAAATATTTTTATTCTTTAAAATTGTTTCAAGGAAATTAGTTTTTATAAACCAAATGGCATTAATTGGCGATGATTTAATTCGTAAATATCTCTCAATGCAAAAATTCATTCAGTAATCAGTTTTAGTTTTTAGATTTTGTTCTGTTTATACACCATTTTTTGAGGGAAATCGCTAGTCTGAAACTGAACATGAAAGTGTGTGACGCTATCCCAGGGACCCTATATGTTGTATCTGAAGAAAATGCTGCAATCAATGAGAATCATAGGTTTACTGAACGATTTAATTTCGAATTGGCTTTTAATCTGCCTTTAAGTAAATTGTTTAAAGCATATCTATAGGCAACACTGGCGTGACGGGCCGTGTCACGCTATTTTTAACCACTGCAATGCCGCGTTTTTTTTGCAAAATTAGGGTTGAACTCAACGTCTTGCGGGCTACTTAAAATCGTTTGCCCAGAGATTTGTTTCGATTTTCTGATAGATTGGGGCCTAGTTAAGCAGTAGAAAGTCAATTTTCGGAATTTTAGGTTATAGCGCATTGTAAAAATTTGCATTTTTTTTATCCCTATAATTTTGAACGGTAGAAATGGTCAATAAGGCCTATTTTTAACAAACCTTTTTGGCCACAAACTTGTTACAGCTTTCACAAATTTATCGTATTATAAGAAAAAAAGGGTCATAAAAACTATTCGTGTTTTTCAGAGGCTGCCAAATCGTTGTGGTTTGACGTACGAGTCAATGGAATTTGTGTAAAATTTCGCTTTACCGGAAGTGGATTTTGAGCTCTGAACGAGCAAAATGCGTTTTCTCGAATTTTAACAAAAGAATACGTTATTTGGGAAAACTAACTACAGCATGTTTCATGACTCATTAAGGGTTATCGATTAGCCAAAAATGAGCGAAATCAAATTTTGAACTTGTGCCGACCGTGGGTCGATATTTACGGAAAGCCGCTCTTAATTAAACCTTTATCGACTCCTTACTCTGCAAGTCCATCTAGAAACGTATTCAGCGCACGAGGCTTGGTAACGTCATTGTTATGTGGGGGTAGCACATACTCAATTAGCTCGGCGATTTTTGTGACAGGAATTATACGTTTATTTCGAAGTAATTGTCCACGGGGAGTCCAAAAATATTGTCTTATAACACTAATTCAGAAACTGTCAAAAAATTCCGGAGAAGCGTCACAGAGTAAATCAAGAGAGGAAGGAGTCACTGTGAAAAGTTCTGTCATGTCTTATCTGTCTAATGGGAACATACAGTGTATTCTAAGACTTCAAATGTATTAATGAAAATTATTTGTTTTTACTCCACCTCAACGCTCCTCAAAGAGACCTTACTGCCAAGAAACAGTTCCACTTTGAATACTAAAACTTGGAAATGGCAGAAAGAATACTACAAGATATAGCTGAACAAAACAAGCGTCTTTCAATAGCGCAAATCAATAAAAACACAGAAGAGAAAGCAGATGCCTACTACAATCTAGCCAGAGCTCATTACTTCCTCGAGGACTTCCATCGAGCAATAGAGTACCTCAAGCAATACCTGAGCATTGCTGAGGAAGTCGGTGATAGAGCAGGTGCAGGACGTGCCTATTGCCACCTCGGCTGTGTTTATGGATCCCTGGGTGACCACCAAAGAGCAATAGAGTACCTCAATCAAGAGCTCAGGATTGCCAAGGAAGTTGGTGACAGGGCAGGTGAAGGATGTGCGTATGGCCATCTCGGCAGGGCTTATCAGAGGCTTAAAGAATTCCAACGAGCAATAGAGTACCACAATCAACACCTCAGCAGTGCCAAGGAAGTTGGTAACAGGGCATATGAACGCATAGCCTATGGCAATCTCGGCCTTGCTTATTACAGCCTTAATGAATTCCAAAGAGCAATAGAGTACACCAATAAAAGCCTCATCATTGCCGAGGAAGATGGTGACAGGGCAGGGCAAGGGGCAGGCTATGGCACTCTCGGCAATATTTATTTCTTTCTCGGCGACAACCAACGAGCAATAGAGTACACCAATAAATGTGTCATCATTGCCAAGGAAGATGGTAACAGGGCATCGGAAGGCGGAGCCTATTCTAATCTCGGCGCTATTTATCACAGGCTTCAAGAATTCCCACGAGCAATGGAGTGTCACAAGAAACACCTGAGCATTGCCAAGGAAGTCGGTGATAAAAAAAATAATAGGACGTGCCCATTTACACATCGGCGAAGTTCGTAAATCCCTCGGCGACGTGCCACGAGCAATGGAGTACTACAAGCAATGCCTGAGCAATGCCGAGGAAATCGGTGACAGGGAAGGACAAGGACGTGCCTATTGCCGCCTCGGACGTTGTTATTTAGATCTCCACGACTTGAAGGAAGCAATAGAGTGTTACAAGCAACACCTGAGCATCTCCCAGGAAATCGGTGACAGGATGACAGAAGCATGTGCACATAGAGGTCTGGGTCACTCTTTGTTGGAATCACATTCTTTGAATGAGGCTTTAGAACATTTTAGATGCAGTGTTAAAATCTTTGACACTATTAGAGCCAATTCTATCTCGGAAGATCAATTGAAAATAAGTTTCTGTACGAGTCATAGATGTGCCTACACTCATTTATGGCAAGTTTTAGTAATGCTTCAAAGGAATGATGAGGCTTTATACGCTGCTGAGAGGGGACGGGCACAGGCTTTGCTCGATGCCTTAAAAGTAACTTATAGCCTTACATCACTTTCTCCCAGGTCAATTGAATCTGAAGAAGAAGTCAAATATCTTTCAATGAACACAGCTGTTTTAACAGTTTTTCTTGCCCTGGAATTTAAAACTGTCAATATGTGGGTATTGCGAAAAGAGGGCAACCCTATTTTTAGGAAAGCGGAGTTTGAAATTGGAGGTGTACACGAAGATTCTTTTGCTCTCCTTTTAGACACTGCTTTGAAAAAAGTGAGGGCTGGCGCCGGTATTAGGTGCGAAAATCGGTCAATGGATCAGCTGAGTGACGACCCAACTTCGAGTACTCGAGACGATGATCAAACATCGAAGCCATCACAGGAAACCACCGACTGTTTACAGCCATTATATGATGCAGTTATTGGTCCCATTGAAGATTTGCTCGATGGTGATGAATTAATTGTAGTTCCTGATGGCGCTTTGTCTAAAGCTCCTTGGGCAGCCCTGAGTGAAACGTTAAGGATCCGCACTGTTCCCTCACTGACAAGTTTGAAAGTCATCACAGATTCTCCAAGTAAATACCACAGTAAAAGTGGATCCCTGCTTGTTGGAGATCCATGCTTGAAGAAAATTACAGATAAATGGGGGAACCCCATTTATAAGCAACTGAAGTACGCAAAAATGGAAGTGGAGATGATTGGAGAAATTCTAAAGAGTCAACTCTTAACAGGTGAAGAAGCAACCAAAGAAGCGGTACTTCAGAGAATCAAGTCAGTGTCTTTGGTTCACATTGCAGCCCACGGAAGGCCGGAAACCGGAGAAATTGTTTTGGTCCCAGATCCCCGATGGGAATCCGACTCTCCTACGGAGGGGGACTGCATTATGAAAATGTCAGACATACAAGCTGTTAAGCTGAGAGCGAGACTGGTTGTGCTAAGTTGCTGCCACAGTGGTCAAGGACCGGTCTCGTCTGAGGGTGTGGTCGGTATGGCACGTGCTTTCTTGTTTGCTGGTGCTCGTTCCGTGCTGTCGACACTCTGGGCAATTGATGACGAAGCCACAATGATGTTTATGAAATCTTTCTATCAACAACTTGCAAACGGAGAAAGTGCAAGTGTTGCTCTTCAGAGGGCCATGAAATGTCTTCGAGACTCCCACGATTATTCTGCTCCAAAGTACTGGGCTCCTTTTATTCTGATGGGCGATGACGTCAAGATTGAAATGGAAAAAGAGTTATTAAGCAAGTCGTAAGTGGATATTTTCCTTCTTTTCCTTGCATTTTTAGTAACAGAAGGCTTAAGAAGAAAAGCGAGAATCATTCTTGTCAAATTCAGATAAGAGTGAAATGACAGACTTGATAATAAAAAGGATAAAAATATGCACAAAGTAAGGATGGGTTGGGTGGTAAGTGTTAAATTATTATGGATTCACTCAAGTAAATGCTATTTCTAACAGGCTACCAACACATTTCAAAAATCAATTGAACACTAGGCATTGCTTAATGTTCTCAATTGTTAAATAGTTTAGGTCAGGGTGGATAAAAGATATGCATAGGAATACGTTTCCTACGTTTTTCTACAGCACTAGAACCATATGAAGAGAAATTCAGAGCTTCATGACAAACAAATATGTCTAACATCTTAATTGTTTTCATTTTGCTGTTTTTCATATTATTATCCGTGGCATCCTAAAATTTAACGCTTTGACGTTTAGTGTGTTTTTAAATTTTTAAATGAAAGGTTATTATAATTAATGTATTAATTGTTACTTTTTTTACAAGGATGCGCTGAGAGTTTGATGTCAACACATGACTGCTGAAGTAGCGTGTCTGTATATGGATTTCCACAAAGAAAGCAGTGCGTTATTTATAGAGGAATGTTTCCAAAGGGACGTTTAGTAAGAACGCGTGTTTTCATTTTAGTCATTTTTCTCAGAAGATATTAGAGAGATTAGGAGTCACGCTTACGACAAACGGCAAACGTCTGCAGATTAGAGTTGAGAATTTCTCAAAATAGAAGATATGCAGATAAAAAGAGCTCAAAGCAATTCTTATGGATAAAGCTGACGTGAAACTAACAGCTTTTTTGTAGATTTAGAAGACAGTAAACGACAAGTAAAGGGAAAACTTGGTCACGTGGTACAAATCTAAGTTTGTCGTTTGCCGTAAGCATGGCTTTTGACTCATTAATTCACAAAGAAAAAACAAAAGAAGTTAATGCTTAATACGTGTCTTTCAAGAGACTATAAAGGGGACAGAGAGGGCATCCCCCATATACACCCTATTCCATAGATAATTCGTCTCGAGTTATTTTTAGAATCGGGATAAAGTTACCTCGCGCGAGGCGTGGATGTTTCGTGGAGGTTTCGCATGACCAAACGCCGTGCAAAACATGTCGGGCGAGAGGCAATGAAAGCGTAAAAAAGATCGAGAGCATTCCTGAATATTGAAGCGAAATGAGTCGGCGCTCACCTGGGAAAAAGGAATCGCTGAACTCTTTGACAATCCGTGAAATCAGTTTAACTCGAAGTTGTCGTAACCTCAGTGCTTTAATAAAATGAGAAATTTCGCCGGTCTATTGAAACCGGTCCTTTGTACAATTTAGGGAGTTTAAGATCCAACGACGCGGACGACAACTAGAACGTCAAAAAAACAATAGGTTTAATTAGCAAAACAACAACTTCGCACGTGCAACACACTTTTTTTGTTCATTTCTTTCCCGTTTTTTCACGACTACGACGTGAAAATGCCTAATTTCGCGTTTTATGGAGGACGTAAATAAGCAACGACGAAATTTTATTTCTCTTTCTGAGCTTGAATATGGTCCCTTGAAATTCAGCTTTAGGAGGGTTCGCCTACAATTGACAAAGTAAGTGGGTAGGAATAATCGCGATAAAGACTGAAAAAAATAAACATCAAACCAGAAATTGCTCTCTTCAAACTGTAAATTATAAATGATCCTGAGAGAATATTCCGGCTGTTAAGGATTTCCCTGCTCTACTGTTAGCTCTATACAAGAGAGGAAGGGCGATTCTTTTTTAATTTCGGTTTCGCTGACACAGCTTTCGCAGAAATCTCGCTGTAGTCGTTTTCGTCCACAAAAGGAATAGCAAAATCGCTCTCCGCGTCTTCCCCCATTTTGTTCTGCGTCATTTCGTGAAGGACGCGTGGCTCTCAGCGTGGGTCATCCACGTGGAACACATTCGCGCTATGTGATTGGCTGGTGTCTAACCCCCCTCGAGATCTGTGGTGTTAAAAATAACTCGAGACGAATTACCTATGGAGTAGGGTGTATATGTGGGATGCCCTCTCTGTCCCCTTTATAGTCTCTTGGTGTCTTTATATCTGATACGATAAGACACGGCTAAAATTTTCCGTTCAATTTTTTAGACCAAAATAACCCCAAATCTAAACTTTAGTGCAAAAATTAGTTGATCTATGGCAGAGATTTTGAAGCCTCGAGAAGCCATTCAAAAATCTCGCAGTCGTGCATTATCAGGTTTAAAAACTCTCGGCTTCACCTTGAGTTTTTAAACCTGATAATACACTCCTTTTTAAAACAGCACTAATAACATTAAAAAAAAAAAGCGTTTTAAATAAAAGGGCATACGGTAGACTGTGGAACTCTATTTAGCCACGGCTACACTTGTTAATTTTAACTTACAATAGGAAAAAGACAATTTGTGTGGGGAAAGTACTTAATGTTGTTTCCAATTATTTCGTTACTCCCACGAAACTGATTGGATAGCAGAATAGATGATTGCTCCTTTTCTCGTAAACCTGCCATAACCGGCAAATTGTAATTTGGCAAAGGAAAATTGCATTATAACTATAGTATTATGGATGATAATAATAATTACCATCATAATAATCTTATGAATTCCTTTTCAGTAATTTTCCCTCGGCTTTAAAGTGAATCACTGAAACAAATAATTCAAATTAATATAACAGGGTTAAGAATCTCAACGGGACGGAGACGAACCAATTAACTATTTACAAGCGTTAGTCTACGTGGCCGTGAGTGATTTTCTATATAATCAGATTTTAAAATTTTAAGTATGTACTGTAAGTATTTTGTGCATTCTGCACGTGAGTTTAGCTGGTCACTTCAGTAGTTTAAGGTCGGGGTTAAAAGGGTGTGTTTCGTATGATTGATCCCCGGTTACCCACCAGAACTAGTATTTTAAAAAAAATGAATATGTTCATGTCTTGTTGATCCTTAATGTATAAATTGGTGGACAGTGCAAAATGCAGACTGAAGACTGACTGCAGACCATTGTTTTCAGGGTTAGAAAACAATGGAACTATTGTTGTCACATCCCATTTGCATGGTGAAAACAACAGTCTGCTGCAATCTGCAGTCAGCATTTTGTATACTGATCATATAAACTGGGACACACATTGTGTCACTTAATTAAAACTGCTTTTAAAATCAAGGAAAATAGGATTTCAGGGACGAGTTTAACTTGTATGGATAAATTATTAACGTTTCATACGAAGAGTAAATTTTTTGCCCTACATGTTTGGGAATGAATATGCTCGTAGTTCATACAGTAAGTTTTGGACGATACACTAAATAGCCTGCGCAGAGACAAGAGCGAGTGACCTGCTGGCGAATTGGACCGTCTTAGAATCATTAGAAAGACTTTTGACTTATCTTAAGAACCATTTTTTTTGGAAATGCGTTTCCAGATAGTCCTTTCACGCGTGCAAACGAAGGAAAAAGGGTCAGAAATTTAATTTGCATCCGAAAACAAGATTTATTTTCCTTCTCTATTTTTCCACCACCACTTCCTTATAGAGCTGAATCTGCTTCTGTCTCTGCATTTCTAGACTGTTTGTTTTGTCATTAAACTAGGGTTAACTCAGTCTTGTTTCTTGATTACTGCGAGTCAATTCAATCATATAAACGTTTTAGTGTACTATTGCGTTAGTGGTCCAACAGCTATGATTGATTTAAACTTAAATATCCAAACAGTGGATCAGATTAGATCAAGATTTTGGGCGCTCGAATAATATAACTTATATTAGTGTTTTGTTGTAATCCAATGCTTGTAAAACTAGGGCTTTTAATCAAACAGATCAGTTCTCGTTAAAAACTCTTCGTGTACTATTGCGTTAGTGATCTAACAGCAATAGTTGATGTTAACTTAAATATCCACACAGTGGATCAGATTAGATTAAGATTTTGGACGCTCCAAGAACTTAATGATGTTTTATTGTAATTCTTCTAGGTAGTAAAAGTTGGGCGTTTAGTCGAATAGATCAGTTCTAGATCACGTATACAACAACGTCCTCAGATTTGGCGTTAGGAAATCACAGAAATCGTTTAAGCCATCATCATTATGTCCAGAGTCTGACCTACATTTGTTGCCTATAGGTTGCTTTTCTCTAGGCCATTGATCTTTAGCCGTCCCTCGGTTATTTAAAGAAGCTGCTTTAATTTAGGGATGTCACCATTAAAAAAAAGGATAGGAGGTTGGGGGGAGGCAAACGCAAAAACAAAATCATTTAAAGAAAAAATGTCCCCACGCACCATGATAAAAAATGATGTTCGAGGAAGACAAACAGATTTCCATCTTAAGGGTAGAAAAAAAACTTTCATAGACCTCCAAAAAAACTCACTCAAACTCTTTGCTTTCCTAATGGTCCATCCGTTATACGTCATTACGTCGGCTTGTTAAAACTAACAGCTTCTGCTTGATCCCAGAACGTTGCACGATACAATGTTTAGTTTCTGGTGTACTGATTTGTAATGTTGTATTAAACTTGAAGAAAACGAGATGTTACTGTGGCTGCTGATCTCTCTGATGCCTTAACCATTCTAAAACAACTTCTCCTGGAACCCTGGGAAAGTCAATATTTGATTAACAAACCACTTTTGTTCTTAATCTGTCATCAGACACTCTACCTAGGTAACTGGGGTTTCCTTTACATCTCTTCAAGGGGAAAATCATTGGACATCGTTTTCCCAAACGTCATAAGAAGCATAAAAGCATCAAACACCTATTTAATTCTATTTTCAAAAAGTTTCAAAGTAGTGGCCAATATGGCAGTGATTTTGAATGACGCCACAACCGTGTCACGGGTCTCTGGGCAGCCAAATGACTCAGTAAAACAAAAACGTGTTCAAACCAATTTTCTCCGCTCAGGGATGTACCTTTGAAATAGCAAAAGAAACTTTTGTCCAAATTCATCAAAACTAGAATTTCATCGTTCATCCAAGCAATCTTGCCACTTTCAATTGAAGCAGCACCGATCTAGAAAGTGGATCGTCTCATATCGGATAGGTTTCTATGCAATTCTTCGTCGCAGTGTGAACGGGTAATGGGCATTCTTACCGTGGCGAAAATGAAAGAGTAGGAGGAGGACTGGAACCCAGTAAGACGGAAGTAAATGTAAGCGGAAGTGAGGATTGGTATTTAGTCGCCAAACCCTCTCTGCCAACTACTCCAGACTCGTACCCAGTCGCTATTAATTTATCCCCGCGCACATCAACCTAACCCAATCTTCTCTTACCCCGAAAACACATAAATAGTGAATGGGTACGAGTCTTCAACTGCTCCGTCTGAACGACTTGTTCCTGTTCTTTTTGTTCCTACTATAACGGATAAAAGGATAGCTTTTCACGTGGACATGAAAAGCTATTCGGCATAATGTAAACACTCATAAATTTTCCTCTCTAACCATGGGCAAAGTCAAGTTTAAGTACACACCTGGTCAATCGTAAAGCATGCACTCATTCAAGTTTTAATCATATTTCCATATACGGTCATGTTTACCAGTAGCTATATTGAACACCTATTGAATGAAATTTTGTGATATTCGGAATAATCAAAGGTCGCAGTGTTACCAGTCGAGTCGAAGGCTGAGGCTATAATAGCACTTACCGAGACCTTGATTATTCCGGATATTACAAAAAGCTGATCTAATCAGGCATTGTTTTGAAGAAAATAACAACACACCTTTGCACGGAACATAATTTGACATTGCTCTTGGAAATCATACATTGAGCGCGGAAACTGCAGACAAATTAGCTATCTGCTAGCAGATAATTAACTAATCTTTAGGTTGCGCTGATTTTCAAAATTAGCTGTACGCTCTTAGCCAATGAGAAGACATGTAATGAGTGCAACGTATAATAATTCTATTTTTATGTATATAAATTTATTTCAAAAAGGATATCTTGCAAACGTACTTGCAAGGAAAACAAAATATTCATGCCAAGAGTTATTAAATTAAAGATGGTTGAGAATATAAGCATGGATGGGAAAGACAAACTTGAAAAATTTAGCAAAAAATTTCAAAAGCAAGAAAACATGACTTAGCTAGTCCTTGATTAAACCCCTCCCCATTATGGATGTGGGGAAGGTCCCTAGTCAAAAGAAGGAGCCGCAAGGGAGTGCGTACGGTAACCATGACATTCCGATGAGCGGGTCGTATCATATGATACCATGAGTGACAGATTACTCCTTAATTTTGGCGCGAAATTTCAGCGTTAGTTTACGTCTCAGTACCAAAATGGCATAGAAAATTATGAAAGAAGATGTCAGGGCAGGGCATTTAAAGACGCTTTAGAAAACCTGAACACACAAAAGAGCACATCAAGAACTATTCTAACAAGTATTTTGTCGCAAAACTTGTGAACTTAAGCCAAGTTTTGTGCTCTAAAACTTTCAGTGCGTGGAGCTGTCGATAAGATAAATAAGATATGCCGCATAAAATCACTCTTCCTAAGCTAACTTATTCTAAGAATTAGTCAATAGGGCTGTGGATACTTTTGACCACATCTAGTGAGGACGTCACATTTATACCCGGAAGGACAAGTAAGGATGCCACGCTGCACCATTCTCTACAAGAATAAATAATTAAAAATTATTGGAGGAGGGAGAGAAAAATTAATATGTGTTTCGTCAGTTACGAGCAAATCAATTATTGGTCGATGCCGACCTGTGAGACAATAAGAAATCATGATTTTATTCTTTTCAAACCGAGCTCACTCATTGTTTTATCATTCAATCGGTACGCTTGTTTCGCTTTTTCATTTATTCGATCAAGCTTGTTTTTGATCCTGATGCCAAAAACAAGTTAAGGCATGCGTAGTCAACTTTTTCCTCCTTGATTCATTCCCTTTTTCCAGCCCTCTAGCGGTTAAAGTGTGAGCAGAAAGTTCGCACAATTGCTTTTAACTTGGCTCTGTGACCTTACCAGTAGTACACAATACGTTTGACCAATCAGGTCAGGACAATTATAGCTTACTCGATAAATCTAACATAATGGCTTACCTTGTGTTGAGTATTTATCATCATCACGAACTCTTTGCTATCAGGAGTTAGTTTTGACTGATAATTCCAAAATGAACCAGCTCCAACAATGGCACTGGGCCAAATCTGAAAGTTTAGTGTCTCATTAGTATATATCGGAGTGTCCCAGTATAGTACATCAATGAGGTCATCTCGACCTATATTTTCCTGCAATCCAGTAATCCCGATGGTTATCCCGCGTCCCGTGCATATTTTCAATCCCGAATCTGGCCCCCTTTTCGCTTCAAAATCCCGAGTCCCGGCCTTCAAATAAGAGAAATCCCGCATCCCGAAAAACCTATTAAAGACCATCTGTATCAGGGCCTGATTCCAAGGGATGGGCTGGCCAGGTTTACCGCGCTGGCTCTCTTAATAGCAAGCTCGATTAACTGCTTTCCGGAATAATAATACGTGGAATTAACTCTTCAAATCTCTTGTTTTAGTTTTCATTAGATGGGAAAATCCAGAGAAATCTGGTGGACACTTCAAGAATGCACATTACAAACAGCATTGTGCACCGTTCTCTGTTCATTTTATTACAATTGGCTGACAAAATAAGATGAGACAGTTTGTTCCAAAGGACTTTCTAGCGTTTTACTGCCTGGAACTTATAAGTGGGGGAAGGTGGGGGCTTATCTCCGCAGGGGATTTAACCGGGTGTATTTTTGTTGTTCATGTTTTGTAAATGGGGGGAGAGGGGGCTTATATCCGTGGGGGATTATAACTGGGTGTATTGTTTTGTTTACAGATAAATGGACCTGTAACTGCGGGAACTTATAAGTAGGGGGAGGGAAGCTTATATCCGGGGGGCTTATAACAGGATTTATTGTTTTCTTTACAGGTAAATGGGCCTGTGACTGGGGGAACTTATAAGTGGGGGGGAAAGGGGCTTATAAGCAGATGTATTGTTTTGTTTATAGGGAAATGGGCTCGTAACTCAATTGGGGCGGGGGGGGGCTCATAAAGGGAAGTTTACTGTATTTACAACCAGAGATTCTTACAATTCCACTCACTGACTCAGTAAACTGTGAATCGCTCTCGGGTCCAAACATCCACCATGCGTCAGGTTTTCCTCGCTTGTACAGAAAGCACTGATCTACGAAGCAGTAATCATCAGTCCACATGGCCATTTCACCACCAAGAACAAATGTCATCTCATCTGGATTTAACTTCAAAATAATGCAAACAGATACAGCAAAAGAAATGTTAAGGTTTATTTAGCGCTATTTGCTATCCTTTAAGCTAAAATGTGTCTTGTTTAATTTGTACTAATTGAATTCCAAAGATTAATGGACAGGTCTGGTTTTGTAATTTACTATTCACTGACTATTTTTCCTTTCGTGTTACTGCTGTCTAATAATACATGGGATTAACTGTTCAAATCTCTTGTTTTAGTTTTCATTAGAAGGTAAAATCCAGAATTGTGGTAGATACTTAATTAATTCCAAGTGCAAAGAACTTCGAATTGGATTCTCCAACAGCAACCACGATTTTGAACCTCTAGTCCTAAATGGCAAACCCCTTGAATTAGTCACCAGTGCCAAATTGCTAGGCGTGACCATTAGCCACGATTTAAAGTGGAACATGCACTCCTCTGAACTAATTAGAAAATGTTCCTCTCGTCTCTATTTTTTACGTCAACTCAAGAGATCCGGAGTGGCACCAAGTGAACTGGTGCAATTCTATGTGACATGTATTAGGCCCGTCCTGGAATATGCAAGTCCCGTATTCCATCGTTCTCTACCAAACTACATCAGTGAAGATTTGGAACGGATCCAAAGAAGGGCTTTCAGAATCATCCATCCTGATCTGTCATATAGTGTAGCACTAGAAACAGTTGGCCTACCGAAACTTCATGAGAGGA